>OY986436.1:227519985-228107485 GCA_963920525.1 Dichetophora obliterata | reverse complement strand
ATATAAGAAATCTTAAATTAACGAGGAATGTAAGAATTCTTTAACTATTGCGTGACATTACTTAGTAGTAAAAGAATTCTTCTATTACTACATTATGCAACGAGGGATATATTACTTTTTCTATGACATGCGCGTGTTAAAATTCATCGATGCAGGTAATGTATAGCCATACAAGTTATAGATTACCACTTCGTTTACCTTGTCGCTCACTTTCCTTCTGGGATAGAATGTCTTCTGGAAGCAGTGTCCCTAAGAATGCATGTCACATTTGCATCAAAAATTTTTCTGAGATGTATTAAATTTATCAAAAATAACAATACAAGGGCAAATACACTACATCGTAAATACTCCTATTATATTTACATTTATAGTTTTGAGAAAAGTTTATTTGAACGAGCTTAAATAATTTGACCCCAACTTAAATGCATTTTCAACAAGCCAATTTATGTGGCCAACTTACTCGTTTGCTAAGCAACTGCTACACCTAGTGTTTTTAAAATGTTATCTTACGCAAAAAAATTACATTCCTTAAAGCTCATAGTACAATTTTGAATAAAAAATATGTAGTAAAAGACGCAAAATGCGTCTTAAGAAATCACGTATTATAAAAATTTGTGATATTTAGGCAACTATGGGTTCATTTGCTGAGGAAACGCCAACATGTCTGAATAACATTTTCATGTTTCATTTGGCACATAAAAAATGACAATTAAATTTCAGCAGTTAGATATCAGCTTATTTCTCACTACGAGTGAAAAATTTCTGATTGGCACACATCCGACTCTCATGAAATCAGGGAAGTTTTCCGTTGGTTTTATGACTAACATTATTATTATGACATATGAAATGTTACACATTTTGTTTGAAATTATATATCATTTTAAAGTATGCAGGGTGCGCAGGAAAGTGGTGAGATTCTCTTCGTTTGCCAAAAACCAGGGAAGTTTTCCGGTTATTTTACGACCGCATATAAACGTACAATCGTTTTTGACGTAAAATCGGCATCATGCTATCCCTTTTTAACACACTTGCCATCTGCGCTTTATACCATAACACATCTGCGCTTTATACTATGTAAGAAAAGCGATTTACTGCAGGGTGTCAAAACAAAATTTTTAAAATTGGCGGTAGAAAAAGCTCTTGCAATTTACATGCAATTACATTCTCTTTTGGCTTAACTTGTGTGTCAGTGTTATTTTTTGGAAGTATATTCAATTTTTTGATATCTTTTAATTTAAAATGTAGGTGCTGCTTTTTCTAGCGATTTTTTGGTCGAACAAATTGATTGTGTTTTTTCAATATCCCAGCAAAATTTTTGATTCAAATGTGACATGCATTCTTACGGACACTGCTTCCAAAAGACATTCTCTGGATCCAATTGTGCTTGGCCTTATCAAGAAGTGCTTTCAAAAGGCATTCTCATAGACTACTTCTGGAAGATATTCAAATAGCATTTAAATTCAATTAAAGAAAAAAATATGTGTATATAATTTTAATATATGTTTTAGATATCTTCCGTAGGGTTTTTTTAAACTCCCAATATGCGATTTTTTAGGCCCCTCTACTCACAAAAACCATTTAATCCCATGGAATGCCTTCTTAAAGTTCTCCTGGAAAACACTTACTAGAATCCTTTCATTGAAGGACTCAAAGAAATCGTCCATTGAAAGAATTCTGGAAGCACTTCAAGTGAAGACTTAGGAAAGCGTTCCTCCTAATGTCATGCATATGTTAAAAGAATGCCTTCTCAGTATGAAAGTGGAAGAGAAGGAATTCAAGACTTTCTCTTCCACTTTACCTTCTTTTGGAAGCACTTTTTTTGCTGGGATGCTGTTATTTTGTCAAAAATTATTATTTTCTAATTTCCATGTACTTCCACAGGTAATATCATAACATTATAGGCATTCTTTTCAATTTAGTTCAAGGCGTATAGGTTATAATTACGGCCTGCAGATTTCTTGGTGATACAAGACACCCGCATTCCGCGCAGGATTTTAATTTTTGAATTGAAAAATAAAACAACGGAAATCATGCTTCACCCTGTCTAGCCCTCTTAATGAGTTTATAGGTTCGTAACATGGTTGATATCTTTAACAAAAGCTCAATCTTATATATATTACGCAAACGCAAATTTTGTCCGGCGTAAGGCTTTTTAAGTACAAGTCCAATCTTAATAAATTTAGTATAGTTTGGTAGGTTTAGACTTGTAGATGTGCAAACTGTACTTTTTATTTCTTAAAAATGTATATTTTTTTGGCTATAGCGAGTTAAAATTTGCATATAATTGTTATGTTGCTTTTTTTCTTCTCAATTTCAGCATATGCCTAAAAATATGTGAGGTATTTAGCGCCGCCTATCGGCTAATAGCTATGAAACTGTTATACTGACGAATAATCTTTTATGATTTCACAGCTAAAACTATGAATTAATATATTCAATATCAAAGTGATACTGGAATGATTTCTTACAGTTGAAAAAAGTTTTCTAAACTGTTGGTCAGAAAATTCTTTATTTTTTAAAAATTTACACAAAAACTTAATAAGAAATTAGAAACTGGTAATGAAACGTTTTTGTTCAAACATTTTGCAACTGGAAATCAAGAAATATTCTTACTCCTGTATATTTAAAATAAATTTGGGTATGAAATTATATATGCTAACATTATATCGTCGTTGCGCGTGCAATACCGCGTATATTGCAAAAAGGCCAAAATTTATTTAATTTTCATTTTGATCAGTTGAAAATCTATTCAATACCTTAAAATAAAATCTAGATATGTTTGATTTTGGCGTTTTAACACCACACGGGTTTACAAGTTTAATTTATTTCTCATATCAAATTGACTGAGGCTTACCATTTATCAAATTATTTGATATCCTTGGAGTTGATCTGTAAGTAAAACATAGGAAAATAATTTAATTAAGAAGCTTCAAGATGATTAATATCGATAATGTATATACAATTTTTATCTTTATAATGTTTAGTAGGTTGGGCTAAAAAAAGTTTTACATCAGAATCATAGGAAAGAATTTCTTAAAAAAATAACACATTTAGGGTATTCACAAGGTGTGCTATCATGTCATAATGTCCTATGATTTTAAACTAGTTTAAACATTTTATTGTTGCCTACTATATAACAAAGTACTAATATATTACAACTCTGAAAGCTATGTTTATTGAAGTGTCGTATTCAAACAGCTGTTTCTTATTTACATTTATTTATCTTGTAAATTTTAGTTGTAAAATTTTAGGACAATATGACAATATGACATGATAGCACACCTTGTGAATACCCTAATTAACATTTAAATAATCTTATAGAATAAAGACTGTCTTATAAGATAATAACTAGCTGATATATCCAGTATTACTTAAGTTACATAAATATATTTAATTATACACTTTTCGTTTGAAATGTTTTTAAAAATCCTGAACAATAAAAACATGTATGCGAATAACAAATTCCATCGTGTAAGTTACAAAGCCCTAAATTGCTTGATATATAATTCAAGGTAGTTTTTTCTGTAAAGGACAGATCAATGTTAAGAAAAAAAAAAACAAATTTAATATTGAACGGAATTTTATATTCAATAGAAACATTGAAAAATGATATACAGGTTTCTTAAAGTATTTAGTCATTTCATTCTGCATTTTATGTATCAGCAGAGCGCTTAGCTCTACTTCATCTGAGGCTCTAAATGCATTTCTTTACTTAATACTCCTCGATATCATGTGAAAAAGGATGGCACAAGAAACAGCCATCCAGTTTAGAGCAACGGGCTAAGGGCGCGTTTATAGTGGTGACTTGTTGCTTTGCTGAGCCGTACCGAGAGGGAAAGCTGAAAAGCGCTGCACATACAATCCAATGAAATAAGTTCAAAGTTCGTATAGTGCCAGCCGAACAAGCAGCTTAAAGCGACTTGTGCGCTGGTATTTAGAATGCCGATTTTTGCTTTCTCGCTGGCTCGCACGGTTTGCATGTATTTAGTTTTATTTTACACAATGCTTGCTCATTATTTTTATTAAATAACAGAACAAAGAAAAAGCAACAAGGAAAACTCCATCTACTTTTTTGTTTTTGCTGTTTTTTTTTTGTCTTGGAATCAAAACCAAGTGGATGAAAAAAATTAAGCTTTTGTTTTTCTCTAAATTTTCTCATTTGTTGTTGCAACAAAACAAGCAAAGTTTAATATACGAAAAACACAACAATAACAACGAACATGTTTTTCTGTTGCGAGCTTGCGGATCCTTTGCTTTGGTTTTTGTGTGCAAAAGCAAGTGTGTATAATTAACTCACGATAACAAAAAATGTTCTGTATTTATCTTTTGATCACTTATTGCAAAAGACAAAATTCAAAGAGATAAAATTTATATGTATTTTGTTATTAAAAGACGAAAGGTCTTCTTGGCAAAAAATTCTTCATCGGTATAGTTCATTTCGATTTTAAAGTCCTACTTGAACTCCAACACACGCCGGCGAAAAGCAAAGAATTTGCCTTTCTTCTAAAAAATAGTGATATACGTAAAAAAAAATTGCAGCAATTGCAGAAATTAAAATACTAGTAATTTTTTGGCCAATGAAGCCCTGAACGAGTCTGTCTAATACATACAAACAAATATTTATTAACATATATAAATGATTGATGCCAAATCATCGACCGTATAAGGTTTCGAAATAAAAGCCCAGCAACAAAAAACAGCAGAAAACCATTGCAAAAAAGTCGGAACAAGTGACTTGAAGTGGCTGGCAGAAGCTTAAAGTGTGTTCAGCTGAAGAATAGAATCGACTAATCTTGGGTCAGCAGTTCATGTTGGTTTTTTTAATGTGCGCACTTACTATGCACTTCTTTTTTGAAAAAAAAAATTGTAAATAACCAAAGCCCATTAACAAGGCAACAAAAAACAGTAGAAAACAATTGCAAAAAGTCTAAACAAGCTGGAATACCAAGTTGCTTAAAGTGACTTACAGCTACTTACAGTGACTTAAAGTGCGTTTCAGCATCGTTTTTTAACATTTTCATATCTTCACTTGTTGTCCGCTGGTTTGAGGAAACCAAAAAGCACGCACAAAATCATGTGACTTTTTTAATGCTTCAATTGCAAAAATAAACAAAGAAAAAAGTAATACATACAAACAAATCCAAAATAATATAAAAGCAGCTGCAACAAGTCAGTGACGGTAAGCGCGCATTATACGCACTACCAGCTGCTTTTAGTTTCACACGCTTTTAGCTCGGCTCGGCAAAGCAACAAATCTTCACTATAAACGCGCCCTAACACTCGTACAGGTCACTCCTCGATTAGCGGTCTTGCAGGAGAAGTTCCTAGCAATATCGACTACACTATTGCCATCCCCTTATTCGAGAATGGCTTTCACACATTAATCTCAACCAGAGTAGAATGGGACGGGTTACTGCCTCTTAGGGCGCGTTAATAGCGGCGACTTGTTGCTTTGTCGAGCCGAACCGAGAGGGAAAGCTGAAAAACGCTTCACATACAATTATATGAAATAAGCTCAAAGTGTGTAAAGTGCCAGCCGAGCAAGTTACTTAAAGCGACTTATGTGCTGGTATTCAGCGTACCGATTGTTGCTTTCTTGCTCGCTCGCACGGTTTGTATGTGTTAAGTTTTATTTCACACGATTGTTACTTATTATGTTCATTAAATAACATAAAAGAGGTTATTGTACAACAATGAAAGCTCTAATTAAATACATATATTTTTTTTTTATGTAGCGCCTTTTCTTCGTTTTTTCTTGGGATCAAAAGCAAGTAGGTGAAAAAAATTAAAATTAGCGATCAGTAGCTTTTGTTTTCTTCTAAATTTTCTCATTTGTTGAGTAAAAATTAACCATTTGATACATGTGTATACATAATATCAAAATATTTAGATGTTAGTCAATAAAGCCATCAAGGATTCTGTGTAATGCATACAAACATTTACTAACACATAAAAATAATTGATGTCCAATGATTAAATATGTAAGCTCTCCATTCGGTCAAATTTTTAGGAAGCCTTTCGATGAGTCGATTATTCAACCGATTAACTTTTTGCTCACTATTTTTTATGTTGTTATTTTTCCTGTTCTGTCTAAAAAAACATTTCGAAATAAAAACGCAACAACAAGGCAACAAAAAAAAGCACAAAACAATTGAAGGTACGTCGCAATTATCTAGTTTCGAGAAAATTGATTTCAAACTTTGACATTTGTACTGAAAGATATACTAAATCAAAGCTAAAATTTGATGTTTAAAATGGTTTGTATGCACATAAACCTTCATCCAAGCGTAGAACACTGAAAATCCAAAAATGCTACATATCACATTCATCCACTCATGTCTTCAATTTCAAATAAGTCGAAACAAGCTGAAGCAGCAAGTGTCTTAAAGTGACTTGAAGCGACTTACAGTGGCTTAAAGTGCGTTTCAGAATAGTTTTTCGTAATAGATTTTCGTCTCTTGACTTTTTGTCCGCTGGTTTGAGGGGAGCAAGAAGTCACGTGACTTGTTTAATGCTTCGATAAAAAAAAAACGTAAATATACAAACTCAAAACAGTTAAAAACCAGCTGCAACAAGTCAACGACTGAAAGTGACTTACAGTGGCTTAAAGTCCGTTTCAGCATCGTTTTTAGGCATTTTGGTCTCTACACTTGTTGTCTGCTGGTTTGAGGAAAGCAAAAAGCACACGAAATTAAGTGACTTTTTTGATGCTTCGATAGAAAAAATAAACAAAAAAGAAATGTAATGGATCCAAACAAACCTAAAATAGTCAAAAACCATCTGCAACAAGTCAGTGGCGGTAAGCGTGCACTATACGTACTACAAGCTACTTTAAGCTTGACGTGCTTTCAGCTCGGCTCGGCAAAGCAACAAAGCTCGCCACTATAAACGCGCCCTTAGCCAAGTTGGCGCTGTGGAATGCAGAGGTACAGGTATATTTCTGTGGAATGCAGAGCTACAGTAAGATGTCAACCAGAGATATCTACATTTTTACGGACAGCCCAGCAGAAATAAAATCCTTTGGAGGTGTGTTCGTAGCATCACCAACAACCTTTAAATGTCGCTCGTCTCTTAATGAGATGATTGATAAGGTCGACATTCATCCGGTCTGGGTACCGGGGCATAGGGACATTCCTTAAAATTGTAAAGAGGATGAGCTCGCTAGAGATGGTACAAAGGTAACGCTGCTGCCTGACATGGAAACATTAGGCATGCCACTTGCGTCGTGCAAGCTGGCTCTAAGGCAACTGACCACAGAAAACAGAACGACAAAGCTCACTCAAATGGCGAGGATCTCTCCATAAAGATGTCTACATTCGGATAGGCGTTATGACAGGACACTGTCTTATAGGTACGCATTAATAATGAAAGAGAGATAAGAATGAATAGACTGTCTAGTCAGCTAAGTGATCTAAAGCTCGCAATTTAATTCATGTAATAATTTACATAAAAGATCGCAATGAATTAACTAACTTTTTATGGCGGAGCACGGGCCAATAAGTTTAATTAATGTCAAATTAATTAAATAATCTAATAATTGATCGATTTCGGTCAAAGTCATGAGTAGGGCTTGCAATCCCGGGATTCCGGAGTTTTTCCGGTCCCGCCAGTTCCAGGATTGCAAGCCCTACTAATGACTTGACGGATATCGATCAATAATTAGATTATTTAATTCGTCATTTCATAAATTTTTATTAAAATTGCTTATTAAAAAAAACAAAAAATCTACACCCTTAAAATGATTTTTTTTTTACTTGAAAAGTATTAAAGTTTTCGGTTGTATCGGTAGATCGGAGTGAAGAACATCAGACTTCCCTTCAAATAGTTTTTGCACAGCTTTGTAATGGATTCAAAGTACCATTAAATGTGTTAAACCAAAATAGGCGGCAATCCTAGTGCAGCTGACACCTTAAGAAGCCCCGCACTCACACTCAAACACACGGACACAGACTCTAGACGCCTTGCACTCTAGCTAAAATGCATTTTTGGATGAGTATCAGGTTTTTGTTTCCATTTTTTCTAGTCTTTTTCGATGTGCCTACAACAAAGTGCAACGGAGTTTCTGCACCTCTTTTTTCACGAGTAAAGCCGCCGAAGTCCACCAGAAGGGTGGATGGGAAGGATGCGTGGTAAAGAGTTGAGCAGAGCTTAAAACTTTTTAAAGTGCATGAATCAAGTTTTGTTGCTTGCGTTGTTTCTGCTGTAATTGTTGTTGTTTCGCCCAGTGCATTTTTTACACATTACAAATGATACTCAGGCGAGCGAGTGAGTCCCTCGTGTTTGTGTGTAGCTGGCTGAACCTCTTTTCTGGTGTTTTTGTTATTGTTTTTGATTGTCAGTGGCTGAAGGTAGTCAGGTTGGCAGGAAGGAAGGGTAGCGGCGACACACAGGACGAGGGAATCTCCACTTAACACGCATTCTAATTGCAACAGCAAAGCAATTTTTGCATTTTTTTCTCCTTTTTTTTTAAGGAAGAAATTATTTCAAACAAGAAATAAGCCAAAAGAAAAAAAAAAAAAGAAAAAGCAAGTGGAAGAAAAAAGTGCACCGAAGAAGCATGCGAAAAAAGAAACAATAGAGCGCAAAGAAGATTAAATGCTCGGAAGATGCAGTTGTTGTGCGGTGTTTCTGGAGGGCAGTTTGGTAGGGATGGGCAGCACTGGACAGACAGTGTGTGGAATTTGTGGAGTGAACCTGTGGAGACAGCTTAAGTGTTACAAGTAAGGTGATGGTGATGACGATGACGATGGTGCTGGTAGTGGCGGCAAACGAGGGTGGGTCCAGAGCAGAAATTATTAAAAAAAAATCACAGTTCGACTAAGTTCAAAGTCTTTTCAGCAAAACACACACAAGAAGCAAGACAAAACTTATAAAAGCAGAAGAGTTTAACCCAGCGTTCATCGTTGGAAAAACTTTAGTATTTTCAAAACATTTAAGCTATAATTCAGTGTAACCGAAGTAACAGAAGTAACCGATTTGTTTAAGCAATTCGATACTTTGAAATAACTTCTGGTTTAGAATTGTCACGTTCCGCATGAGAAAGGTAGACAGAAAGAGGGAGGGAGAGCACAGAAAGCAAACCTTAACTATAACTAATTTGTTTAAAAAGACGAGTTAGTGTCAAATCCGGAATTTGTATCTACAACATGAAAATGAATTCGTTTTGTTTTTAAAGCATGCGAATGAGACCAACTCTGTCACTAATCACACAAATAAGCAGATAATTTAAAAATGCAAACTGTTGGAACATAAAAATTAAACTTATGTATGTAACTATTTTATCTTTGCTCATTTTAACAAACTTAAACTTTTTGCCTGTTAGCATTTTAATTGCATTCTTCGTACTGCTGTCGAGCGTTTTAACTATCATCGTTAGTGAAGAAGTAAGAAATTGTTGTTCTTGTTGTTGCCGTCACTATTCTTTTTCTCCGAGTTTTCTAGTTTAATGGCAATGGAATGATTTTGTGGCTTGCAAAAAAAAAAATTAAAAGTTTATCACTTAATGCGATACTCGTTACAACGTTCTCTGTTATATCAAGCAATAATTTGGTAAAACAGAAGAGTTTCCGTTAACTGAACTTGAAAACGTATTAAAGAGCATTAAGCAGAATAATAAATTTTTCGGTTTTTAGAAGTAGATATGTATATAAAGTAAACACATAATATAGTTTTCTTTTATCTTTATTCATAAGACTCATTTTATGTATGTTCATTTGTTTGTTTGACTGGAATACAAATCTAAACGACTGGACGAATTTCACGCAAATTTGGTACAGATATTTTGTGAATTTTCAACTAACGTAAATTTACTTCCTAAAATACTTTTAAGATGATAAAATCATCAAACAATTTGCATCTTCACAAACACGAAAATGTGCCTTTAACTGAAGAGTTTCAAATACAACAGTATGAAATACATTGCATATTTATCAAATTCATCAAAACTGTGTTCAAAAGCTATAATCGCTTAAGTCGACTTAAGAGAGAACTGAGTTATTGGTGTAGATGTGGTCCACGCACATATCTTTATAAACACACAAAATCTGGAGCTTCTATCATGACCCTAGCCAAACGACAAAAAATCTAAAGATCCTTTCATATACTCATATAACGATTGAAAACTTTGAAGCAAGATTTATCGTTGGGGGTTGGAATTAATTTTAAAGGTTTTTTTTCGGTTTTTGAGCATTTATTTAGAAACAACGGTACAATGTATATTATTCAAAGTATTGTCCATCGTTAGCTACAACATTTTCCCATCTTTCTGGCAGCATATGGATTCCGCGCCGGAAGAACGATTCGTCTTTTGAGGCAATCCACGAATCGACCCATTTTTTGGTATCCTCGTAAGAAGTGAAGCGCTGCTCAGCCAAGCCATGCGTCATCGATCTGAATAGGTGGTAGTCGGAAGGGGCTATGTCTGGGCTATAAGGCGGGTGGGGTAGCACATCCCAATTCAGCGCCTCCAACGTTTCCTTGACGGTTCTTGCAACATGTGGCCGTGCGTTGTCATGTTGAAAAACCACTTTGTCGTGTCTTTTGGCATATTCCGGCCGTTTAACCTTTAATGCTCGGCTCAATTGCATCAATTGTTGTTGGTAGCGTTCCCCAGTGATGGTTTCGTTAGGTTTTAGCAGCTCATAGTACACGACACCCTTCTGATCCCACCAAATACACAGCATAAGCTTGGCGCCATGAATATTCGGCTTGGCCCTCGATGTTGATGCATGGCCGGGTGGTCCCCACGATTTTTTTCGCTTAGGATTATCGTAATGGATCCACTTTTCATCGCCAGTGACAATACGATGCAAAAACCTCTTCCTTTTATGCCGTTGAAGCAGTTGTTCGCACATGCAAAATCGCCGTTCAACGTCTCTCGGCTTCAACTGGTACGGCACCCAATTTTCTTGCTTTAGAATCATTCCCATGGCCTTCAAGCGTTTGCCGACCGTTGATAAGTCGACTCCCAATGATTCTGACAATTCTTGAAGGGTTTGACACGGGTCTTCATCGAGCAAAGCCTCCAATTCCTCATCTTCAAACTTTTTCGGCTGGCCCGGACGCTCTTTGTCTTCCGTATCAAAATCACCACTTTTAAACCGACGGAACCAGTACTTACAAGTATAAATCGATGGAGCATAGTCCCCGTAAGCCTCAGTAAGCGTGCGTTGTGCTTCAACCGCTTTTTTCTTCAAATGGAAGCACAAAAGTAAACCTTCCCGCAAATTGCGTTTTGTTGGAACGAAAGTCGACATGTTCACAGAGAAAAAAATATATGTTGTTTACACTTCAGTGGAATGATACATACTGAAAAATGAAGCTTAGACAATGTGCTTTGAAATGAATATAGTCACAGGTGTGCCCGATGCGATCTATTGATAGTTACGCCATCTCTTAGAAAACCTTTAAAACTAATTCCAACCCCCAATACTACTTAGAACACTGAAAATTAAGTATTTGTAAGTATAATTTTTAAAAATAAGTATAAGTATATCACCTTAGAAAAAATTTTTTAATATTTTCTAGATATTATTTACTAATTTAAGAACCAATAGAACCCACAATATTCCGTAAGTGTTGTCACGCCCTCTTTTTGTTCTTCTCGAAAAGTTTTGTGTAGACAATCTAACTAAAACCAAAATTCTTCAGATAAAAAAAAAATTAATTTTGTATATTTGCAGTTCATATACCCAGAGAACCAAAACTATCTTTTTTTAATTCATTTATGAACTTTTTCTGGTAGAAAAACTCATTTTCGACACTCATAAATGAACCCTTTTGGACTCATTCGTCGGACTAAAATGCCGCTCAAAAGCGAACCTTTTTTCTTTAGCAGGGAGTTAATAAAAGAATCATCAAATGTCAATTTTTTTGTTCCGAAACGAGTTGAAAAAAGCTATTGAAAAGTTATTTTTCGGCACTCATACATTAACAATTTTTAACTTTAACTCATTCGCCGGCCTGAATTGCCTCTTAAAAACGAACCCTTTTTTCGAAAATGAGTTAAAAAACGAACTTTAGAAATGCACTTTTTAATAATTAACATTTTGTTATGGAATAAATTTTCACGAATTCAATCTTCTTTAGCAAGAATATTGATCACACAAATTAAAATAAAAACAAAAATTACCAAAAAAGTGATTTTCGAAAACCTACTCAAAACTATCACTTTCCGCAAAACATTCGCATATGGTCCGTTGGGTATATTTCATATGTATAAAACAGTTTGAAAACAAAAAAAAGCATAAAAAGGTAAAAGTAATACGTAATTACGGTTTTAATTTATCGTTTTTTGTTTTTTAGATCCCCTAGGTGGCACTGTGGTCGATTTTAAAAAAAAATTGTATCTATAAAGTATTGTATGTAGGGGATCTAAAAAAAATTTCGGAAGACCACACAAACATGTGAATATAACGTGGATAGCTTTTGTGGTTCAGCCGTGATGGTCAAAAACCTTGAATTTTGTGAATTTTTTTCTTTAGGAATTTTTTACGATCAATTTTTGTTTAAAAGCGTATAAATGTGAGACCGGTTTTAGGTTGAATCGGGTACGAGGATTTCATTTCTGGCATCAGTATTATTTTAGCTGTTCTAAATGTTTATATACAAACATATTTGGAAAGAAAAAATTCACAAGATAGGGTAAATTGCACCCCTATGTCCCCTATCGCCCAGGCAACATAAATTTTTTTACCTAAATACAAATCGACAAAGCCTAAAATGTATACAGAGATCAAAGCAAAGTTATCATTATTTGCCCTCACTGTCACTGAATTGACGTGCTACATTAACTGGTTTGTTTTCTTTTTGCTTGGAATCGTATTTGTTTTGGCTGGAAATGTTGTTTAATATGTCAAGTCTTGCCTTCAAAAATTTGTTAAATTCGATACAGCTGTATTCAAAATTATTTTTTACAAATAAAATTGACTCCAGTGTCTGTATTTTCAACGCTGTTGACTCCAATTTCCAAACTTTTTATGCTTTTGCAAGCAAAAGTTCAACCAGAGCTGAAAAGTAAGCATGAATAAGTATAAATCTTAAAAGTAAGTATACTTATAAGCATGAAATTTAGTAAGTATATGAAGCTGAAAATAAGTATGATACTTACAAAGTATAGTTGGTAACATTATGTATAACGGAACGAAGGCTGAACGTCGTGAAAGAAACGAGCGACAATAGTTTTTGATATGGAAAAATGTATTGCTTACCGTATCTCGCACTTCGTTCAGCCACCGTTTCGTTATACATTAAGATGCAGTTAAGCTGTTATCGCTTATCGACACAGAAATGTTACTTATTGCATAAAACTAAATGAATAAAATTTTCTTTTCGTACACAAATTAGTTTTTATCACAAATACCATTTGAAGATTAATTGCCTTATTTTGTAAAACGCAAACTCACTTGAGGTTTTTTGTCTGGCAATTCCATTTCCATATGAATTAGAAGAAACCCTCTCTCTTACACAGAAATTTTCCTTTAATATATTGCTAGATACAAAAATCGAACGCAAGTGACTGTGTCCCTTTTACAAAATAAGGCCATAAAAATAACTGCGTGAAGATAAATTCGTAAGTTCGATGCAAACTTAACAACCCATATTTCTTATCCGCAAGAAGTTAAATTCTTACTTTGCAAAAAGTGCCAAAAGTACGAATTTAAATTCGTTTTCCACATATTGTTAAAAAGAACTCATTTCATTTTGGTACGAATACAAATTCGTACTATTGCAAACTGCCAATTTAACTCCTGGTAAGAATTTAAGTCATGGTATTAAGTTTTGATGAAACAATCGGAGCATTTCACGTTAAAGAGGAAAATAGATTAATTTTGGTTACCCTTTATTTATTTTTTATTTACAATAATTGAAGGTGAGGGGAGGGGAATAATTGATTTGGAAGGTGAGGGGAGGGGTGGGGGCGGACTAAATAAAGACGTACTAATATAAGGAAGATATTTAGGATAGAGAATTTTAATATAGCTGGCATGAAAAAATAGATTTTTAGCCATAAATTTTGATTGGAAAGAGATATTGGGGTAATTTTTTCACATAAATTATTTTTGAGACTTGACTTTTTTGTAAAAAATATAAAAAAAAAACATTTTGGAAAAAATAAATTTCGCGAAAAAAATCAAAGGGTTTTTGATGACAAAAACCGTAAAATAATTTTTGGGCTTAGCTGGAAGAATTTTTGCAAATAAATGCTATGTCATATGAAAGGTAGTCAGATTTGCTGTTTTTAATTGATTTCATTTTTACAACAACAACAATTTTTGAGTCATTTTTTATAGTAAAAATTTTTTAGAGTAAAAAGTCGATATTTTGGACTTTTTTTGACAAAATCATAAAACATATATACACTGACTTAACGGTACAGTTCAACCTCTTTTTGTGAAATGATTTTATTAAACTTTTGAACAAAAAACAATTTGAATGAAATATATTAATGGACAGCGGAGATATTTGCATCGAAAGACCAAACTTTGATATTCATGTCGTTTTTTTTTCTCATTCTTAGGTAACGACGTTTTATGAAAAAGTCGTTGTACTGAAAATTTCTCCAATTTTGAATATATGTGAGTGTTTTTGATGTCAAAATAATATAAATTTTTAAAAATTAAATACTCAAAAATTTCCAATACTAAAAAGTTTTATAATAACAAAATTATCGTTAGTTGAAAAATTTCGCAGGGGGTGTGGCAAAAACTAAGTACTTAACATTTTAAGTTAGGACGCACTTAATATATATACCTAATTTGAGCGAAATCCGTTGAGCCGATTAGATTTGTATAAAGGCCAAACAAACAGAAAATGAGTTTTATTACTATAGATTGCCGAAAAATTGCGAATCGCCACTGCTCGCAAACGTACGCAAAAAAGTTCAGTTTGATAGCTTGTAGCTTTTGAACAAGTACACTTACAGCCCTATTCTGGCAAATTAACAAATTGTTAACCAGTATTTTGAATATTTCTACGTGTTTGTTGTTTTCAATACAAAATTTAAAGCTCAAAAAACAAAATTTGTTAATGAAATTGTCAATAACTGAAAAGCAGTTAACAATTTTTATCAAAATTTTTTATTTTTGAGCTTCAAAGTTTGTTTCGAAATAAAAAAACTACAACAAACACATAGAAATATTCAAAATACTGGTTAACAATTTGTTAATTTGCCAGAATAGGGCTGTTAAAGTATTGTTTTTTTTTTTTTGCTAAGGGCGCAGAATTTTATTAACTTAAAACCGGTATCCAAATGTTCATAGCTTACATTTGATTTTAATTTTAAGCCAAAAACTGTACTTGACTCTGTGCGCTGCTGAATCCATAAATATAGAAGTTATTTTTACATACAACAATATCTTTTTTAATAACTCTACAAAGAGATTTAAATTGAGCTTTCAAATTTTTTGTGCTTTTTTTTTGTAGTTTTTTAACTCATGTAAAAGCGCGTGTACAGGTGTTTAAATATGATCCGTGAACGCAACTTTAAATATCTAATCGAATTGTTTATTGAAATCGAGACAAGATGACACGAGTAGTTATGAAATAAAAAAAGTTCCCGCGTGGTTCCCGCGAAAATTAATATCAATTTGTTCATTTTATTTTATGATATTCTCCAAGTAACTACTAATCATGAAATAAAAGTACAAAAATGCCGGGCATTGTATATACCAGATCTTATAAATTTGTGCTTATATTTATTGAATTTTGCATTTCGAGGTAAGTTTGTATTGTTATTTATTATCAGGGAAGACAGAAATATGCACGAAAAAATCTAAAATAAGTATGCTAATATGCTCTAAAAAATGGCAAAATATGCCATCAAATAAGCACGAAAAATGTCGAAGTCGGAGTTTTATTATTCAAAATTTTATTCAATAGTTCATAAAAAAAAAACAAAACAATAGCCCTTTCAAGGCGTAAAAGTAAATATTTCAGTTTAAATAAATTATAATTTTAATTATTAAGTAAAAATTTAATTCTATTTTAATCATTTAATGAATATTTTGTTTGGTAGCTCGAAGCCAATGCCAAAAGTCTCCTTCCGGACGAAGTCCATTATTTTATATGGTGCTTATAGCAAAAACAGTGTATTGCATTCAGCGATTACACTGAACAATTAAATGCATTTTTATATTATCAAAAAGAAATTTTCTACGATTTTCAGCCAACAATGTTTTGTATTGTGAGAAAGACCGTTCGACATCGCAGGATGTAGTTAGGCACCATTTAAAATAAGGGACTTCGTTCGGAAGGAGACTTTCGGCGTATGGATCCATTGTCTGTGAGTTTTTAAACAAAATATTTTTTATACATACAGCTATGGACATATAAATGGCACATATTGCCATGAGTTCTTTCTTATGCTATTATATTGCAAATAGCATTAAGAAAAATTTTATTTTTTATTTGCAAAGGTTTGTTATTAATATATATGATATATTGATAAAAACTCAAGTTATAATTCATTTTATAAAATAAAAAATATTATTAAGAAAATCACCTCCTGACTGAGCTGGACACATAAATGGCACAATCTCTAAATAAGAAAAAATAGATGTAGTACTGCATTTGATACCTTTTTTTACTATGTAAAAACCTTTTAACATTAATATTTAGTGCTATGGCCTTTGTTTTTGATGACAGCCTTACACCTGCGACCCATACTTTCCACGAGTTTCTGGCATTTTGTTTTGGGTATAGCATACCAGGCTGCCTGTGCCGCCGCCCATAAATCGTCCATATTTTTATAATTTTTTTTTGTAAATGTCAACCTTAACATCGTTCCACAGATTTTCTATTGGATTTAAGTCAGGGCTCTGTGCTGGCCAATCCAAAACGTCGATCTTTTCCGAACAAAACCAATTTTTCACTAGTCTTGAGGAGTGTTTCGGGTCATTATCTTGCATAAATTTGCACTTAACTGGCATGGAACTGAAAGCATACGGTTCCATATGATTCTTCAAAATATCAAAGTACTGGAATTGATCCATTTTTCCATTAATTTCTACAAGGGGACCAACGCCATGCCAAGAAAAGGCACCCCAAACCATGATGCTGCCACCACCGTGTTTTACTGTCTTCTGGGTGAACCGAGGATTATACTCTTGGCCTTTAGGACGATGAACGAAGATTCTGCCATCCGGTCCAATCCTATTTATCTTCGTTTCATCACTCCATAAGACGTTTTTCCAAAAATTTATGGGATCATCTTTATGGGTTCTGCAGAAAACTAATAGTTTTAAAATATTTTTTTTGGATAGGAGTGGTTTTTTCTGGATACGCGCCCAAACAAATTTGCCTCATTTAACCTTCTTCGGACAAGCCTGCTAGATAATTCCAAGCCCAAGGTTTCATTGATTTCTGCTGTTATCTGCCGAGATGACTTGAATGGATCAGCTTTAACCATTTTCACAATAGCTGAATCTGTACGCATGTTAGTTTTTCGGCGCCTTTGCTTCCGAATTTTGCCACTACTCAATACCTCTGGATTTTCTTCAATTGACTTAATGGCATTGTATATTTTTTTCCGAGAAACTTTTAATAATTCAGCAATTTCCAAAACTTTTTTCCCATCCTGATGCATTCTCCATATAATCCGCCTTTCATCAATAGTGGTGTGTTTGCCTGATCCCATTTTAAATAATTTTTCACTCTGTTTGTTTTTTTTTATGTATGCAAAATATCAACCGATTACACCGAAATCTACGTAAGTTCTGTCCAACTAAAGTTTTTTGTGCCATTTACATGTCCACTTCTAATCAGCATTGTTTACAAAAAAATTATAACTCGACGTGTGTAGCAGGTCGTACCGGGGCCTGTTGATACTATTTTGGAGAACAACAATCAGAAGTTCTAAAACATGCATGATCAAAACATGTAAGTAGCTAACGACTTCGGGTTTTTCGCAATTAAGTGAACAATTCAGGTGTGTGCCATTTATATGTCCATAGCTGTATATAATATAATATCTCTTTATAAATATATATAATATCAAAGAAATTACAATGTTGCCATATGTGAAGAAAGTATCAAAATTTGCCCGATTACAAGCTAAAATCTGTTCGAAAAGTTAAAAATATGTAAAAATATGCACAAATAAGCACAATCGTTATAAATATGCAAAATAATTAACAAAACGTCCAAATATACAAAAGCATATATTATATGCATTTGCATATAATTGTCTTCCCTGTTTATTATACACTCAAAAAATATTTAGGATAAAATTACGAATAAAATCTTTGTAGAAATACAGTGGCTCACAGCTTATTTTATGCAGTGCATACTTTCAATTTTAGGGCTTTATAACAACAAAATTAACAGGAATAGAAAAATAATATAGTATCATTTAAAAGAACAAGATGTTTAGTTTACTAAATTAACTTAATTTATTGTAAAAATATATATTATGTTGACTTAAAATTAAGAAACCAGAAAATACTGCTTAATTTAATATCACAGCTTATTTTATGCAGTCACTTGTTATTTATAAATTTTTCGTATTGATTAATGATATCTGATATTTTTATTATTTGGTTTGATAGTCTTGTTATCCACAACAGATCTAAGGTGGTTTGGAATTGATGCGACCAGTTTTTGAGGGATAGGTGGCGAAATATTCGCCTACTTCGTTTTCAATATCTCTTTCAGGTGGTTTTTGTTTGAAATTTGATGTTTCCGGATGTTATTTTCCAATAAAGACCACACATTTTCAATAACATTAAGGTCTGGCGACTGTGCTCGCGGCGTCATCAATTGTTGGCATTTGTATATAAGCCTGGTTTGCACAATACCCGCTTTGTGCTTTTGATCGTCATCCTGGTAAAATCGGAAATTCAATTTTATACCCAGGACCTTCGCACTCTGCAACAAATTGTTCTTCAGGATCTGTAGGTACTTAAATTTGTAAATTGTTGTTTCGTTGTAAATAAACGGCAACTTCCCAGTACCAGCAGCTGACATTCAGGCCCAAACCATGACGCTGCCACCGCCATGTTTCACGGTTTGTTTTGAGTTTTTTTTTGTTGACCTCGGTATTCGGTTTTCGCCACATATAGCACATACAATCTGAACCAAATAAATTGATCTTCGATTTCTCTGCAAAAATAACTAAATTCCAGTACTCTGGGGATTTGGACATATGTACGTTGTTGTACTTGAGTCTGCATAATCTGTTTTTGGGGCTAATGAACGGCTTGTTTCGTGTTACTCGGCCATGAAAGTTCTTTTTGCGCAAGACACGTCGAATAGTTTCAGCACTACACTGTTTGCTCAGGTCAGTTTGAACTTCAAAAGCCATTTTCGGAGCTGAGGGTCTCGGGTTAGCCTTTATCTTCCATACAATATGCCGCTCGTCGGTTGCATTAAAAAGTTGGTTTGGTGCTTCTTTGCTTTTATTGTGCAATCGATTCTTACGGACGAAGCGCTCGATGATCTTTTGCACTGTAGAGGAATTGATATTAACTATTTCAGCCATTTTTCGCTGCGAGCTGCTATTTTTAAAATAGTATTTAACCAATTCTCGTTGTTGTGGCGTTGTGCGCGCTCTTATTTTAAATAATCATAGAAGCAGACACTTGAAACAAAAAAATCAGACTAAAAAGCTAACACAAAGCAATTATAGAAACAGAACGAAGGCACAGCTAACGAAAGTACCGTTAGACAGCGCAGCATTAGAGTACCGTAACAGAGAGAAGTGACTGGATAAAATAAGCTGTGAGATGAAATTAAGCAGTATTTTCTGTTCTCTTATTTTTTAAATAACTAAATATATTTATTCGAAATCAATGAAAAACCTTTATTTAACTAGACTTTTTGCTCTTTTAAATGACACCATATTATCTTTTGTATTCCTGTTAGTTTTGTGTTTATTAAGCATTAAATTTTAAAGTATGCACTGCATAAAATTAGCTGTGAGCCACTGTACAAACAGAGGCTATTCGTAGAATGTACAAATGTTTTGTACATAGCACAAACGTTTGTAGTGTTGGCCGCATGAAAAAAAATTTTTGAACTCGTAACTTTGTACATTCTACAAACGCTAGTTTGTAAAAATCTATTATGTATAAATTTGTGAACTGAACGAACATTGTTTGATAATATACAAAGCGGTGGCAGCAGCGTTCGTATATTTGTTCGTATCTTTGTAGATGAAACGAATGCGTTTGTAAAATATACAAATATTTCTTTGTACATTGTACAAACGGTCATTTGTATTATTCACAAAGCCGTTCGTAGGCTGAAAAGAACAAACAGCTTTTTAGAATATAATAATTGTTTTGTACATAGTACGAAGCTTTTTTTTTGGGTGTAATAAGATGAAATAATATCAAATTTTGTTATATTGTGTACCAAAAAGTGCTAAAAATGTAACCGCGTACAGGTGATTTTTCCAAAGTTTTTTCACTTAATTTTTTTTTTTTTTTTACAACTTACTTTTAGTATATTTCATAACATTTATAAAAAAAAATTTATAAAAAAAATTTATAATAAAAGTAGCTGAACCCGGTGTGCTTCGCTACCCCCTCGTATAAAATAAAATTAAAAGTTTTTGTATATTTACAAAAATTTATTAATTTAATTTAATTGTTGCAATGCTTCGCCACTTTTTTTGTTGTAAACCAATTAGAATTCAGCACTGAATCGCATGTAATTTGCTTCATGCTCCCCCTTTTTATTTTTAGACCAATCAAAAAGCAGCAATTACACAATCAGCTGTTTCGCAGTCAGTTGTGGGAGAATGAGAATGGGGTTACCCCACTCTCTATTTTAATTAACACGTATTATAAAATCAGCTGTTTTGAAGACAGTGGTGGAAGAAAGAGAATGGGGCTAACCCACTATTTTATTGGGGGTTGGAATTAGTTTTAAAGGTTTTCTAAGAGATGGCGTAACTATCAATAGATCGCATCGGGCACACCTGTGACTATATTCATTTCAAAGCACATTGTCTAAGCTTCATTTTTCAGTATGTATCATTCCACTGAAGTGTAAACAACATATATTTTTTTCTCTGTGAACATGTCGACTTTCGTTCCAACAAAACGCAATTTGCGGGAAGGTTTACTTTTGTGCTTCCATTTGAAGAAAAAAGCGGTTGAAGCCCAACGCACGCTTACTGAGGCTTACGGGGACTATGCTCCATCGATTTCTACTTGTGAGTACTGGTTCCGCCGGTTTAAAAGTGGTGATTTTGATACGGAAGACAAAGAGCGTCCGGGCCAGCCGAAAAAGTTTGAAGATGAGGAATTGGAGGCTTTGCTCGATGAAGACCCGTGTCAAACCCTTCAAGAATTGTCAGAATCATTGGGAGTCGACTTATCAACGGTCGGCAAACGCTTGAAGGCCATGGGAATGATTCAAAAGCAAGGAAATTGGGTGCCGTACCAGTTAAAGCCGAGAGACGTTGAACGGCGATTTTGCATGTGCGAACAACTGCTTCAACGGCATAAAAGGAAGAGTTTTTTGCATCGTATTGTCACTGGCGATGAAAAGTGGATCCATTACGATAATCCTAAGCGAAAAAAATCGTGGGGACCACCCGGCCATGCATCAACATCGAGGGCCAAGCCGAATATTCATGGCGCCAAGCTTATGCTGTGTATTTGGTGGGATCAGAAGGGTGTCGTGTACTATGAGCTGCTAAAACCTAACGAAACCATCACTGGGGAACGCTACCAACAACAATTGATGCAATTGAGCCGAGCATTAAAGGTTAAACGGCCGGAATATGCCAAAAGACACGACAAAGTGGTTTTTCAACATGACAACGCACGGCCACATGTTGCAAGAACCGTCAAGGAAACGTTGGAGGCGCTTAATTGGGATGTGCTACCCCACCCGCCTTATAGCCCAGACATAGCCCCTTCCGACTACCACCTATTCAGATCGATGACGCATGGCTTGGCTGAGCAGCGCTTCACTTCTTACGAGGATACCAAAAAATGGGTCGATTCGTGGATTGCCTCAAAAGACAAATCGTTCTTCCGGCGCGGAATCCATATGCTGCCAGAAAGATGGGAAAATGTTGTAGCTAACGATGGACAATACTTTGAATAATATACATTGTACCGTTGTTTCTAAATAAATGCTCAAAAACCGAAAAAAAACCTTTAAAATTAATTCCAACCCCCAATAATTATTTCAGGAAATCCTGAAATTTTACCTTTTTTGTCATTGCCAAACAGGTCCTCAGATTCATTAAAGTCCTCAGATTCATCAAAACCTTAAATTTTTATGGTAAATAATCTGCCATGTAAGCATTTTTGAAGTTATATAATTGAAGTTTGGTAATTGCATATCTTTGTGGTAACATTTTTGGTTTAGATGTCTTTTATTAGAAAAATTTCGTTTTCTATAAAAACATGCAAGCTGCTTAAAATTTACAAGAAATTGACACTACAAAAACTTTTGTAACTGAAACACACAAAAAGTTTTTAGTATTAATTTGATTTTTTGGTGAAATACAAAAAAAAAAAAATCAATCAAAAACAGGGACCGAAAATAACAGTTATTTACGAAATTTCTATTCAAAAAGTCAAATGGAAAAAGTAAGTCTATTCGATATTTGAATATAGCAAGTTGCTGCTTTTTAGCCTAGAAATAATAATCTTTAATGATTTTAATTTTTCTGATTTTTTTAAAACACTCAATAAATAAAAAGTAAAATTTAAACTTTTATTTTTGATCAAAAAATAAAAGTAAAATTTAAACTTTTATTTTTGATCAAAAAAATATAAGTCAAATTTCAACTTTTATATTAGAGTAAAAATTAAAGTAAAATTTTAACTTTAATTTTTGATCGAAATTAAATTGGTAAAAAATTATTATTATTTATTGAGTTTTTTAAAAAAATCAGAAAAATTAAAATCATTTTTAACAAAAATAAAAGTAAAAATTTGACTTTAATTTTTTCGATCAAAAATAACAGTTAAAATTTACTTTTATTTTTCGATCAAGAGTAAAAAGCAAAAGTAGAAATAACAATTATTTATAGTTTTTTAAAAAAATCAGAAAAATTAAAATCATTTTTAACAAACATAAAAGTAAAAATTTTACTTTCATTTTTTCGATCAAAAATAACAGTTAAAATTTACTGGTTCATTGTAAGCTGCATTCCAAAATTCAAATTTTTAGTTATTACTAGCTGATATACCCGGTGTTAATCGATAAGTTTTATATCTTTACCCCAAATTTTTGACTATTTTTGTAATCGCCAAACATATCGCTACCTTAATATAGAAAGGCCCTAACTCATTTCTTGTTTTTACTTTACAGGAGAAGGAAAAAACTTGATAAAAATTAAAATTTTGCGGCTGCAAATTTTTTTAAGTGGGGTTTTTTATTTAAGTCTCTTGCCAATTTAATGCTGTAGCAATTTTTTGTAGCAATTTCTTTTCTGTAACAATTTTTTTGCAAAAATCTAAAAAAAAAATCGATTTTGAAAAAGTTGAGTTAGGGCCTTTCTATATTAAGGTAACGATATTAAGGTCCTCAGATTCATCAAAACCTGAAACACAAAAAGTTTTTAGTTTTAATTAGATTTTTTGGTGAAATACAAAAAAAAATGGAAAGAGTAAGTCTATCCGATATTTGAATATAGCAAGTTGATGCTTGTTAGCTAAGGAATAATAATCTTTAATGATTTTAATTTTTCTGATTTTTTTAAAAAACACAAAAAATAATTGTTATTTTTTACCAATTTAATTTCGATCAAAAATAAAAGTTAAAATTGTACTTTTATTTTTTGATCAAAAATAAAAGTTTAAATTTCACTTTTATTTTTTGATCAAAAATAAAACTTAAAATTTTGCTTATATTTTTTTAACAAAAATAAAAGCTAAAATTTTACTTTCATTTTTTCGATCAAAAATAACAGTCAAAATTTACTTTTATTTTTCGATCAAAAGTAAAAGTTTAATTCCTATTCCTATATCATCTGCTTGCAGTCGCTGTTCCAGTCGTTTGCGAAATAAATGAAAACAGAATGTACAATGTTAAGCAACTAAGCGATGGATGCAATCCAACGATATGAAGATCGATAGCAATGTTTTTACCTCTGTGCAAAAATGGTTCTTATATTGGTGTAAAAGAATTAAAAATGTACTCTATTAATTGTTTTGAAAAAACAACTATTATCATAGTTAATAAGAAGTTAATCTGCCAAATTTTAAATCTCTATTTTTGATAGGAAAAATAAAGGTCAAATTTTAACTTTTAATTTTTATAAAAAAATAAAAGTCAAATTTTAAGTATTATTTTTGATCGGAAAAAATTTTGGATTTTTACTGTTATTTTTTATCAAAAAAATAAAAGTCAAATTTTAGCTTTTATTTTTGATCGGAAAAAGTTAAGTTTTGGATTGTTGAGATTGGTGACTAAAAAAAAAACTCCCACCAAGTAATTACAGATATCGTTAAATATGTGGTACCGTGTCTACGTTATAATATTATACAAATAATTGTTTTGTAGCATCAGTGGCGTTTTCACTTTGTGCAGGGAGGAATCATGAAGACTTTTTTTTCAGATTCAGAGAAAAGAGCGGTTGAAATGTGTCAGATTTTAGATATTGATAACTAAAAAATAAGGTCAACAAAATTGTTGTTTTTGTATTTTGATGACTAAAAAAAAAAGTTAGCAAAATTGATATTTTGGATTTTTGAGATTGGTGACAAAAAAAAACAAAAAAAAAGGTCAGCAAAATTGATGTTTTGGATTTTAAAGTAACTAAAAAAAAAGGACAGCTAAATTGTTATTCTTGTATTTTGATAAGCAAAATTTAAATTTTGGATTTTTAAGATAGGTGACTGAAAAAAAAGATCAGCAAAATTTAATATTTTGGATTTTGAGATTGGTGACTAAAAAAAGTCAGCAAAATTGAATATTTTGGATTTTAATGACTAAAAAAAGGTCAGCAAAATTGATATTTTGGATTTTGATGACTAAAAAAAAAGGTCAACAAAATTGTTATTTTTGTATTTTGATGACTAAAAAAAAAGGTCAGCAATATTGTTATTTTTGTATTTTGAGATTGGTGACTTAAAAAAAAGGGTCAGCAAAATTAAATATTTTGGATTTTGAGGTTGGTGACTAAAAAAAAGGTCAGCAAAATTCAATATTTTGGATTTTGATGGCTAAAAAAAGGTCAGCAAAATTGTTATTTTTCATTTTCGCGTCCCTTTTAATTTTTTATAATTTTCCAAAAAAATCTTTACGAATTTTTTTATTTCGCAAAAAACTTTGGTAAAAATATTTGTTGAAAAAATATTCAAAACAAAAAATTTCTTTTTTAATGTTCTTTTATATGATATGCATATATGAAAGGTTGATTTAAAGTTTCTATCGCAAAAATTTAAAAACTTTTTATACGATCGAAAAATCAAGCCTATCATAAAAATTTAAGATTTTTTTATTTTTTTTATTTTTAATATATTTTGTATTTTTGTAATTTTGTTTGTATAAAAAGTAATGGTGCAGTGAAAGGAATCATGACAATTTTTCAATTTTTTCTTTAAGCGCTACCACAGCAACAACAGCGCCACCTACCGGGTCAAACTTCAAAACAAAGCCATCTACAGACCCAGCCGCACAAACACAAAAAATTTCATCAAAATCGGTCCAGCTATTTAGGAGGAGTTCAGTGACAAAGCCATGTACAGAATAATTTTATATATAAAAGATTGAGTAAAGCAAAATAAGTTTTCATGAAAACATCATATTATTATTTAAACTTATAACAAATTTTATTTAAATTAGAAAATAAATAAATCAATATTCATAACTTTTGCATCAAAAACATCTTCCCACTGAACCATAGGCGAAGGTTTTGCCAAGGATGAGAGTTTTGCGAGCGTTTTTGGATAGAATTTTTTTTTCATTTTTGATTTTTTATTTTGTCAAAAGTACCTTGCTATAGAAGATTAAATTCGTGAAAACTTTTCCCATAGATAAAAACTGTATTTTTTTTGCAAAATTCATAAAAAAACTTATTTTGAGTCGAAAAAAAATCATTTTAGAAGCTAAAAATTTCTCGAAAATGAACCATTTTTGTCCATAAATGAGTTCAGAAACGAATCATAAATGTTTTTTTTTGCATTTTTAAATGAGTTAAAAAAATAAAAATTTTTTACCACATCAGTAGAAACAATATCTCATAAACGAACCTTTTTTTGTTCATAATTAAGTTCAGAAATGAATCATAAATATTATTTTTTTATAAACAAAAATGAGTTAAAAAAGGAATAATTTAAAACTTTGTTGATATTTTTAAAACAGTCAATTAAAATGTAAACCTTCATACAAACGTCATATGAACTTTTTTACCAGTGCGAATTGATTCTCGCCATAAGAAGGAAGATGGATGTACTGCTAAACGTTTGAAAAACTATTTTCCTTTTCATCTATCAACAAGTCTGTCATAACATTTCAACATTTTTATCAAAAATTAAGATCAAGCCCAAATAGAAAGAAAACCATGACAACATTCCATGCAAAAAAGTAATCAAAAAAGTGCCCCAATAATTAACTTTACTTATTAGATATTTTTAAAATGTGTCACTTTATGTTTGAACTACCTGCCAAATTATTTTAAAAGCTATAGTTTTTTTACTGATGAAATACATGTTTAACTGTGGACCAAACAAGGTGAAAAATTTTAAAAATACTGGTACAAATGAAGTGGTTAGATGTGCGTGACAGCAGGTGTGTTTGCTTTCAATTTAGATTTTGCTTAAAATTTCAATTAAAACATCAATGAATTCATTACAATTATTAAGAAATCTTCTGGGACCTTTCTTTTTAACTATTAGTATTGAATATAGTTACTTTATTTTACTATACATTAATGCTAGACATGCATATTATCTCTATGATGAACGAAATATTCATTTGTTTTTAATATTCTATAAAATTAAAGTTTTTTCTTAAATGACCTCTATGTTTATTATGTTGACTTTATATGATTTAAATACAAGTTCTAAATGTTTGATAGTTTAAATCATACTTGATTTTAAATACAAATTCTAGTTGTTTGACAGTTTTTAAAATCGTTTATCGAGCTTAAGGTCAAAGTTAGAAACAATTAATTGTTCTAACGAATTTTTCTAAAGAAACAACAACAACAACAAAGTTTTTTCAATATGAAAGGAAAAAAACCACTAGCAAATTGATTTTATTGTACAATTTCTGCGTGCTAAACGCGTCATCAGAAATCTTTGTGATTGCCCGTGCAAGCGCGTAGACGCACTGCACCATCGGGGCGATGAGATTTTGAAGCTTCAATTTCTCATTTTTTCCTTAATTTCATAATGCCACATTTTTTGTTGTATTTCTGTTTTACTTTAGTTTCTATGCCTATATTATATGTAGTCCAACAGCCTGCTGGAATTCTGCACTAACAAAGCATGTTTACTGAAGTTGTTTTTAGAATTTTTGCTGATTTTGTTTTTCAGCTGTTTCCGTTTGGTCGAGCTCTACCATTTGATTAAAGTTTTTTCTTAAATGACCTCTATGTTTATTATGTTGACTTTATATGATTTAAATACAAATTCTAAATGTTTGATAGTTTAAATCATACTTGATTTTAAATACAAATTCTAGTTGTTTGACAGTTTTTAAAATCGTTTATCGAGCTTAAGGTCAAAGTTAGAAACAATTAATTGTTCTAACGAATTTTTCTAAAGAAACAACAACAACAACAAAGTTTTTTCAATATGAAAGGAAAAAAACCACTAGCAAATTGATTTTATTGTACAATTTCTGCGTGCTAAACGCGTCATCAGAAATCTTTGTGATTGCCCGTGCAAGCGCGTAGACGCACTGCACCATCGGGGCGATGAGATTTTGAAGCTTCAATTTCTCATTTTTTCCTTAATTTCATAATGCCACATTTTTTGTTGTATTTCTGTTTTACTTTAGTTTCTATGCCTATATTATATGTAGTCCAACAGCCTGCTGGAATTCTGCACTAACAAAGCATGTTTACTGAAGTTGTTTTTAGAATTTTTGCTGATTTTGTTTTTCAGCTGTTTCCGTTTGGTCGAGCTCTACCATTTGATTAAAGTTTTTTCTTAAATGACCTCTATGTTTATTATGTTGACTTTATATGATTTAAATGCATTCCAGCAGGCTGTTGGACTACATATAATATAGGCATAGAAACTAAAGTAAAACAGAAATACAACAAAAAATGTGGCATTATGAAATTAAGGAAAAAAATGAGAAATTGAAGCTTCAAAATCTCATCGCCCCGATGGTGCAGTGCGTCTACGCGCTTGCACGGGCAATCACAAAGATTTCTGATGACGCGTTTAGCACGCAGAAATTGTACAATAAAATCAATTTGCTAGTGGTTTTTTTTCCTTTCATATTGAAAAAACTTTGTTGTTGTTGTTGTTTCTTTAGAAAAATTCGTTAGAACAATTAATTGTTTCTAACTTTGACCTTAAGCTCGATAAACGATTTTAAAAACTGTCAAACAACTAGAATTTGTATTTAAAATCAAGTATGATTTAAACTATCAAACATTTAGAATTTGTATTTAAATCATATAAAGTCAACATAATAAACATAGAGGTCATTTAAGAAAAAACTTTAATCAAATGGTAGAGCTCGACCAAACGGAAACAGCTGAAAAACAAAATCAGCAAAAATTCTAAAAACAACTTCAGTAAACATGCTTTGTTAGTGCAGAATTCCAGCAGGCTGTTGGACTACATATAATATAGGCATAGAAACTAAAGTAAAACAGAAATACAACAAAAAATGTGGCATTATGAAATTAAGGAAAAAATGAGAAATTGAAGCTTCAAAATCTCATCGCCCCGATGGTGCAGTGCGTCTACGCGCTTGCACGGGCAATCACAAAGATTTCTGATGACGCGTTTAGCACGCAGAAATTGTACAATAAAATCAATTTGCTAGTGGTTTTTTTCCTTTCATATTGAAAAAACTTTGTTGTTGTTGTTGTTTCTTTAGAAAAATTCGTTAGAACAATTAATTGTTTCTAACTTTGACCTTAAGCTCGATAAACGATTTTAAAAACTGTCAAACAACTAGAATTTGTATTTAAAATCAAGTATGATTTAAACTATCAAACATTTAGAATTTGTATTTAAATCATATAAAGTCAACATAATAAACATAGAGGTCATTTAAGAAAAAACTTTAATCAAATGGTAGAGCTCGACCAAACGGAAACAGCTGAAAAACAAAATCAGCAAAAATTCTAAAAACAACTTCAGTAAACATGCTTTGTTAG
Source organism: Dichetophora obliterata (assembly GCA_963920525.1). NCBI lineage: Eukaryota > Metazoa > Arthropoda > Insecta > Diptera > Sciomyzidae > Dichetophora > Dichetophora obliterata. The sequence goes on along the minus strand of OY986436.1, from coordinate 228,078,228 downwards.
TGCAGAATTCCAGCAGGCTGTTGGACTACATATAATATAGGCATAGAAACTAAAGTAAAACAGAAATACAACAAAAAATGTGGCATTATGAAATTAAGGAAAAAATGAGAAATTGAAGCTTCAAAATCTCATCGCCCCGATGGTGCAGTGCGTCTACGCGCTTGCACGGGCAATCACAAAGATTTCTGATGACGCGTTTAGCACGCAGAAATTGTACAATAAAATCAATTTGCTAGTGGTTTTTTTCCTTTCATATTGAAAAAACTTTGTTGTTGTTGTTGTTTCTTTAGAAAAATTCGTTAGAACAATTAATTGTTTCTAACTTTGACCTTAAGCTCGATAAACGATTTTAAAAACTGTCAAACAACTAGAATTTGTATTTAAAATCAAGTATGATTTAAACTATCAAACATTTAGAATTTGTATTTAAATCATATAAAGTCAACATAATAAACATAGAGGTCATTTAAGAAAAAACTTTAATCAAATGGTAGAGCTCGACCAAACGGAAACAGCTGAAAAACAAAATCAGCAAAAATTCTAAAAACAACTTCAGTAAACATGCTTTGTTAGTGCAGAATTCCAGCAGGCTGTTGGACTACATATAATATAGGCATAGAAACTAAAGTAAAACAGAAATACAACAAAAAATGTGGCATTATGAAATTAAGGAAAAAATGAGAAATTGAAGCTTCAAAATCTCATCGCCCCGATGGTGCAGTGCGTCTACGCGCTTGCACGGGCAATCACAAAGATTTCTGATGACGCGTTTAGCACGCAGAAATTGTACAATAAAATCAATTTGCTAGTGGTTTTTTTCCTTTCATATTGAAAAAACTTTGTTGTTGTTGTTGTTTCTTTAGAAAAATTCGTTAGAACAATTAATTGTTTCTAACTTTGACCTTAAGCTCGATAAACGATTTTAAAAACTGTCAAACAACTAGAATTTGTATTTAAAATCAAGTATGATTTAAACTATCAAACATTTAGAATTTGTATTTAAATCATATAAAGTCAACATAATAAACATAGAGGTCATTTAAGAAAAAACTTTAATCAAATGGTAGAGCTCGACCAAACGGAAACAGCTGAAAAACAAAATCAGCAAAAATTCTAAAAACAACTTCAGTAAACATGCTTTGTTAGTGCAGAATTCCAGCAGGCTGTTGGACTACATATAATATAGGCATAGAAACTAAAGTAAAACAGAAATACAACAAAAAATGTGGCATTATGAAATTAAGGAAAAAATGAGAAATTGAAGCTTCAAAATCTCATCGCCCCGATGGTGCAGTGCGTCTACGCGCTTGCACGGGCAATCACAAAGATTTCTGATGACGCGTTTAGCACGCAGAAATTGTACAATAAAATCAATTTGCTAGTGGTTTTTTTCCTTTCATATTGAAAAAACTTTGTTGTTGTTGTTGTTTCTTTAGAAAAATTCGTTAGAACAATTAATTGTTTCTAACTTTGACCTTAAGCTCGATAAACGATTTTAAAAACTGTCAAACAACTAGAATTTGTATTTAAAATCAAGTATGATTTAAACTATCAAACATTTAGAATTTGTATTTAAATCATATAAAGTCAACATAATAAACATAGAGGTCATTTAAGAAAAAACTTTAATCAAATGGTAGAGCTCGACCAAACGGAAACAGCTGAAAAACAAAATCAGCAAAAATTCTAAAAACAACTTCAGTAAACATGCTTTGTTAGTGCAGAATTCCAGCAGGCTGTTGGACTACATATAATATAGGCATAGAAACTAAAGTAAAACAGAAATACAACAAAAAATGTGGCATTATGAAATTAAGGAAAAAATGAGAAATTGAAGCTTCAAAATCTCATCGCCCCGATGGTGCAGTGCGTCTACGCGCTTGCACGGGCAATCACAAAGATTTCTGATGACGCGTTTAGCACGCAGAAATTGTACAATAAAATCAATTTGCTAGTGGTTTTTTTTCCTTTCATATTGAAAAAACTTTGTTGTTGTTGTTGTTTCTTTAGAAAAATTCGTTAGAACAATTAATTGTTTCTAACTTTGACCTTAAGCTCGATAAACGATTTTAAAAACTGTCAAACAACTAGAATTTGTATTTAAAATCAAGTATGATTTAAACTATCAAACATTTAGAATTTGTATTTAAATCATATAAAGTCAACATTCTATAAAATTTTTTAATAAATAATACTACTTCAAAAAGATTAATTTTTTAACTCATTTATGAACAAAAAAGGTCCGTTTTCGACAGGCAATTCAGCCCGTTGATTGAGAAAAAAGGGTTCATTTCCGAGTGCCAAAAAATAACTGTTCTTTAGTTCATTTCTTAACTCATTTCCGAAGAAAAAAAAAGGTTCGTTTCTGTGAGGAATTTTCGTCCGGCGATTGATTCAAAAAGGGTTCATTTCCGAGTGCCGAAAAATAACTTTTCTATGGTTCTTTTTTTAAGTCATTTCTGAACAAAAAAAGTACAATTTATGGTTCTTTTTTAACTCATTTTCTAACGAAATAAGGTTCATTTTTGAGAGGCATTTTAGTCCGACGAATGCACAAAGGGTTCATTTATGAGTGCCGAAAATGAACATTTCTACCCGAAAAGGTTCATAAATAAATTCGAAAACGGTAGTGGTTTTTTCGACATAACTCCCAAACCATACATCCTACAAGTACAATTTATGCACCAAAATTTTTCTAATACATATATACACAAAGCTGCATTTTTAGAAAAAAATATTTTTCTTTCAAGAATCTTAGTTTTCTACGTAATTTTACGTGATTTTCTAGTTTTCCAGTTTCTGGGTTCATAAATAAATTCGAAAACGGTAGTGGTTTTTTAGCCATAACTCCCTAACCATACATCATAAAAGGACGATTTATGCATCAAAACGTTCGTTAAGCTACTGCCTACAAGACTGCATCCTTGGAAGAATTTTAGAAATTGGATTTCATGTTCATTTCATATGTCCTTTTTTGTGAATTTTTATTTTTTTTATTTTTTCGCCATAAATTTGCCCTAAAATCCAAATACATATCAGACAAGGACGATTCATGCATTAAAATGATCACCATGGTATCGTCCTTAAGGCACGTTACTTCTTTGTCGAAATGCATTTTGCTCTATCTCTTGTAGTTTAGGAGTTGTAGAACACTTTTTGCAGTAGTGTAGTAGGCCAAAAACATGTGGTTTTTTCGTCATAACTCCCAAATCATACATCCTACAAGGACAATTTATGCACCAAAATGTTTCTAATACATATATACACAAGACTGCATTTTTAGAAAAAAAAATTTTTTTCAAGAATCTCAGTTTTTTGTCATTTTTTGTGATTTTCTATTTTTTTGCCATAACTCCCTAACCATACATCATAAAAGGACGATTTATGCACCAAAATGCTCGTTCAGCTACTGCCTACAAGACTGCATCCTTGGAAGAATTTTTAAAATTAGATTTTATATTAATTTCATATGTCCTTTTTTGTGAATTTTTATTTTTTTTATTTTTTCGCCATAAATTCGCCCTAAAATCCAAACTACATATCAGACAAGGACGATTCATGCAATAAAATTATCACCATGGTATCGTCCTTAAGGCAAACTATTTCTTTGTTGAAATGCATTTTGCTCTATCTCTTGTAGTTTAGGAGTTGTAGAACAATTTTAGTAGTAGTGTAGTAGGCCAAAAACATGTGGTTTTTTCGTCATAACTCCCAAATCATACATCCTACAAGGACAATTTATGCACCAAAATGTTTCTAATATATATATACACAAGACTGCATTTTTAGAAAAAAATATTTTTTTTTCAAAAATCTTAGTTTTCTGTCATTTTTTGTGATTTTCTATTTATTTTTTTTTAGTCATAACTCCCTAACCATACATCATAAAAGGACGATTTATGCAACAAAATGTTCGTTCAGCTACTGCCTACAGGACTGCATTCTTGGAAGAATTTTAAAAATTAGATTTCATGTTAATTTCATATGTCCTTTTTTGTGAATTTTTATTTTTTTTATTTTTTCGCCATAAATTTGCCCTAAAATCCAAACTACATATCAGACAAGGAAGATTCATGCATTAAAATGATTACCATGGTATTGTCCTTAAGACAAGATACTTTTTTTTCATTTTGCTCTATCTCTTGTAGTTTAGGAGTTGTAGAACACTTTTTGTAGTAGTAGTAGGCCGAAAAAAATGAGGTTTTTCGTCATAACTCCCAAACTATACATCCTAAAAGGACAATTTATGCACCAAAATGTTTCTTATACATATATACTATCACTAGGTTTATTGTTGTTATTTGGCCTTTTTATTAGAATCTAAAAAAAAAATAAATTATATCATTCACATTTTTGATTGTTTTGTAGCATTTTATTATTTTGTTCTTTTGTTTTTTGTTCAAGCAAACTTATTACAAAATATAAAAAATCACATGAAAATTATTTCAACTGCTGTTTTGTTTTTCTAATTTATCTATAGTAATAAAACTCATTTTCTGTTTGTTTGTTTGTTTGGCCTTTATACAAATCTAAACGGCTCAACGGATTTTGCTCAAACTAGGTACACATACTAAGCTTATTCCAACTTAAAATGTTACATACTTAGTTTTTGCCACGCCCCCTCTGAAATTTTTCAACTAACGGTAATTTTGTTATTATAAAACTTTTTACCATCGGAGATTTTTGTTATATAATTTTAAAAATGTTTTGTTATTTTGACATCAAAAACACTCACATATCTTCAAAATTGGAGAAAGTTTCAGTACAACGACTTTTTCATAAAACATCGTTACCTAAGAATGAGAAAAAAACGACATGAAAATCAAAGTTTGGTCTTTCAATGCAAATATCTCCGCTGTCCATTAATATATTTCATTCAATTTTTTTTTTGTTCAAAAGTTCAATAAAATCACTTCACAAAAATAGGTTGAACTCTACCGTTAAGGCAGTGTATATATGTTTTATGAGTATGCCAAAAAAGGTCCAAAATATTGACTTTTTACTCAAAAAATGACTCAAAAATTGTTGTTGTTGTAAAAATGAAATCAATTAAAAACAGCAAATCGGACTTCCTTTCATATGACATAGCATTTATTTGCAAAAATTCTTCCAGCTAAGCGCAAAAATTATTTTACTGTTTTGGTCATCAAAACAACAAGGGTTGATTTTTTTCGCGAAATTTATTTTTTCCAAAATGTTGTTTTTATATTTTTTACAAAAAAGTCAAGTCTCACAAATAATTTATGTGAAAAAATTACCCCAATATCTCTTTCCAATCAAAAGTTATGGCTAAAAATCTATTTTTTCATACCAGACTATTAATAAAACTTAGTTTTGTGTTAGAATTCTCTATACAGTTTGAACGTCCCCATTTATCTCTAAGAATGCAGTTGTGTGTCTGAAGTATTTACGATTATTTTGGATTATATAAAATCTTCTTTATAGTGGATCTACTTATTTTTTGCCTCCCCACCCCCCGCTCCACTCCTGTTAAATTTGTTTTGGTGTGATGGCTCTATTTTTTCTCACTATTGTGTCACCGTTGTCAGTTAGTTCTTTATCAATGGTACTTTAAATGTTGTATATATATCACAATTTTATCGGAAAGATGACTGTGAATAAGAATGCTGTAAAAGTTAACATTTTCATGAAATCAGTTTCAGCTATATGGCGATATAATAAAACATATGCGCATCTGGTCAGCACAATTATTTCATTAGTTTTGATCTGTGCGTTAAATTCACAGATAGATGGCGCCACCTTTGTAAGATGTGTGGGTACAGACTATACTTACACCTTGCAGTGAAAAGCTGAATACTGTTTTTTCAAAAGTTTCTTCAAATTTAACCCCACACGTTTGGGATTACAGACAGGTGGCGCTATTTTCTGCTTACAGAAGAATATCTGATGTTCTTATACAGCCAGCAGATAAGTTTTGCGAAATATTTTGCGAAAATGCTATTGCTACCAAACTTTTAAAAAGTAAAATAATGCAGTAATGCCAGTTTTTTTTCAGTCACAGCTTCATCTAGAGTCATTAACACTTAAAAACATAGAATTGTATTAATTTAAATGTCTAGCTCACTTGCTGGACTTTTTGTTGTTTTTGATTTGCTTGCAAATGCGATTATATGATACTGATCTCCAATGAAAAAACTCAGCTAATAGAAATTTTAGTAGATACAATCATTTTTAGCACAACGAATTTTCATAAAACATTGATAGCTAATAATGAGAAAAAATTCTATGAAAATCAAAGTTTTTACTTTTAATGCCAATAACTCCGCTGTTTTTAATATATTTCATTAAAATTTTTTTTGTTAAAAAGTTCAATATGTTTTTTAATATTAATCTTTGTTTAGACGTTAAAATGTCCATATCTCAAGGACGCATTGAGTCCCACCATAATTTTTATTTTGTTGAAAAGGTAATTGAATTCAATTAGCTCACCGCAAGAGATGGAACCACCAACAACAAAAATTTTCCTAAACTTTTTTGGATTAATGTTCGTTCAATTACCTTTCTAACGATAGATAAATAAAATTAAATAAAATAAAATTCAAATAAAATTCAACATGTTTTTCAAAATTCCCGATTTTAAAAAACATTTAATCGAGAAGTGTATGTTAAAATGTTAATATAAGTGACTCTCGAGTAACACCGGGTATATAGCTATAATATATACCGGGTATATAGCTATATACCGGGTGTATAGCTATAAACATGATCATTTATTAAAAACTTAGACATGTAATATAAATTCATGAGAAATTTCTGTGTAACTACAGTAACATTTTTCTGGTTTCTTCACATCATAAAAATTTCCAGTTTCGTTAGAGTGCTGCGTTAATTTGCTTATACGAATGTTTATTCTAACTATTTTCGAAATAGTATTATAGCCAGCCACTTTGATATTCAAGAAATGATAAAAAGTCATTAACATTTTTGAACTACTTAAACAAAAGAATTTGTCATTATTTACAAAAAAAAATTGTTGAATTTAAAAGAAAGAAAAAATAGAACAAAACTGTACAAATACAGAGAACAGACAAAAAGCATTCAAATCAAATACCTTCAACATAAATAATGATTGCAGCAGCGTGTTGCTGTTTTCTGAGGCTGATCCCACATGTGGAGAATATCAACAACTGTTGTTGTGTGTAGCTCAATTTAGTGTAGCTGTTATTAAAGTTGTCGTTGTTGTTTTTACTCTTAAAGCCCTCATCTTAAGTCTTTTAGCTTAAAAAAAAAGAAAAACAAAAAGATCCGAAAACCGGCAAAAGCAGCAGCAGCCGCGGGAGCTCAGTGGCTGGACAAAACGTTGCTTGGACAAATATGCAGCAGCGGCAACAGCTACAACAAAAACCAGCGAGTTAAGCCCAGAAAAAGGTTAGCACAGAATGGAGGAGCAGTGAACGAGGACAGCAGCCGGTGTTGAATACAAAAACCGAAACAAATTTCCAAAAAGACACAACATGACAGGAGTGCACAAAAAAAACCATAAAAAACAATTTTTAAAAAAAAAATATCTGACTTAAAAAACAAAACTCAAATTCAGAAGAACCAATAAAATAAAAACTAAAAAAAAACAAAAAAACAAATACCAAAAACAAAAAGCAATTAATAATAATTAATGTTTTGCCCAGTGTTTTTGTTCTTGTTGTTCTCATTGCAAGCCGAATGACGACCATTTAATATGTATGGTCTCGACCGGAATTCGTTCCGATCTCACATTTTGTGTTTTGGGCTGAGCTCCGTTCTGCTTCTTCTTCCTTCTCTTAATTTTTATTACTTTTTAACGTTGACTTAATTGATAAAAGCAAAAGAATTTGAATAAAACGAATGAAAGAAGCGCGACCGCAACGAATTCGATGGCGCGCATGCGCATTCTTTTTTTTTTATTTTTTTTTTTTTTGCTTGGACACAGAAACTCTAGAACTCTGAAGAAACACAGATACAATACAAGCACTTCTGAAACAACAAGAACAACAACAATTTGCAGAGGCGTTTCTGGGTTTCATTAGAACTCTTTGAGACTCGAATTAAATTGTTGCTGTATTTATTTTAAATTGAGTTGAGTTGAGCTGAGTTAAGTTGTTGTTGCTTCTGTCAGGCTCTTGTAATGGTAACTTAATGACTTCTTCTGCTTCTTCTTCTTGTTCTTCTGTGTCAGGATGACATTTCCATTTTGCTAATGTAGGCGCAGCAGCAGCAGCAGCAGATGGCGTGAAGGAATAAATGACAAAATGGGAGAGAAGGCGTTTCTGTAGCGCACTTCTAATAAAAGCGATTTAAACTAATTCAAATGCAATTCAAAATTAAGTTTAACGACCGTGCAAGTGTATGTTGGAGTGAAAGTGCGCTTATATGCGTTTATGTGTTTGCGGTTTAGAGAAGGGGAGGGGGCGAGGGCGCTCACAATGATCGGTTGGGCGATTAACTATAGAGCGTGGCAAATGTGACCTAGTTAAAATTTTATTCTCTGCTGTTCTTGCTGTTGTCGTTGTTGCTGCTGCTGCTATTGTTGTTGATATGGTTCTGCTTGCTGACCAGCCAACTTTAATATTAGTTTATATGTGTGCCGCCGCAATGGGCCACAAAGAAGGTCACTCGAGCAAAGCTTAAGTGAGAAGGCTAGTTTGGAAATTTGCCAAAAATCGATTCCAATATAACTTAACAAATTTTGTGCAAATATTCATAAAAATGATAAAACAAAAAAAAAAACAACACACTAACTACAAAAAACTTTTGTCCATAACAAAGAAGATGAAGACGAAAAAGACCAGCAATAGACATAATTTATGCATGAACCTCAGAAGTGCTTTAAAACAGATTAAAAAACAAACACGAAAACTTTGCCAAAGCCACACTCTTAATAGCACACACACACACATACATACGTATACACTTACACACACACACACACACACACACACATACATGACCACACACTCACATGAAGAAAGTCGTATTTATAAAAATTTATTATAGCCATAGCGTGTGAGTTCATAAAATTTTGATATTCCTAGTTTTAGGTCATGCAAATTTCTTTAGCTTAAAATTTTTTAAAAATTTATAGAATCAAGTGATAGAGTTGCTAGAAATAGAGTAGCCTTGTAAGTAAACTTTAAAATAGAGGTAGTGGTGGGTGTCAGAACAGAATTTATGAAAACAAACAAGATTTGAAAATAAAAATTCGTTAGGCCAATCATTTGCTTAGAGCATAAATTTCTCTGGATGAATGAGCAGAGCAAAAATCTGTGCAAAAAAGCACCGCAATTGTTAAAAACAAAATATCTAAACTGAGTCACAAGATGTGAATGTTGTGACAGAAAGGCCGACAATTTTTATTAAAAAAAAAATTTAACTTTTAATTTCTTGTATATACACTAAACCTCTGCACCTCTGTAAATGCCGAAACAACAATGTACATTTAGTGTTGTGTTCAGTAGTTTACATACATAGCTTTAACAGCAAGTCAGATCGTGTTTGAAATATTTTTGTTTTTTAAAAAAAAAAAGATCAAAGAACCAAGGCATGCTCCTTCTACAAACAAGGTTTGGTCTTTGACGTGAAAGGAAAGAAACATATTATTTAGAGATATTGATTGGAACCATACGTGAATTATTAATTAGGCGAAACAATCGTGAAAGACAACTTGAATTGCTTTTAACCGAGGCTAGTGTTATGTCTTAACCTCGGCAAGCATTTCCAGCCCCCAGTTGTGTTCATGTCCTTTAATTACACATTTTCTACAATTTATTTGTGAATTTTTAGTTTTCCATAAGTCTTAAATATAGGAAAGAACAAACAAAGTGAAAAGAACCATGTCCGAGCCCGGATTCGAACCAGGGACCTCTAGGTTGATACTCTAGCGCACTCTCCACGAGACTATAAAGACCGACATGACCTTTGTTTGACGAAAACAAACGATTACTGTCAACCTCATGTGCATGTTTTGCTTTTGAGTAATATGATCTGATTTGCTTTTTCAAACCAAAGCTTTTTCATTTCTACTGCAAATGCTAATTCTTCTCGTTTCGTATTGGCAACAAGAGTTGCAACCTTTCGTTTTTTTGATCTGGAACCACAAGCATCAAAAGGTTTTTGCAGCCTACCGCGACCACTATTTGAGGTTGAAGGTTGTGCTGTAACCACATTACAAAATTTAAGGTGTCCTTGAAGCCAATTCCCATTATTGGAGATAAAGCGCTCACAATGCCTTGTCGCTTTCTTCCACTTGCTTTCAACACTGCAGCAAAAAATCCGAATATTTGCTTTTGGAAAGCAAAGTAAGACTGGGTGCGATAAATTGGAGTCATTTATCTCTTCTAAAACATATGCTAATAATGCATTAAATCTATTAGAGCGTGGTGTCTTAACTCATATATCAAATAAATCTCGATTTGATATTTGCAGAGCCATTTTTATTTAAACGAGTATTACTATTTGATATTTGTAGAGTCATTTTTGTTTTAACGAGTTTTTCCAACGCGCGCAAACTTGCGCAAGTTTTTTCTTTGGATTTGTATTATGGATGAACCCAGCTTTTCCCAAAATGTAATTTTAAAGTTCAATAACGATCAATACCTATTCAAAATCACTATTGTTTCACAACGAAAATCACTTAATGAGATTACGAAATATTACTCACCTTCAGAAGCTATTGGCAATAAATGAGGTCACTTGACAAAGTAAATTATGATATAGGTCGTTTATACTTGCACACTAATCACGTGTCTGCTTCAATGAATCGAGTAGATATGAATTAAATTACACAACAAGCAAATTAAATTGCACTAAAAATCAATGTAACAATAATAAACACTTTAAGCGAAAAATTCTTTATAATTGAGGTACTCTTATAACGGGGGTTTTTTGTTTTTGCTCTCTTTTTTGTACGTTTTCGTAATAGTGGGACATATTTAAATAATATATGTGAAAATGAACAATTTTTTGAGTACTTTTTATCCCCTTTTTGTCCACCTAGATTGTCCACCTAGATTGCCGATTTCAAATTTTATGTTAAAATTTCAAAAATTGTTGGCACTAGGGTGGACCATAAAAATGTGTTTTTTCTTATACCTGGCAAAGAAAATAACGAGTATTTCCTAAAATTAACATGTTCCAAGTGTCAGAGCACATCAGGATTACTTCAATATCCTGCTTAGTTAATGCATGTTCTATAGAAATAAGAAATGATTTTTATTTTCTGAGCTTTTTTTTTTGCGACCCATTTTTACCTAGTGTTTGCCCCAGCTTCGAAATTGCAACAATAAAGGTGGCAGCCCTTTTATAAATAATTTTATAAAGGTATCAAATAAATTTTGGAATTAGTAAATTCTGACAATGGATTCAGCAGCATCAGCTTCCCATTTTCACCTAGTGTTTGCCCCTACTTCGAAATCGCAAAAATAAAGGTGGCAACCCTACTGTCAAATAAATTTTGGAATTTGTAAATTCTGACAATGGTTTCGACAGCAACGAACTATTTTTACCTAGTGTTTGCCCCAGCTTCGAAATCACAAAAAAAGTGGCAACCCTATTGTCAAATAAATTTGGGAATTTGTAAATTCTGACGATTGATTCGACATCAGCGACCAATTTTTTACCAAGTGTTTGCCCCGCTTCGAAATCGTAAAAATAAAACTTTTAAGCCCATATGGGTCATTCTTTTACAAACCGTACAGATTTGAACAAAAAACGACCGACCCATTTTTGATTTGCATGAAATTTTTTTTACGGAATCTATATCGAAAAAAAGAGACACGTGTTCGAGGTTTTTTATTTTTTTTTTTTTTTGAAAATAGAGGGCGTTAAAAGTTTGAGATTTTCGTGATTTTTGCCTTGGAGACTAATTTTCAAAAATTCATAACTTCGGTTCTGTTTAAGCTAGAGACAACTTTTTTGTTTCATTTCGTTTAAATTTTTAAAAAAAATTGAACAACGGTATGAGACGAGAATTTGAGGTGTACTTTGCAACTGGCGCGCCGACGTCAGGTACCGCGCGAGTTTATTTAATTTTTTTGCAATAGTAATAATCATTTCTCCATCGATAAAAATCGTTTTTTATGTAAAATTTGACGTAGAATACGTTGGTTATGTTTAAAACACACTAAGTGGTGGGTAAGATTGGTTAAAATTTATTTAAAAATTTAAATTGCGTATAACAATATGAAATTTTTCATAATTTTTTTTTTAAATTCACTTTTTTATCTTCAAAATGAAACAAAAAAGTTGTCTCTAGCTTAAACAGAACCGAAGTTATGAATTTTTGAAAATTAGTCTCCAAGGCAAAAATCACGAAAATCTCAAACTTTTAACGCCCTCTATTTTCAAAAAAGAAAAAAAAAACCTCGAACACGTGTCTCTTTTTTCGATATAAAACCCGTAAAAAAAATTTCATGCAAATCAAAAATGTGGCGGTCAGAATGGTGTTCGGTTTGTAAAAGAAAGACCCATATACGAAAATTATACAACAAAACACATTTTTAGGGTCCACCCTAGTGTCAAAATCCTTTTTGAAATTCTGAAATTAGACTTTTAAAAACTTAAAACCCTCAATTTATGCACCGAATGTTATGTTGTTGTATACATAAAATTCGAGTCATGTATTTATGCTGCATTCATATTTTCCGAATCATTTATTCATTCGATTCGGTTTCCGATTGATTTGCAGTTGTTTGTCCGACGATGCTAGGCTGAACTGTTATGTTTGATTTGTTCGCAACGAATGTAACATATTCAGCACTCGTTTCCAAACGAATGTCTTGAAACTCGGTTTAAGACTACCCGTGCAGAGATCTAATTAATATACACGCAGAGAAAAGCATTCCTCTAATATAATAGACAATTCGATTGCATTTGTAATCAAATCTTAGGTTAGGTTAACTTGAAGTGGCAGCCGCTGCACGTGCTTAAAATCATACCGCACGTGCCATGGCTCACTTAGACCAATTGTGATGCCGCTGCAAGCTTGGCCTTCAGTCCGAGTGGAACCACATTGAGCTATTGATGAAGCTTATAATATGTTTGACGCTTGTCCTTGACAGGTCGTCAAGCACGAAAAAGAACGACCCCAGATATTTATGCATTCTTCTAGCGAGCGCGGGACAGGAAGAAAAGGTGGGAGACGGTTTTTTTCTCCTCCTCGTTCCTTCTGTAGAAGTCATGTGCGACGACTTCCAGTCTGGAGGCATATCTGCCTATTAAGCAGTGCCCAGTAGTAATGGCCACTAGCGAGGCTACCACTACTCTTCCCAGCGAGAGAAAGGCTCACGATCGCTTTAGGTCTAGAGTCGGCCAGATAAGCCTTGTTGTTCTGCACGTTGAGTTCAGCCCATCTTGTGTTGGCTTTAGATGAGGTATACTCTTTGAGCAGCAGTTTGACAGTTGCCAACAGGATGCTTGGTGAGTTCCGTACCATTGAAGTCATCGATGTACCAGTTCAAGCAAGTTCATCTGCTTTTTCATTGCCACGTATGCCCCTCCCTTATGCCCAGGAACCCATATTAACCCTTTACCGGTACACCTCAAAAAATTACACTGACAGTACGTCTGATCCCAGAGACCACACTAACTAAAAAGCTAAAACACCACAAAATTTAGTTTGAATTCAATTGTTTTTTTTTTTAAGAACGTCTTAAGTTAAGTTTTTTCTTCCTATCGAGAAAGAATTTTTTTATTATTTTAAATAATTCAACTGAATCGAATTGATTTTTGAATTGAATTATTAGAGAAATATACTCTTGTTTTTTGTTCTGGTCCCACAGACCAGGAGTACCAGGTTAAGGGTTAAGCTAATGTTAAAATAGGCTGAGTTCCTAAATGCATTTATGCAATGCATCAGTGTGTTTTATTTTTCCGACCGTATTAAATTTGTTTTTAATAATTATGTTGAGGCATTCAGATGTATTTTTTTAATAAATAACTGTAGTACAAACTTGAATGTACAGTGCAGTGTCAAAGGATGCACAAAGAAAATAAAAATTAATGTAATGTTTAAATATTAATTGATAAAGCAATTATATGTTCAAACAGGGAAATAAGATAAGAACGTATAAATTATGACAAATCTTATTGACTTAAACTAGGTCGTATACAAGTTCTCCAAAAAATTCTCTTAATTTACGTAGCGTAAAAATCCCGTTACCGACCAAGTGGTCGGAGTATGGAGCATTATTATTTCGTAATTATGATAACAATTTATATATGCATACAGAAAAATATTAAAATAATTACGGCTCAGTTTATTTCCACGAAAAATTCGATAAACTTGAGACTCCTTTTTATCTTTTTTTTTACTTTCGCGAAATCGTCAAGCCGTGCCTTTGCGTGGTTTGAATTTAACTGGCACATAATCCGTTACAGTTTTAAAACGATTTTGAGCCAGATGACGTATCAATATTGAAGGAATGAAATGCATTCACTTTCTCCAATTACGGAGTTTTGTACAGCGGACGCATACGTGAACCGGACACCGGTGCCGTTGCGTTATTTTATTAAATTATAAAATCCTAGGCCGATTCGAACCTGCGAACACTGGATTATTAACCTCCAGGAAATGTGAGCATTCCCGGATGTTACCATGTGAGCATTCCAGAATCCAACCAGGAATGTAGGAAGCTTCCCCTTTCTTGCACACTCCATTTTTTTTTACATAGCATGTCATTAGAGGGAAACATTCCTCTCCGCTGTCTTAAAAAGTGAATTGGAAGCACTCCCCTGTTCTAAAAATTAATGTGGAAACATTCCTCTCCCTTGTTATGGAAATGCCCGGCCAGGATTCGAACCCGGGACCCCTGAGCGACAGTCAAGCGCGCTACCACTAGATTATCGAATTCTATAATAAGCTGCTAGGAAACAATGATATTAATATTTTCTGTAGTAAAAGTTTCCACATGCATTCTTAAAGGAATGGTTTGGAAACAACATAAATTCAAAAATATCAATATAGTTTCAAAAGATATGATGGGGAATATTTATTCATCACTTCCATATGTAAGTTTTCCAATCTTTACAAGAGGGAAGCGGTTTGGAAAAAACATCAACACAAAACTACATTTAAATTTCCGAAAGATACGGTAGGGAATGTTTCTTTATCACTTTTAGAGTGAAGCCTTCCGATTTTTCGTGGAGGGTAGGCCGAAATCCTATCTCTCACACCACGTAAGGCTGCGTTCATAGTAAGCGCTTTTAGCTTAACCGAGAGGTTTAGCTGAAAAACGCTTTGTGTATAATCATATGGAAAAAGCTCAAAGTGTTCATAGTGACAGCATAAAGCTAGCATAAAGCTTATTTTCAAATGCTTTTCAGCGCTTATATATCCATCTCGCTCACTCTCACAGCAAAATAATTTTGTTTGTTATACTTTGTTGTAGAGTATTTTTAAAATGCTTTTCGGCGCTTTATTCTTGTTTGATCATATTGTTTCAATTTGTTTGTTTAGTTTTATTATTTATTGCGTCGTTCTTAATTTTTAATTACATTTTGGCACTTGTTTATCAATTTTGCCTGTTAACAATATTTTCGTTGATTTTTTTTTATATGTTTGATATTTTTTTCTGCTGAAGATTTAACCGTTGTTACGTTGTTGTTGCGTTGCTGTAGCGTTTTTGTTGTTTCGTTTTGTGATGCTTTTCTGTTTTATGCACTTCTCACATGATATAATTACCAGGTATTATTATTCGCTGAAAATCATCAGGGGATAAACTGTCATTTTGGGCATATAGTGTCAAAATGTAGCGAGTAGGTTGAAACAGTGTTGCTTCTTGTAGTATTTCAAATCAGAAATCTGCAAACGATACGGGTATTCACAATTTGTGTGTATTTTTGATTAGTTTTTATAAAATATCCAATATTTAAAAGTTATTGTGAACGAACCTTTAATAAAATGTTGTATTTTTAAAATCAGCTAATTTTTGTGTGTATTTTTGTTTGGAAATATAAATGGAAATCATCATTTTACTGTAGGAAATCATGAAACTACTTAAACAAAACACTACATTATAATAATTTCAATTAAATAAACTTACAATGCAGCCAGTAGATTCTTCCATGTTGAGTAAAAATGCTTTTGGGAATAAACATTATGCATTTTGTTTTTGTAATTTTACAAAACTTAATGCAAATATCAAATTTAAATATTTATCTTGCCTTTGCACTTGATATTAGTCGCGTGATAAACAACAATTTTATTAGTCCTTTACATCAAAAATTAAGTAAACATAAGAAAAACAAAATGATTTAAAGTTCTAATGTCTGACTTCAAGAATCCACATATTGCTTACATATTAATTACATAAGTTAATTAAAAAGTAACACACAAAATAACGACGCTTATATTTTTAACTTATCAAAAATTATATGTAAGATATGGCATAAAATTCAACAGAAGTAACTTGCAGCAAAAAAATCCCCGACTTCAAGTTCATATGTAGACATCTGGGCAAAAGTAAAAATCCCCTTTTACTTCTTGGTGTGTTTGCAGTACTTTTATTTGACACTAATTTGACACTATATGCCCAAAGTAACGAGTTAAAGTAGCGATTAATAGTACCTGGTAATTCTATCATGACTTCTCACAAGTGACTTGTGTATTCTATCTCGTTTGTTACATAGTTTTCGTTGTTCTTGTTCCTTTTTGTGCTGAACTTTCTACCGTTGTTATGCTTTGTGTGTTTCAAGTTCCTTTGAACTTTTGTTTATTATTGGTTTGATCTTTCGTTGGTTATAATCGCGAATCTACTTTATGACTAGTTAAGTTTCAAAATGGGTATTGATCAGTTGACAACTGAAGTTTATTCGCGCCGTCCTTTATGGGATAAACGTCAAAAAATTACCCCAATCGGTTAATAATTGAAAAGTTGTGGAATGAAATAAATCAGCAAATGAAAATACCGAGTAAGTTTATGAAATTTTTTGTGTTTTAATACACATATAATTACAAAGAAAAGCTTTTATCGAAGAACAAATTTTTTTAATACAAATTTTTTAATCCATTTAAGTGGAAAACTTTTAAGATAAGAACAAAATCGATAATTTATGTTATTTTCAGAAAGTTCATTAAAAAAGAAGAAAATTGAAGTTTCTCACTTCCTTTTTAGCGTAACGACAAAACGAAGTCTGCGTTGAAAAAAAAACTGCCTCTACGTGATCACAACACTCTTAAAGAGCTTAAAATCTACCAACAAAACTACAAACAAAATATCATGCAAGTTCTTTGCTTCTTTCCCTTATTTCCTTTATTTTCCTATCCTGTTTCAAAATTGTCGACTTCGATACAAATCAGAAATATAAAACTTGGAACTACTTCTTGGAATGCAAAACAGAATTTGAAAATCAAAATTTTAAAATAAAAATCAACACAGTTCTCTTTTCCCTTTCTCAGTTCTTGATTCTCGTTATAATACATAATATAAAAATGTTCAAATATGCTTTGTAACTAAATGCATTACGTTTAATTAAAATGATTTAATCAAATATGTATTACACAGAAAAAAAGAATGTAAATACAATTTAAACATTTTTCTGACCTCATACAAAAAAGTAGGGCGTCATGGTTATTTATTTTGAGCCTTTATTTCTTTAATAAAAGTAGTTAAATAGGCTTTTCTTAGGTGTGCAATCGTGTGTAGCACGTTTTAAACTAAGCGATTTATAACAAACTGTAATGAACTACTTTGAATAGTCATTAAAACTTGACATTTCATCAGTTTACTAGTTTGTTCAGAATGATTTCATGTTGTTGGAGAGTGCATTAAACATACCGGCTACTGTTTGTTGTTTTTTTTATAATATTCAATGGTAATAAAAGGCTTATTAACTTGTTTACACGTTTAGTTTTAATGCTCTCATAAATAAAATCAAACGCTATTCCATGAACCATTAAAATGTCCGATATGAAATCATTACTTATTTTTACGTTGTTAACCTGTTTTTGGCATAAACTTAACCAAATGCTCCAAAATAAAAAAAAAATTATCATAAGTTTTGTGTTTTATAAATGACAAGCAATAAAAAATTCTGCAAATTTAAAAAGTCTCAAATGATCAAAAGAAACAAACAACTAAGTAGTTAAATAAATAAAAGTTGGTTTCGGTTAATTATTTTTTTTAAGGTTATTTGCATAAATTAGCATATTTTGCGTTTTTTATTGCATTCAATCAGTGGTGCCATCGTCTGCGGATCTTCTTCAAATAAGACTCTGTCCATAACTCATACAAAAATTCACAAACAAAAGAAGATAAAGAACCAGTCTTTTATTCAGTATTGTTTCTTTCTTTGCTTTGTTTGAATTATTAGCTTAAATCTCAATCAGGCATTCTTTGATATTTGAATTTATGAAAATGACACAAATAATTTAATTGAAATTATATTATAATGAATCGATATGAAAGAAAATATTCAAAAACTATTTGTTCGCTTCGTGTAATGCTGCTTCCGCTTTCAATTCTCAAATCGTGGGAATTTTGTTCACCTCGAAAAGGATTCCTACGCATTTTCCTACACGGCTAAAAATCTTGGAATTAATTTTAATATTAAATTAAATACTGGCCAAATACTAAAATTAATTTTTAATTAAAATTTGTACTGAATAGGGATGGATAGTCGAGTTGTCAAAAAGTCGACTAGTCGACTTTTTCATAGAATTTTTCGACTTTTTAAAGTCGATTAATGATTTCAATTATTAGTCGAAAACCGATTTTTTATCGACTATTTTCGGTTTTTGTAAATTTTTTTTATTCATATGTAACATAATTTTGTTGCAATAACAACTAGGTTTGTATCGAAAACCCTAAGCTTTCCCTTAGTAAAAAACGATTGCTATACAAGAGCACCACTAGTCTGTTCTAGACATGGGTAACGCTGCGCTGCGCTGCGTTGCTCTTTTGAGTTAAAGCACTTAAATGCGTTACTGCGCTAATACACTGATTTTAAAAAAAGTAACGCAATAGCGCAGTAAGAATTTAAAAATTTAAGATTTAAAACACGCTTATAGAAAATGAGGAAATAATTATTCAGCGAGCAAAAATTGCACAAAGGACTCCTCAAACATAGC
This sequence comes from Dichetophora obliterata, assembly GCA_963920525.1. Lineage (NCBI taxonomy): Eukaryota > Metazoa > Arthropoda > Insecta > Diptera > Sciomyzidae > Dichetophora > Dichetophora obliterata. The sequence continues at coordinate 228,059,168 of OY986436.1, read as the reverse complement.
GATAGAATGTTTGAAGCGAGCATTGCTAGCTTATTTAAATTTGGAAAAGGAGTTGCGGGAAAGATGCTGTTAAGCATGAGTGTTAGGAGAGGTCGATTGTTACGATGATTTGGCATTTACGAAATGGTTTTTCAATATGCATAGAAATATTTAAACGTATTCGTTAGCGTTTAAACAAACGTAAGCAGCGCTACTGTTCTTGCGTTGAAGATGAATATTGCGTTAAAAGTAACGCAGTAACGCAAAACCGCATCAAATATGCTAATTTTTTTCTTTAGTTTGCATGCTTTCTAGATACATGTAATTAAAGTAGCATCCAACTTGTTTTGCGTTCCAGAAATGTGTTTGTATATCTGTGTGATTGCTTGCATTAACCTTGAACGGAATAAAGTTTGACGTATAAAATTGGTTAATTTTTAATGAATGCTAAAAATATGGTCTTAGTTCAGTAATGTTTCATATTAATAAATAGCTTATTGTTTTAGTAATTTTAAATCAATTTATGAACAATATGAGTTCTTTTAATCAGATATATTGTTTCAGGATTTGTTATATGATTCCATTTATTTTTCCTAAGTAAAGACAACTTGCGCTTAGGACAAGACACCAAAAACTCACCGCATTCAACAAATTGATCACATAAAGCAATTCTTTATCGAACTAAAAAAACATGCGGTGCTGATCAACATCGCGTTAATATAGATATCATGGCATTTTAAACTACGTCATGACGCAATTGCGTTAACGCACTACGCTGATACAGTAAAATGCGCTTGGGTTGGTGTATCAGCGCAGCTTTTTTTGATGCGTTACCCATATCTAGTCTGTTCAGTTCGCCAACAACGCAGCCAACTTTGAGAAAACAATAGGGGTATTCACGATTCAGTGCACTTGCCTGTGTAGTTGAGGACTTGTACACTTTACAAAAGCAAAATACACATACGTCAAAAATCTACACAAGTGCTTTTCTAATATTGCTTTAAACTTGAGGACATGAGCAGTTGTGCACTTGTGTGCATTGAAAAATTTTGACAACTTTGAAATAGTGATGGTAGTGTGTTCACGAAAACCTAACTGCACAAGTCCTCAACTGCACTGGCAAGTGCACTGAATCGTGAATACCCCTAATATAATGTTAATTGCTAATTTGTGCCAGCGCTGCCGAAAGTACTACAATTGTAGAATTTTACTCCTATTGGATAGTGCGTACTACTATACTCCCCAAATATGAAAATACTAGAAGTACAAAGTAGCACTAGAATTATCAGCAACCATATAAAACACATGTTGTTATTTGTATAGACTGTCCATTTTCCAGGGTAGCAGGGTATGAAATAAACACTGCAGTAAAGGGGTAAATATGAAAATTTAAGCAATTGCTTTCATGGACTTTGCAATACCTTTTAAGAATTTACAATCTAAAATCTCAACACTGAAGCCACTATTTGTCATATTTCAACTACTTATGCGTAAATCATTAGTATGGTTTAATATTAAAAAATATGGTGAACAAAAAAAAATATTTAAAACTTTTAAATGAATTAAAAATTGTTGAAATCAAAATTATAATCTCAATCCAACATTTACAAACACGCAAACAACAATCGCTGAGCAGTGATAATGCCAGTGCCAATACCTTGCACAATCACCGGAAAATCGTAAATTAAACAAAAATCCATTTTTATTATGGGATACAATGCGAGTTGAGCTACCTTTCGTGTGGGATATTGCAAAAATAATGTTGCCTATAGTTGCAACGTCCGTACCTTGCGAACGCTTGTTCTGGCATGCAGGTATTATCGCCAACCAATTACGCAAAGTGGCGGCCGTAGCCTAGTGGGTAGAGTGCGTGGCCCTTACGCTAAAGAACCGCTGTAGCCCCGGTTCAATTCCAGCTCAGACGGAAAGTTTTTTCAATTGAATTAATTTTTCTGTTCGGTCGTCACCTCTCTGCAGACAATGGCAAGCCTCAGAGAGTAAAAAATTGCCATGTAAAGCTTCTTGAGAACATAAGCCGTTCGGAGTCGGCATAAAACACGTAGGTCCAGTTCTCGGTTTGATCATTGTGATCAAACATTTAATAACACTCACAACACAATTGATCAATAGGATAACACAAATTAAACATTAATAAAACAAGGATTACAATAAATACTAAAAAGGTTTTATTAAAAAAATATGTTTATTTTTAAATATGCATTAAATGAGGTAAGCAGATTTTGAACTCTTTTAACCTCACTGTATAAAATGTAAGAGATAATGGAAAAAGTGGTAAAATCGATTTTAATCGATTATTTAGGCAAAAAATCGACTTCGAAAAAATCCTTCATAGAAAAATTAAAAAAGAAAATAAAAAGTCGAAAATCGATTTTTTTTTTACTATCCATCCCTAGTATTGAAACTGAATGCTCAATTCATATTAATTTTTAATACAAAGGGTATAAAATATTTAAATTGAAGTGCAATAACGTGATAAGACACATAATTTAAAAAATCAACTTTTTAAACTGAATACATTACTCAGTTCAGTGCCAACAACCACTGAAGAGATTTTGGCTATTTCTGATTAATTTTTAACCCATTTGTAAAAGTTTCTGTGTTCAATTTCATTTCTTCATGCAAAAAAACATTTTTTCAAAACTTTAAGGGTCGATTATTTCAAAATATTTTTTATGTGGCTTATCATGTTCTAAGGCCGCGTTCATAGTGGACGCTTTGGCTGAAGCTTAAAGCTGCTTTGTCTAGCTTTTTTTGATCATAGGGAACGCTTATTCAACTCTGAACAAAGTAGCTTATTGAGCTTATTGGTGTTCATAGTGCGCACTTTATGCTTGTGGCTGAGATGCTTTGTTTTCATTTGTCTCTTTGGAAAATAATGCCCTCAATTGCGTTTTGCAAAGTAAATGAAAGATTTTTTGTTTAATGAGTATCTAGATTCGCGATGATCACCAATGAAAGATCAAACCAATAACAAACAAAAGTTCAAAGGAACTTGAAAACACAAAGCATAACAACGGTGGAAAGTTCAGCACAAAAAGTACCCAAGAAGTAAGCAAGAACAACGAAAACTATGTAAACAAAGGAGATAGAATATACAAGTGCATACAACTGAAAAGCACCGCAAAACGAAACAACAACGCAACAACAACACAACAACGCAACAACAACACAACAACAGTTAAAACTTCAGCACAAAAAAATCCAACAAATAAAACAAAATCAACGAAAATATTGTTAACAGGCAAAATAAATAAACAAGTGCCGAATAGCATTTTTAAAATGCTCTACAACAAAGCAAAAAAAACAAAATTATTTTTCTGTGTGAGCAAGCGAGAAGGAGATATACGCGCTGAAAAGCATTTGAAATAAGCTTTATGCTAGCTTTCTGCTGGCACTATAAACACTTTGAGCTTTTTCCATATGATTATACTCAAAGCGTTTTTCAGCTAAACCTCTCGGCTAAGCTAAAAGCGTTTACTATGAACGCGGCCTAAGCGCGTGAAGATAAATTCGTCAATCCGACGCGAACTTAGCAAATACTCAAACCAAAACTTTTGATTTGCAAAAAGTTAAATTCGTACTTTTTGCTAAGTACGAATTTAATTTTGGGAAGAAATTTCCTCCCAAAATTTTAAATCGTTCTTTTTGCATAGTACGAATTTAACTTTTGGGAGGAAATTAAATTCGTTCGCTTACAAAGTACGAATTTAACTTTTGGGAGGAAATTAAATTCGTTCTATTTGCAAAGTACGAGTTTAACTTTTGATTCGAATTTAGCTTTTGACACAATTTTGAGTCCACAATTAAGACTTTGGTCATAAACATTTTTTAGAAGTTGTAAAATTGGCGCTCATGGTATTAATGGTACTAATTTTCAAATCAAAAATTCTCGAAATCTGTGCGTTACATATTTTTGTTAAGCATATCAAATGAAATCACCTTTTCAAAAATAAAATAATAAAAATAAAAACTGCTACTATGCGTAACGAAAATATGTAACGCACATATTTTGAGAATTTTTGCTTTCAAAATTAGTACCATGAGCGCCAATTTCTCTACTTTTAAAAAATGTTTGTGACCAAAGTCTTAATTGTGCACTCAAAATTGTGTCAAAAGCTAAATTCGAACCAAAAGTTAAACTCGTACTTTGCAAATAGAACGAAATTTCTTCCCAAAATTAAATTCGTACTTAGCAAAGAGTACGAATTTAACTTTTTGCGGATCAAAAATTTTGGTTTGAGTCTTTGCTAACTTAGCGTCGATTTGACGAAATTATCTTCACGCACTTTCATGTTCTTGCGATGTGCAATTGTATTCAAATTTAACACAAAATTCTATTGAAATATAATACCGCATGTCTTCAAAATCAAATACAATATTCACCATAGTATCGAATTGATTCAAAGGGTATCGAATATCGTTGTAATATTTGAACGGTATAAAAATTTAAAACAAAATATTTTTAAAAATTTTGTTATCAATTGAGAAGTATTAAATTTGCTTGTATTAAAATTTGTTCCAAGATTTCTAACCGTGAGCCAGCCTATCCAATATATCCTTCAAATTAAGCCCCCTGCGATTATTTCTTATTTCCAAACCTAAGCAAAATGGCTCGGCGTTAAGAGGAATGGGTCGAATTAACAGGTCATCTCTGAAACAAACACCTATTTTCAGGGGCCCTATTCTGTAACTGGGTGTTTTAAAGTGAACACGGGTTGTCACAAAAACTCACTGGTTTTCAGGCGGTTAGTTCAATCAGAAAAAGTGTTCACTTTAAGACTCACAGTTACAGAATAGGGCCTACCAGGACCTTGACAAAATTTATTATTTGAAAGGAAATAAAATGTATGAAAAACGCTGGTTTAAGGTACTATTAGTGTGTAAAAAATTAACATTTTTTCGTTAGAATATGGTTCTTTAAGGTCTTAAGCAGCGGCGGATTTGGAAAAAATCTTGGGGGGGTAAATTATCAAACTCACATTTTCGATTTGAGAAAATTTTGTCTTTCAACAAATAGACAAATTGTTCTTATCGAATTATTTAAGGCCCCTATTATGTATTACAACTCAACTTAAGTTGACTAGATTCAACTAATTTTTTTTCTCATAATTTATTACATACATTCCAGTTGAACTATGTTGTTTGAAAATTCTTAAAAGATTAAGGCAAACTACATGGTTCAACTAAAATAAATGTAATACGTTATATGAAAAAAATTTAGTTGAATCTAGTCAACTTAAGTTGAGTTATTTTACATAATAGGGGCCTAAGAAGCATTTTTCCCAGACACATACACGTACATTTCCGTATTTATTTATTTCTCCTTTTTTCTGGAATAATATCTTAGCCAAAAGTAAATAAAAACTCTTAATTTGACTAATTTTGGAATTAAGGTTGATTTTCACATTTATTCCATTATAAAAACATTGCACAATTATATTTTCAAGTATGTGCAATGAAAAAACATAGTACACAGAGAAAGTGGCAGAAACGTGCCACTTTTAAAAACGTTGAACCTAGATTTTGCACTTCTAACGTTTATTTTAATTTTAAGAACGAAAATTTTAAAATTAAATAGTAAAACGTTTATATTCATTTTAAAAACGGAAATTTTAAAACTACATTCTAAAATGTTCGTTTGATTTTTAACAATGGATATTTTAAAAACAAATTTTTTTTAAGTATGTACTTAAATTATTGTTGAAATCAATAAAAAACTTTATATCAATATCTCTGACCACGTGTGGCCACCTTTGTGGGAAAAATCCCATTTGTGGTTATTTTTAATTGCCGTGGGAAATGGGAATTTCCATGGGATTTTTTAATTGAGTGTGGGATTTTTTAATTGAGTGTGGTTTTTTTAATTAACGTGGGAGTTTTTTGTTTTGTGGGAATTTTTTTTTTTTTTTTTTTGAAGGATTTATTTTTATTTTTCAGTTAAAATATGTATAAATATATATACATAAAAGTGTATATTTTTCATATTTTGTTCATTGTCAAAATCGTCTCAACCCATCTATATGATTTTCGCAACGAATTCGTTAAGATTTCGGTTACTTTGGTTTTGTGGGAAGTTCTTTCTTTTGACATAATTACATGCATTGGGAAAGTATGTTTCAGTGAATTATTTTCTTTTTTATCAATATACAAAATTTTTAATTTAATGTAATCTTCGCTGGGTATCGAAAAACGAGTATCAAACGTCAAACCCTGTCGAAATGTTCGTTGTTCATCGAATTTTCAGTCGAATAGAATTTTACTGTTGATGCGGTGCGTGCTGAGCAATAATTGTTAAAATGATTAGAATTTCGTGATTGTGTTAAAGACTAAAAACTAATTTGGAACTCTTTTTGGACACTTTATACAGGTTAAAGGTGGATTTAACAAATATTTTTTATTGAATATTATAACTAATTAAAACACAGGCGACGAAATATACTAGTTCTTTTTAATTTTTTGTTTGATTTTTGACAATTTGTTTTATTATTACTGTGGTAATTTTTCGTGGTTTTTGTTAATACAAATGGGATTTTTCGTGTTTTTTTTTATTTGCGAGGGATTTTCGTGGTTATTTTAAATGTCCGTGGGATTTTTTGTGGTTTTTTTAAATACAAATGGTATTTTTCGTGGCTTTTTTTATTTGCGTGGGATTTCCGTGGTTATTTTAAATGTCCGTGGGATTTTTTGTGGTTTCTTTTAATTGCGATGGGATTTTTTTTCAATTTTATACCATGGGAATTTTTGTGGTTATTATTTTTTGCTATTGTGGGAAAAGGTTTTTCGTGGGAATTTGAGGTGGCAACCGTGTCTCTGACCATTTTTTTGTAATATTCTTTCAAAAAACGCCTTCAGAATCACACAATTATTTACTTCAAATAAAGTATTAAAATGTAAAGTATTTAAAAGTTCTTGGGGGGTAATTACCCCCTTTAGCCTCTTGTATCCGCGCCTGGTCTTAAGAATACATATACAAAATTTTAGAAAAAAAATATCAAATAGAAAAAGTTATAATGTATATAATATTCGTATGTCGCGTGATATTCAAGAACCTTTAAATCTTTAATCGCGTTTTTCTCGAAACAAGGTTTTTCGAATCGGCTTCTAAGATATCTAGAGTTCTACTTGATCGATTTCGATGAATCTTGAATCATTGTGATCCTTATAGACTCTGTTTAGCACTTGACTTATAAAAAGCCGAAAAACTATTATTTTTTATATGGTTGAAAGTTTCGGCCAAAAAGGGGGGTTTTTTGTTCATTTTTTTTTTCAACGCATGCCATTTTTTATTATTTTTTTTATTTGCGTAATTTGAGTGCTTAACTACAACCCTTAACTCAAGAATGCACTTTGATTTTTTACTTTCAGACGATTTTAAATGCTGGAGAAGAGAAGCCAATTGCAACAACTTTTTAAACACGTTAACATCAACGCCCTGTAGAAAATTAACAACTATACAGACAAAAAAAAATTTATTTTCTCATGAATAATTCTTCATTAAGTAAAAAATTTGAATCATTAAAATTGATAATACTAGGTAAAAAAATTAATAAAAAAGGAGTTTTTATAGCTACACGCTGTAATAGTAACTTAAATAAATGTATCAATCCAAAAGGAGACATGGTTGATAATTAAAACGCTTTTTTGACGAAAACAAAATTCTTTTTAATTAAAACAGTCACTAACTTATCAAATTTTATTTAAATTTAAAATGAATGAATAGTATTTTTAAATAAAGTTTTCCTTAGTTTTCATATCATATCTCATAAGCAAAAAGTCTTTAAGCCCAAAACTGTTCTTAAAAATATTTATACATTTCAGTAATCATAAATAATAAAAACATCAAAACTTATTGCTAACATGTGTCAGGCAACATCAACAACAGCACTAGCAGCAGCAACACGATGATGCAACAACCCTTATGGCAGCAATTTTGAGATGGTGTATGTAGACTTTTATGTGTTTATGGTAAGTATGAGAATTGCTTTAAATATCCTCTTAATTTCGATTTTTCACACATTTTATTTTTATTGAGTGTTTTTTTATTTCTCGATTTAAAAGAAAAACATAATGAAAATCAATAAATTTTGCGCTTATGTTGCTGAATGTGTTCCGCAACAACTGCAGTAAAACAACGAAGTACATCTTCACATCAGCACATCCTTTTGATATCCTTTGTGTTGTCATGTTTTTGTTGTTGCGATGTAGTTGAAACCGAGTAGATTTTCTTTTATTAAACACTTGAGTGCACAATGAAGCAGCATGGCAGGCTGGCTGGCAGGCAGGCAGGCAGACAGGAAGAGCAGCAGGCTGGCAGGCAGGATCATGTCACTGCTGCTGCTGCTGCTGCTGCTGTTGCTAGTGCTGGTAGGCTTGGCAATTGGAATTGGGTCTACTTTCTGCTGAGGGTAAAATGCTGCTGTTAATTGCAATTATGCATGAATGTCCTTTGGAGTGTGCAAATTTTTGTGACACACATTTTGCTCCACAGAGTTCACAGAATCTTAATATAGAAGAACACTCTACTTAGCCGGATGGTAGAATATAAAGTAGTTTGTTTGTGTGAGTGTGTGTCGTTTGGTTTGTGTTTGAGAAGATCTTCTTTAGTAATTGTGTCAACTTGGCCAAAGTGCTAGTTAGTTAAAAATAAACCATCTTTGGTAATGTCAAAAAATAAAAACCCAGAAAATTTAGTTGCACAAACGCACACACACACACACATACACACACACTGAAGAAGCACAGACCAAGTGTTAATTTATTTTCCCACAAATTTTATAAGACATAATTTGGGTCATTTTATATGGGTCCTTCACAAGTTGTCAGCTAATAAAGAAAAGGGTTCATATGTGACATAAAGCCTATTATTACTTTTAACCCATCATTTTCCATCAATAAATGTTGATAAAAATCTAGTTATTCACAGTTTTATTGATTCTAGACATCAAACATATTTCATAATAAATAATAAAGAACCAACCAGCATATGTTTGGGTCAGTTGAAAATATATAAAAAAATCTAGGCGCACAAAAATTCGTCCTACGCAGCAATATAATAAATAAAAATAAAAAAACAAGCAAAGCGAATGTCATGACATGCTTAGAAAGGTCCTGTGCGACATCTACTTTAAATACACTCAACTCGTACAACAAAGTTAAAAAAACATTTGACTCATGGTTTCATTTTCCCCACTCTTTTGCTATAGAAACATGTAATTAAGTAACTTATTTTTGGAAACATTCAAATAACTTTTACTACTTGGGTTCAAATTCGGAATAGAAATGCTGCAGACTCTATCGCGGCTCTAAGCACATTACAACAATTCATGTCACAAAAGTTAAGGTTTCTACAAGTAAAAAGAACATTTACTAGTTTGTTTTTGTGTTGATTTTTTTTACTTAACACAAAAAAAGAGGATTCACTAAACGTGAGCACAAAATTTGTTAAGTATAGTTAGTTTAGTTGGTGTGGTTTTTATTATTATTTCGACTTTTGTCATAAAGTACACAAGCCTATTATATCCATTGGAATGAAAACTAGTAATGCATTATCTTCGACTGGATCGAAGTTAAAATACGTCCAGAGTGTATGCTAAGTTATGCAGGTTTTGAAATTTTTATGACGTCACTTCGTATAAAGGATGGGTGTGTTGTTTCACCAATTTTGCCAAAACTCAAATGCAGAACCCATTTAAGATATTAATTAATTTGTGTGAAATGTTCTGTTAAGGTGCTAAAAGTTAGCGGCTTATTGCATACATTTTTTAGATACAAGAAGTTATTATTTTTTTTTTAATTCATACAGGTTATTGTACATAAAAATCACTTTATAAAAATTTGTTGTTTTTTTTATTAATTTTCTGGCTTTTTTATAAAGGGCGCTGAAAATGACATTGAAAAAAGAATCCAAAATGGTTTGATGGGTAAAAAACGTAATAATTTTTATCTAAACAACTTTAGGCCTATCTCTCTATTATCTAACATTGGCAAATTATTGGGGGTTGGAATTAGTTTTAAAGGTATTCTAAGAGATGGCGTAACTATCAATAGATCGCATCGGGCACACCTGTGACTAGATTCATTTCAAAGCACATTGTCTAAGCTTCATTTTTTAGTATGTGTCATTCCACTGAAGTGTAAACAACATATATTTTTTTCTCTGTGAACATGTCGACTTTCGTTCCACCAAAACGCAATTTGCGGGAAGGTTTACTTTTGTGCTTCCATTTGAAGAAAAAAGCGGTTGAAGCACAACGCACGCTTACTGAGGCTTACGGGGACTATGCTCCATCGATTTCTACTTGTGAGTACTGGTTCCGTCGGTTTAAAAGTGGTGATTTTGATACGGAAGACAAAGAGCGTCCGGGCCAGCCGAAAAAGTTTGAAGATGAGGAATTGGAGGCTTTGCTCGATGAAGACCCGTGTCAAACCCTTCAAGAATTGTCAGAATCATTGGGAGTCGACTTATCAACGGTCGGCAAACGCTTGAAGGCCATGGGAATGATTCAAAAGCAAGGAAATTGGGTGCCGTACCAGTTGAAGCCGAGAGACGTTGAACGGCGATTTTGCATGTGCGAACAACTGCTTCAACGGCATAAAAGGAAGAGTTTTTTGCATCGTATTGTCACTGGCGATGAAAAGTGGATCCATTACGATAATCCTAAGCGAAAAAAATCGTGGGGACCACCCGGCCATGCATCAACATCGAGGGCCAAGCCGAATATTCATGGCGCCAAGCTTATGCTGTGTATTTGGTGGGATCAGAAGGGTGTCGTGTACTATGAGCTGCTAAAACTTAACGAAACCATCACTGGGGAACGCTACCAACAACAATTGATGCAATTGAGCCGAGCATTAAAGGTTAAACGGCCGGAATATGCCAAAAGACACGACAAAGTGGTTTTTCAACATGACAACGCACGGCCACATGTTACAAGAACCGTCAAGGAAACGTTGGAGGTGCTGAATTGGGATGTGCTACCCCACCCGCCTTATAGCCCAGACATAGCCCCTTCCGACTACCACCTATTCAGATCGATGACGCATGGCTTGGCTGAGCAGCGCTTCACTTCTTACGAGGATACCAAAAAATGGGTCGATTCGTAGATTGCCTCAAAAGACGAATCGTTCTTCCGGCGCGGAATCCATATGCTGCCAGAAAGATGGGAAAATGTTGTAGCTAACGATGGACAATACTTTGAATAATATACATTGTACCGTTGTTTCTAAATAAATGCTCAAAAACCGAAAAAAAACCTTTAAAATTAATTCCAACCCCCAATATTTGAGAAAGTGTTGAAAGATAAATTGGAAAATAATATTTCATTTAATTTCATCCCTGACCAACAGTTTGGTTTCAAGCAAGGTCATTCCACTGTGCAAGCACTTTTTAATTTGCACAGTGACGTGGTTACTAATTTGAGACAGGAAAAGTGTACGGTTGCGGTTCTGTTGGACATTGAGTAAGCGTTTGATCATGCGTTCCATAAAGGTCTCATTTTTAAGTTGATACAGATTGGTTTTGACCCGTTCTAGATGAAGATTATTAAAAGCTTTCTTGAAAATCGAACATTTTTTATTCAATGTGGTCAAAGCTCATCAGAAATCGGAACAATAAATTGTGGAGTTCCTCAAGGATCAATTCTCGCTCCACAATTATATAATATTTTAATATATGACTTTCCGCATAATTTCAGAGGTTCAAAAAGTTTGCTTTACGCTGACGATTCTTTGGTTTACGCTCATAGTGACTCTCCAATTCACGCCTCTTATTTAGTTGAACAGCATCTTTTAAAAATCAATCATTTCTATCGCGAATGGGGCATAAAAATTAATACGAGTAAGTCAGTGGCAATTTGTTTTAGAAACGCTTCGGGGAAATGTCACAGGACAGTGGTTCCTGAAAGTAAAAAACTGAAGATTAGTCTTGAAGGTATCGAAATTCCTTTTAAAAACCAAATTAAATATTTAGGGTTGAATTATACTAACCTAGTCAAATTCAATCTTCATGCTAGACTAAGTATTAAAAAAGCAAATAGGATTATGTATTTGTCTTCCTTTCTCCTACGCAATAAATTCCTGGCGCAAGAGACAAAACTATTAATTTATAAAATAAGTATTAGAGCAGCAATAATTTATGCATTTCCAATTTGGTTTGCGATCTCACCTTCTGTTGCGAATTCCTTAGAGAAACTAGAAAGAAAAATTTTAAGACTGTGCATAGATAGAAACTATGAATCACGTAATAAACGATAATCAAATAAATTCGTATATGAAAAAGCCAATATAGTGCCAATCCTTAAATATTCACTTAATCTACAAGAACAATTTATTAAAAGGCTTGAGCAACATGATAATGATTTAGTGGCAAGAGCATTTAACGAACAAAAAATTTTCTTTTGGCACAATACGAACTATCTTTCTCCTGTTGGAACTATTCATGAAAACTCGCTTGAGGATTACCCTAATTTTCTACCTCCAAATTTCTATATTAAAGTAACTGCAGGCTCTCATAGAGGATAATTAGTATCTATAGTAATAAAACTAATTTTCTGTTTGTTTGTTTGTTTGTTTGACCTTAATACAAATCTAAACGGCTCAACGGATTTTGCTCAAACTAGGTATACATATTAAGTGCATCCCAACTTAAAATGTTACATACTTAGTTTTTGCCACGCCCCCTCTGTAATTTTTCAACTAACGGTAATTTTGTTATTTTAAAACTTTTGTATCGGAGATTTTTGTGTATTTAATTTTAAAAAATTTAAGTTATTCAGGCATCAAAAACGTTCACATATCTTCGAAATTGGAGAAATTTTCAGTACAACGACTTTTTCATAAAACATCGTTACCTAAGAATGAGAAAAAAACGACATGAAAATCAAAGTTTGGTCTTTCAATGCAAATATCTCCGCTGTCCATTAGTATGTTTCATTCAAATTTTTTTTTGTTCAAAAGTTCAATAAAATCCCTTCACAAAAATAGGTTGAACTGTACCGTTAAGTCAGTGTATATATGTTTTATGATTATCTCAAAAAAGGTCCAAAATATTGACTTTTTACTCAACAAATGACTCAAAAACTGTTGTTGTTGTAAAAATGAAATCAATTAAAAATTGCACATCTGGCTACCTTGCATATGACATAGCATTTATTTGCAAAAATTCTTCCAGCTAAGCGCAAAAATTATTTTACTGTTTTTGTCATCAAACCAACAAGGGCACCACCCCCTTTGATTTTTTTCGCAAATTAATTTTTTCCAAAATGTTGGTTTTATATTTTTTACAAAAAAGTCAAGTCTCAAAAATAATTTATGTGAAAAAATTACCCCAATATCTCTTTCCAATCAAGAGTTATGGCTAAAAATCTATTTTTTCATACCAGACTATTATTGTATTAATAAAACTTACTGCATTATTCTGTATCACGAACATGCACACCAACGATGAGAAAGACACGAGAAGCAATACAATTTTGTATGGAAGAAAATATTGCTTCTCGTGTCTTTCTCTGTTCGTGTTACAGAATAATGCAGTTAGTTTTGTATTAAAATTCTCTATATAGTTTGAACGTCCCCATTTATCTCAGAATGCAGTTGTGTGTCTAGAGTAATTACAAACATTTTGGTTTGTATAAAATCGGCCTTATAGTAATCTACTTAGTTTTTTGCCTCCCCACCCCCCTCCTGTTAAATTTGTTTCGTTGTGATTTGTCATTTTTCTCACTATTGTTTCACCGTTGTCACTCAGTTCTTTATCAATGGTTCAATGTTCTATGTATATCACTATATCAGCGAAAAGATGACTGTGAATAAGAATGCTGTAAAAGTTAATTTTTTCATGTTTAATGTGTTATTTGAACAATATTGTTGAAATGTTCTATGTATATCAATATATCATCGAAAAGATGGCTGTGAATAAGAATGCTGTAAAAGTTAATTTTTTCATGTTTAATGTGTTATTTGAACAATATTGTTGAAAGTCAAATTTCCGCGCCAACTAAATGTACCGACATATAAAAGACAGCGAAATTTTTTACATTTTAACTCTCCAATCATGGTTGCAAACTTGGCTGCATTGAACAAATTTTTCGGTTCAATTGCGTACTAACCGAAAGTATGCTGAAAAGTATGCTGGAAAATATGAATTAGAAATAAGTACTGCATTGGCAACACAATTCCAATATTTTAGAAAAGTCGGTAGCTGTTACTCAATTTAGTTCTTTTCGCACACAGCGTAAACTTGTAGCAAATAACATAAAGGCACCAAAGAGGAAATTATTTTTGAGCTTGGTAAATTTTTTAACTAATATTTTTATAGTGGTCTCAAACTTAAATTCAAAACGTTTTTACAAAATTCCAAAATTTACAAAAACATTTAATCGAAAAGTGTATATTAAAATGTTTATATAAATGACTCTCGAGTAACACCGGGTATATCAGCTAGTTTGCTATAATTATATTAAATTCAATCATGACAGAGTCATGTGCATACATTAAAACTTGTGTTCTTATAATTTTGTATGCCCTTTTGAATTTGTACAAAACTGTATATAACTGTATATATTTATTTTAAATTGTTTAGATTAGTTTTATGTTTTATAAATTAGTTTTAAGTTGTTTGTAATGAAATGTCAAACGCAAGTGTCGGGAGCAAACACTGTATTATTTCAAAAATATCTATTATTATTTTCCTTTAGTATTTATGTATACATCCCACATGTTGACAGAACAATACTTATATTTCTGTGTAGCTTTATTATTTCTCCTAACTTTGTAAAATCAAAAATTTAATAAGTCTTAATAAATGAATCTGAATCTGAATGGTTTGATGTGTATGGCCTTTCCCATGTATCTGAAACAAACAAATCAAATGTCATTTTAAAGTATAGATCATTAATTTCGCATTCCCCTACGCACGACCACCCGGGTGTTTTTTTTAAACTATGGTGAAAGTTGGTACTTGAATTTAGGGGGGATGCTTAGAGGACAATATTACGAACAAAATGCAATAAGATTCACTGAAATTGAATCAAAAGATTTTGTGTTATCTTTTCGCAAAGTACGAATTTAGCTTTTGTGAGGAAATTATATTTGTTCTTTTTGCAAAGTACGAATTTAACTTTTGGGATGAAATTAAATTTGTTATATTTGCAAAGTACGAGTTTAACTTTCGCTTCAAATATAGCTTTAGGCAAGAATTTTAAATTCGTACTATTGCAAAGAACGAATTTAACTGTTGGTACGATTTTAAGTCATGGCACCAACTTCTTATGAAGAAATTTTTTTATCAAAACTATGAACGATATGTATTACATACTATTAGATAGGTGATAAAGCCGCCTTTTCAACAATATTTGTCTTATAAGAGCACAATTAAGACTTTTTTCATAAACATTTTTTAAAAAGTAGTGAATGTTAGGTTCAAAGTACTAAGTTTTAATGCAAAAATTCGCAAAATCTGTGCGAAAAATTTTTTATTTATTTATTTATTTGTTAACGTCTATGGATAATATCCTTACAGGCTAAGCAAACATAATTTAAAAGTAATAAAAATAAAGATTAAAACTAGTTTTTATTTAACAACAGTGTAATAGTGGTTTTAAAAGCAACTTTGGGCATAGAAAAATCGTGTAAGTTATTATTATAGATACTGTTTAAAGCTATAAGAGCTCTATTAATTGGCTCATTAGTGGCATAATTAGTTCTATGACAGCTAATGTAAAAATAATTCGAGCTCCGTAACGACTTTTGCGGAATATTAAACGATATTAATTTAAGTAAGTTTTCACAAATAACATTTCCATTAATCAGATTATAAATAAGCATGATACTATGCAGTAGTCTTCTATCTTCGAGAGATGATAGACCAATATGCAACCGACGCACAGTACTTTGAGCCCAAACAAAAGTGAGGAATAAGTACAAGGAGCCGTTCGATTTTTATGAAATTTTGCATGCTGATTAATTTATGACCGCTGATTTTAAAAATGAAATCAGATTTAAGGTAGATCTATTACTTTCGCTGGAAATAAAGTTTAAATATCGAAATTTCTGTGATTTAAAGGGAATAATAAAATAAGTAAAAACACTTATTAAAAAAAAAATTAAAGATATTAAGTTGTTAAATCTTTAACTTTTTAATATTGACCCCGTTTGGAAATATGTTTTTTCGTTTAAAAGATATACATATAGTTTTTTATGCAATTTTTCCAAAATATAAGTCTTTACCAACATATATTAAAAAAATACATTTTTGCAAAGAAATACTTATTTATGTTGTTATCAACAATTTTTTTTAACAAATGAAACTAAAATTTTTAATATTATGAAATTTATAAGAGATCTTAGTTTGTCTCACTTTCAATATAGAAGGTAAAATAAGGGTCTTCCTCATTAAAGTTGTTTTTAAATTTAATATTTCTTTTTGATGATAACTCAGGATCTGTTGAAATCAATAGGTGTGTCATCAAATCCTTATTTGAATTCTCCCGAGAGCTTTTTCTCGTGTGGTTTAGACGAGCATATCTAATATTTTTGTGGGAAGCCTCCAATGCTTCTTCCGATAAACTTCCTTCAAAAGAAAAAGGTTGCGTTATTTATTATTTTATTTCAATTAGAAAAACTAAAGAAAATTCACCTATGGGTAAATCGAAATACTTCATTACTTCGCATCCATGCACTAAAACTTTGTGCACAGAGCTGGGCATATAGTACAAACTGTAACACTTTAAGTATAAGTTCCTGGTATCCATAAGAAGTTTACTAAACTCTTCAATTTGAATTTTTTTTTTCCACATGACAAAATTCGCAAAATTAATGAGAAGTTATATATTAAATCTTTATTAAGGCCAGTAATTTCCGCAGAAACATCAAAATTGGCAAAGAATTTCCTAGCCGTGTTTCCGTCATTAGTTGTGCCATAACCTTGTTTGACGTGATCTATAAGCAGGCCCATTCTCTCTCTGAATTCTCTTTGTATTCGGCTTTTATTTTCAGAAAAAATGGCTTGATTCTCTTGCCTTACTCGCCAAGCTTTAAATGGCAAACGATATGATATGTGGATTAAACATTCAAAAAACCGAATCCAGCAGTGAAGAGTTGAGAGTCCATACTTATAAGAATCTGTGTTTGCAGATCTAGTAAAATTTATTTTGTTCATTTCAATTGGACTTGCATTACAAATGAAGCATCTGCTAGCTGAATTTGTTTCCGTAAGAACGTAATTTGTTTACGTAAGAATGGATCCATCGATCATTGTACATTTCATTTCATATGAAACCTCTACAGATTTCCCATTAAATTCCAATATTTCACATTCTAATTCGGTTATTTGTTTTTTAATATCGTTATTTTCTTGTATAACTAAGGTCCTATTTTCCTTAGCCATTACAATTTTTATGGGTCTGCAGAAAAGAGTAGAAGAAGGGCTTTTGTTTATCCAAAGAGGCTTCTTTGATGACGAATCCTTAAATATTCACTTAATCTACAAGAACAATTTATTAAAAGGCTTGAGCAACATGATAATGATTTAGTGGCAAGAGCATTTAACGAACAAAAAATTTTCTTTTGGCACAATACGAACTATCTTTCTCCTGTTGGAACTATTCATGAAAACTCGCTTGAGGATTACCCTAATTTTCTACCTCCAAATTTCTATATTAAAGTAACTGCAGGCTCTCATAGAGGATAATTAGTATCTATAGTAATAAAACTAATTTTCTGTTTGTTTGTTTGTTTGTTTGACCTTAATACAAATCTAAACGGCTCAACGGATTTTGCTCAAACTAGGTATACATATTAAGTGCATCCCAACTTAAAATGTTACATACTTAGTTTTTGCCACGCCCCCTCTGTAATTTTTCAACTAACGGTAATTTTGTTATTTTAAAACTTTTGTATCGGAGATTTTTGTGTATTTAATTTTAAAAAATTTAAGTTATTCAGGCATCAAAAACGTTCACATATCTTCGAAATTGGAGAAATTTTCAGTACAACGACTTTTTCATAAAACATCGTTACCTAAGAATGAGAAAAAAACGACATGAAAATCAAAGTTTGGTCTTTCAATGCAAATATCTCCGCTGTCCATTAGTATGTTTCATTCAAATTTTTTTTTGTTCAAAAGTTCAATAAAATCCCTTCACAAAAATAGGTTGAACTGTACCGTTAAGTCAGTGTATATATGTTTTATGATTATCTCAAAAAAGGTCCAAAATATTGACTTTTTACTCAACAAATGACTCAAAAACTGTTGTTGTTGTAAAAATGAAATCAATTAAAAATTGCACATCTGGCTACCTTGCATATGACATAGCATTTATTTGCAAAAATTCTTCCAGCTAAGCGCAAAAATTATTTTACTGTTTTTGTCATCAAACCAACAAGGGCACCACCCCCTTTGATTTTTTTCGCAAATTAATTTTTTCCAAAATGTTGTTTTTATATTTTTTACAAAAAGTCAAGTCTTCAAAATAATTTATGTGAAAAAATAACCCCAATATCTCTTTCCAATCAAAAGTTATGGCTAAAAATCTATTTTTTCATACCAGACTATTATTAATAAAACTTACTGCATTATTCTGTATCACGAACATGCACACCAACGATGAGAAAGACACGAGAAGCAATACAATTTTGTATGAAAGAAAATATTGCTTCTCGTGTCTTTCTCTGTTCGTGATACAGAATAATGCAGTAAGTTTTGTGTTAAAATTCTCTATATAGTTTGAACGTCCCCATTTATCTCAGAATGCAGTTGTGTGTCTAGAGTAATTACAAATATTTTGGTTTGTATAAAATCGGCCTTATAGTAATCTACTTAGTTTTTTGCCTCCCCACTACTCCCCGCCCCCCTACTGTTAAATTTGTTTTTTGTGATTTGACATTTTTCTCACTATTGTTTCACCGTTGTCACTCAGTTCTTTATCAATGGTATTTTAAATGTTCTATATATATATATCACTATATCATCGAAAAGATGACTGTGAATAAGAATGCTGTAAAAGTTAATTTTTTCATGTTTAATGTGTTACTTGAACAATATTGTTGAAAGTCAAATTTCCGCACCAACTAAATGTACCGACATATAAAAGACAGCGAAATTTTGACATTTTAACTTTCCAATCATGGTTGTAAGCTTAGCTGCATTGAACAAATTTTTCGGTTCAATTGCGTACTAACCGAAAGTATGCTGAAAAGTATGCTGGAAAATATGAATTAGAAATAAGTACTGCATTGCCGACACAATTCCAATATTTTAGAAAAGTCGTTAACTGTTACTCAATTTAGTTCTTTTCGCACACAGCGTAAACTTGCAGCAAATAACATAATGGCACACCAAAGAGGAAATTATTTTTGAGCTTGGTAAATTTTTTAACTAATATTTTTATAGTGGTCTCAAACTTAAATTCAACCCGTTTTTGCAAAATTCCAAAATTTACAAAAACGTTTAATCGAAAAGTGTATATTAAAATGTTTATATAAATGACTCCCGAGTAACACCGGGTATATCAGCTAGTTTGCTATAATTATATTAAATTCAATCATGACAGAGTCATGTGCATACATTAAAACTTGTGTTCTTATAATTTTGTATGCCCTTTTGAATTTGTACAAAACTGTATATAACTGTATATATTTATTTTAAATTGTTTAGATTAGTTTTATGTTTTATAAATTAGTTTTAAGTTGTTTGTAATGAAATGTCAAACGCAAGTGTCGGGAGCAAACACTGTATTATTTCAAAAATATCTATTATTATTTTCCTTTAGTATTTATGTATACATCCCACATGTTGACAGAACAATACTTATATTTCTGTGTAGCTTTATTATTTCTCCTAACTTTGTAAAATCAAAAATTTAATAAGTCTTAATAAATGAATCTGAATCTGAATGGTTTGATGTGTATGGCCTTTCCCATGTATCTGAAACAAACAAATCAAATGTCATTTTAAAGTATAGATCATTAATTTCGCATTCCCCTACGCACGACCACCCGGGTGTTTTTTTTAAACTATGGTGAAAGTTGGTACTTGAATTTAGGGGGGATGCTTAGAGGACAATATTACGAACAAAATGCAATAAGATTCACTGAAATTGAATCAAAAGATTTTGAGTTATCTTTTCGCAAAGTACGAATTTAACTTTTGGGAGGAAATTAAATTTGTTCTTTTTGCAAAGTACGAATTTAACTTTAGGGATGAAATTAAATTTCTTATATTTGCAAAGTACGAGTTTAACTTTCGCTTCAAATATAGCTTTAGGCAAGAATTTTAAATTCGTACTATTGCAAAGAACGAATTTAACTGTTGGTACGATTTTAAGTCATGGCACCAACTTCTTATGAAGAAATTTTTTTATCAAAACTATGAACGATATGTATTACATACTATTAGATAGGTAATAAAGCCGCCTTTTCAACAATATTTGTCTTATAAGTGCACAATTAAGACTTTTGTCATAAACATTTTTTAAAAAGTAGTGAATGTTAGGTTCAAAGTACTAAGTTTTAATGCAAAAATTCGCAAAATCTGTGCGAAAAATGTTTTATTTATTTATTTATTTATTTGTTAACGTCTATGGATAATATCCTTACAGGCTAAGCAAACATAATTTAAAAGTAATAAAAATAAAGATTAAAACTAGTTTATATTTAACAACAGTGTAATAGTGGTTTTAAAAGCAACTTTGGGTATAGAAAAATCGTGTAAGTTATTATTATAGATACTGTTTAAAGCTATAAGAGCTCTATTAATGGCTCATTAGTGGCATAATTAGTTCTATGACAGCTAATGTAAAAATAATTCGAGCTCCGTAACGACTTTTGCGGAATATTAAACGATATTAATTTAAGTAAGTTTTCACAAATAACATTTCCATTAATCAGATTATAAATAAGCATGATACTATGCAGTAGTCTTCTATCTTCGAGAGATGATAGACCAATATGCAACCGACGCACAGTACTTTGAGCCCAAACAAAAGTGAGGAATAAGTACAAGGAGCCGTTCGATTTTTATGAAATTTTGCATGCTGATTAATTTATGACCGCTGATTTTAAAAATGAAATCAGATTTAAGGTAGATCTATTACTTTCGCTGGAAATAAAGTTTAAATATCGAAATTTCTGTGATTTAAAGGGAATAATAAAATAAGTAAAAACACTTATTAAAAAAAAAATTAAAGATATTAAGTTGTTAAATCTTTAACTTTTTAATATTGACCCCGTTTGGAAATATGTTTTTTCGTTTAAAAGATATACATATAGTTTTTTATGCAATTTTTCCAAAATATAAGTCTTTACCAACATATATTAAAAAAATACATTTTTGCAAAGAAATACTTATTTATGTTGTTATCAACAATTTTTTTTAACAAATGAAACTAAAATTTTTAATATTATGAAATTTATAAGAGATCTTAGTTTGTCTCACTTTCAATATAGAAGGTAAAATAAGGGTCTTCCTCATTAAAGTTGTTTTTAAATTTAATATTTCTTTTTGATGATAACTCAGGATCTGTTGAAATCAATAGGTGTGTCATCAAATCCTTATTTGAATTCTCCCGAGAGCTTTTTCTCGTGTGGTTTAGACGAGCATATCTAATATTTTTGTGGGAAGCCTCCAATGCTTCTTCCGATAAACTTCCTTCAAAAGAAAAAGGTTGCGTTATTTATTATTTTATTTCAATTAGAAAAACTAAAGAAAATTCACCTATGGGTAAATCGAAATACTTCATTACTTCGCATCCATGCACTAAAACTTTGTGCACAGAGCTGGGCATATAGTACCAACTGTA
Source organism: Dichetophora obliterata (assembly GCA_963920525.1). NCBI lineage: Eukaryota > Metazoa > Arthropoda > Insecta > Diptera > Sciomyzidae > Dichetophora > Dichetophora obliterata. The sequence continues at coordinate 228,037,374 of OY986436.1, read as the reverse complement.
ACACTTTAAGTATAAGTTCCTGGTATCCATAAGAAGTTTACTAAACTCTTCAATTTTAATTTTTTTTTTTCCACATGACAAAATTCGCAAAATTAATGAGAAGTTATATATTAAATCTTTATTAAGGCCAGTAATTTCCGCAGAAACATCAAAATTGGCAAAGAATTTCCTAGCCGTGTTTCCGTCATTAGTTGTGCCATAACCTTGTTTGACGTGATCTATAAGCAGGCCCATTCTCTCTCTGAATTCTCTTTGTATTCGGCTTTTATTTTCAGAAAAAATGGCTTGATTCTCTTGCCTTACTCGCCAAGCTTTAAATGGCAAACGATATGATATGTGGATTAAACATTCAAAAAACCGAATCCAGCAGTGAAGAGTTGAGAGTCCATACTTATAAGAATCTGTGTTTGCAGATCTAGTAAAATTTATTTTGTTCATTTCAATTGGACTTGCATTACAAATGAAGCATCTGCTAGCTGAATTTGTTTCCGTAAGAACGTAATTTGTTTACGTAAGAATGGATCCATCGATCATTGTACATTTCATTTCATATGAAACCTCTACAGATTTCCCATTAAATTCCAATATTTCACATTCTAATTCGGTTATTTGTTTTTTAATATCGTTATTTTCTTGTATAACTAAGGTCCTATTTTCCTTAGCCATTACAATTTTTATGGGTCTGCAGAAAAGAGTAGAAGAAGGGCTTTTGTTTATCCAAAGAGGCTTCTTTGATGACGAATCAATTAGCCTTTTATTCAAAAAATAATTGTTTTTTCATTAAAATATACATAGTTAAATTTTTAAACTTTTACTCACTTGATTGGGACAAATGCAATGAAAAATATAAATTCATCGCTGAAATCTTCCGTTGAAAAATTTTGCTTGTATCGGCTGTGACCCGAGCTGCCATCCATACCTCATTTGCATATCAGTGTTACTTTATCTGGAGTCCCTTCGCCATCACAAAGCTTAAATATACTTTTAGCTGTATTTCGCATGAGTGGTTTTAATTCCACTTCTGCAGAGTTTTCAGAAGCTTTGACAGGTGGTACTATATTCTTTTTAAAATTTTGTATTGCATATAGGCTTGGAAAGAAGTTTTCATGATGTTCATTGACAGTTTTGCGCAGAATATTATACTTTACTTCCGAGAGATCCAAGTCTAAATAAATTGTCAATGCCACCTGTACTGAGAGGACACTTTCTTTTTTAATACTGCCTTTTCTTCTCGCAAAATCTGATGCATATTCTAATTCTTCTTCAGTATAGTCAGATACTATTTCAGCAACTTTTCTTCTTTTCATTTGTTCAGATAACAAGTGGAACTCCTTTTTAGGTCTTCCGCGACTAGTGGTAGGTTGCTTAGATATGAAGATTTATTTAAACTGTGTAAAAACTTTTTTTATTTTTACTTACTTCATCTGGATCAGGAATAATAAAAGTTTGGACACTTAACCAGTTTTCATACTTTTTTATAAACAAATTTTTGTTATAGTGGCACTCCTTCCACTTTCTATCTAATTTAATCTGAAAAATCCGAATGTTTTCTATTGTTGCTTCATTAAACAGTCTTTCACCAATTTTGTTTTTAACAAAACTTTTTAAAATCAAAAATTTATCTCTTGGACCAGCAGAAATCCAGCAATTAAATAAATCTTTATTAGTTAAAATTATTGACATTTTTGATAAAAAATAATATATTATGTTTTTTCTTAATGCACATGCAAATAGACTTTAACTTCCACAGCTTTTTTGCAAGTTCTCTGTTTTTGTTAAGAAAATACGGTAAAAATTGGGTAGCATTGAGAGAATATGAGAGTTCCCTACATTTAACAATTTATAAATTAATTTGTAGTAATATTAATAACAGTTATTAATATTCAATTCGATTGCTCAAACATTCTTTTGAAGAATAAGTTTATTTATTAATAATAATTTATGAAAAAGTTCTTACATTTCTGTAAAAAAATACAGTGTTATCATTCTCTGTAAGAACTTAACTTTCATAAGCTGATATGCCCTTCTGTTAGGTATAGAGTACAAAGAATATGTTTGTTTACGTTTTTTATTTTTGTATAACATACTGAATGTTACATACACTAACAACATTTAGCTAATTTTTGCAAAACATGATTTTTAGACCATTTTTAAAAAGGCGGTAACTCAAAAAATAGTTCGAAGTTGGATAAAATATTTTATGTTCCTGAAAGATAGATAAACATAAAATAATTTATTTTAAAAATTAAATATGACACTTGTGGACATTTTTTTAAATGACTGCTGAAAACAGCAAATTTAAAAATTTTTTTTTTAATTTTTTATAATTTAAAATAAATTTTTTAATACTTATTTTACATTTTCTTATAAATATAAAATAACTTATTGTTTTTTATTATTTAAAAAAAAATAAAATCAATGGAATAGTTTAAAAACGTGCTTACGGCATTTTTTCTTTGAATGAAGCACATAAGCAAAAAATTCACAAAATTATTTTTGGACCATTTTTAAAAACACGATAACTCAAAAAGTGGTTCGAATTTGGATGAAATATTTAATGTTTCCGAAAGGTAAAGAGACGTAAAAATGCATATGTAAAAATTGAAGGTGACACTTGTGGACATTTTTTTTTAAATGACTGTTGAAAACAGCAAATTTTTCAATTTTTTTCAAAATTTTTTGATAATTTAAAATTCAATTTTTATTACTTATTTTAAATTTTCTTGCTAATATAGTTAAAACTTATTTTTTCTCACTGTTTTCTTAAAAATACAAAAATAAAATCACTTGAATAGCGTAAAAACTGTGCTAACAGCATGTTTTTCTTTAAATACAACGCGAAGTCGAAAATTCTACAATAATAAAAACGCATAAAAAGCGTTGACTTTGAAGAGGTGTAGTTTCCACAAAACTACTTCTTTTGCGAAGAAAATTTAAACTCTTTTTAGTAAAAGTATTTCCTAACTTACAATATCTGTAGGGTTCGTCAAAATGAAACTCTTGATTTATTCCTACTGGACAAAGTACTGTGCGACGTGTCCTATATGAGGGAAGAGGTTCAGGAAAACTAAAAGAGCGCAAAGCAAATTTTAAGAATCTTTTTTGAACTTTTTCCAGTCTAGCAATATGTATCGAGTAAAAAGGACTCCAAATAAATGAGGCGTATTCAAGGCTAGATCTAACAAGGGAAGTATATAATGTTTTTAGTGTGTAAGGGTCAACAAACCCAACACTGTTTCGCCTAAGAAACGCTTAAAGTGAATATGCTTTGGGGATAATTCTATTTAAGTGAGAGCTAGAAGTTAAGATAGAACCAAAAATTATACAAAGGTCACGAATTTCTGATAATCTGGCTAACTTAGTGTTATCAAAATTATAATCAAAAATAGTTGGTGAGTGGAGGTTGTAATAAGAGACAACATAACATTTTCCGAGGTTAAGAGATAATTTGTTTTGTTTAAACCAGGAAAAGACATTATCAAGATCTGACTGGAGACGAGAAGCGTCGCAATCACTTTTAACTTTAAGGAAAACCTTAAGATCATCCGCGTAAAGTAAAAATTGAGCATTAAGAAAGCATTTAGAAACATCATAAATGAAGATAGCAAAAAGTAATGGTCCAAGGATGCTACCTTGTGGAACTCCAGACACTACTAAAAATGGCGAAGATTTTGCATTGTCAATGACAACATAAGAAACCCTATTTGAGAGGTATGAACTCATCCAAGATAGAAAAATGGAATGAAAACCAATCTTGGCAAGCTTGAGCAATAAAATATCGTGTGACAACCTGTCAAAAGCCTTAGAGATGTCAGAGTAAACGACATCAAGTTGGTGCCGATCTTCAAAAGAAGAGATGCAGTAATTTGTGAAGACACTCAGGTTAGTTGTAGTTGACCTGCCAGATACGAATCCATGTTGGTTTGGAAAAATTGAGTTTTTTATAGCAAAGTACATTTTATCTTTAACAATTTTTTCAAAAAGCATTGAAACGTTAGTCAACTTTGAGATCGGTCTATAGTTTAGAACATCGTGCTTGTTGCCAGCCTTGAATATGGATGTGATAAGCGAAACTTTCCATTTATCAACGAATTCACCAGATTTTAATGATTTATTGAAAATTATATAAATTGGTACGGATAAAGAATGAACACATCTTTTAAGTAAATAAGCACTAAGACCATCAAGATCGCACTTAACTGAATTTTTCAGGGAGGCAATAGCTGTTTTAACGTCAGACAAGGAGACCAATAAATAGCCAAAGTTTACGCAAGGGTCAATATTATCAACAACCTGAGGGTTAACAGAAGCCAAATTTTGGTCAAAATTAGACTTAAAATAGTCAGCGAACAATTGAGCTGTTTTAGCAGCAGAGTTTGATATTTTATCCATATAAAACATAGAAGAGGGGATAGTTGATGAAATATTTTTAGATTTAATAAAGCTCCAGAAGGACTTGGCATCGGTTTGTATACGATTTTCAATGCTAAGAATGTACTGCTTATAAAGAAATTTGTTCAAAAAATTAAATTCAAGTGCGAAATGTAAATACCTTGCTTTGCAATCGAGGTTTCCAGTTCGTCTAAATTCATTGAAAGATTTATTCCTCAAATTTTTCAGTGTTTTCAACCCTCTAGTATACCATGGAAGCTTATGTAATTTGGTCTTAAAAGGAATATTAGTTGCGAAGATATTAGATAGGTGCTTAAGAAAGATATCATAGCAACCAGGAGCATCCAAATTATCCAACAACGATTCCCAATTAATATCAGTAATGAGTCGATTAATAGTTCCAAGATTGCAATTTTTAAAATCATAATGAGGTTTTGTAGAACTTGTAACACTGAGAAATTCATAAAATTTAATATTAAAGGCAATGGCCGAGTGATGAATACTATGTTCAGAAATAGGGAAAGGACACTCATATAAATCAAAACTAAGTGACTTATTTATAAAAATTAAATCAAGTAAATTACGTAACTTATTGAAAATGGTATTAATTTGTATAAGATCCAAACTGAAAAAACTATCGATGAGATGAATTTCATAAGCATGGTTAACATTTGTTGGCAAGTATACGTTGTCATCGTTGGTTGAAAAGGCCCAATTTAATTTGCTGAGGTTAAAATCTCCAACGACGCAAAAATGTTCACATTCATCATCTGCGGACAGTGTTAATATATTGTTGACGGGTGCACTATAGATTTCATTAGAACTGGTTGGCGGGATGTATTTAGGAAGAAGGATGGAGATGCAAACTTGGTCAATCAATCCATTCAACGTGTCAATATTGCATAGCGATGAACATAAATTTTTACGGACGATAATAATGTATATCATTGGACAGGTGATTAAACCACATTTATAACGATAGCTAGCTTAAAAGTGCACAATTAAGGCTTTTGCCAAAAACATTTTTTAAAAAGTTGTTCGCAAAGTACGAATGTAACTTTTTGAGGATCAAAAGTATTGGTTTGAGTCTTGGATAAGTTGGCGTCGGATTGACGAATTTACCTTCACGCACTTCCTATTTGACTTCAATTTGACAGTTCGTATGAAATCAAATATTTTAAGTGTAGGACACTATGCAATGTACACATTCCTATTTCAGTACTGTTATGTTTTTACTTTTGTTTCTTTGTTCGACGTATCACATTAAAATATAACAACAAGAACAACAAATGTTAAGTCTAATCGCTCAAAATATTACAATTTTGCTAATTTCTTAAATGCGGCTAAGTAAATTGCTCTGACTGTATTCATTAACACCAAAAGTTGGATGACATTTAAGCGTTTTACAGCTGGCAGCCAAAAAGTCGTCAAATTGTAAGTTAATTTTATTTATTGCATGACGAATTCAATTTCTTCAGCTATCCGAATACGAGTTTGTCGGAATGTACAAATTTTGTTGGCAAAATGTTTTATTTTTCAAATCGTGCGATTAAGTTTCACACCCATTGCCATGTTATGACCTCCGACCTTGAATATTTTTTTTCGCTATGCCGAGTATGCAAGAAATTTTGTTTTTTAATATCATACACAAAATAACTAAATGGGCGTTTTTTATTGCTATTCTTTTATTATAACTAATAACAAATTTTATTAAAGATTTTACATCTAGTTTTGAGGGTGTTACGCCTTTTTTATGGTTAAAAAAAGCTCTACGTGAATGAGTATCTATATTAATAATATTAATAGAACTAATTTTCTGTTTGTTTGTTTGACCTTAATACAAATCTAAACGGCTAGAGGGATTTCGCTCAATTTTAGTACACGTATTGTGTGCATCCTAGATTAGATTGTTACATACTTGGTTTTTTTATTTATTTTTTTATTATTAGATTTATTGTAAAATTCAGTTGTAAATGATACTGTACCTACGCGGTACTGCAATAATTTCACTCCTAGTCTACTTGATTATTTTATTGTTTCTGATCCTTCAGTAGTTTCTCTATTCGATCAACTCTATTTTTTATCTTACCACGACTTAATCTTTTGTTCGTTAAATTTTAATTTGTCTCGTAATGCAATTTCTAATAATTTTTCTTTCCGTGATTTCAAAAATATTTACTATCAGTCCCTGTTCTTGATGTGTCAATGTTATCTTTCAATGAATGTAGGCTTCATCATAATTTAAACAATAAGCTTAGGTCTCTTTTAGCACCGATTACATATCTTTTTGACAAACATGTACCGCTACGTACGACAACCGTGAAAAATGTGTCTTGTCCCTGATTCACCCAATACGTGTCTAACAGCATTTAAAAAAGAAACAAATTACAGAAAATATGGAAAATCAGACCATCTCCTGAAAACTGGGAATCTTTTCGCTTGGCTAGAAATGAAGCTGTTCTGTTAGTAAGACAGGCCAAAACACAATTTTTTCTCTGAGAAACTAGATTTATCCCTTAATTCGAAAACGTTGTGGAACAACATAAAAAGACTTGGGTAATGTAATAAAAATCGTAATGAATGCAATGAAGATTCTGAGATTCTAAATAATTTTTTTTTTTACATTTTTTCTACCTCTAATGACATCTCTACGCTTTCCAGTGACAACCTGATTATACCACAGTCTTTTGAGTTTGAAACGGTTAGTGAAGTTGATGTTGAAAACTGTGTTATGCAGATAAAATCAAATGCAGTTGCAGAAGATGGCATTCCCATAAAATTGTTTAAACTTTTACTACCTCACATAATAACTTCTCTTACGCACATTATAAATCATTGCTTTATAACATCCTCCTTTCCTGACATGTGGAAAATTGCCATTGTTACACCTATAGCTAAAAAGCAAAATCCATCTGGTGTGAATGATTATAGGCCTATAAGTATACTGTCACCATTGTCAAAGGTATGTGAAAAACTTATGGCTCAACAAATTAGCAAATATCTTTCTGAGAAAAAACTGCTATCCCGCTATCAGTCTGTTTTTAGGGCAGGGCATGGGTGTTCCTCAGCGGTAGTAAAGGTACTTGATGATATTCGACCCGAATATGATGCCGGCTCTATGACTTTACTCTGCTTACTTGATTTTTCCAAGGCCTTTGATAAAGTCAATCATAGTTATTTGTGTCAAAAGCTTAGGTATCTTTTTGGGTTCTGTGATAGTGCTGTTAATCTAATGTCTAGTTATTTGTGTAATAGAATGCAAAGAGTTAAGGTTGGTCAGGTATCCTCGTCATACAAATTAGTAGTAAGTGGTGTTCCACAAAGCTCTATACTAGGTCCTCTGTTATTTTCAATTTTTATAAACGACATCTTTATTGTTTGCGGAATGCATCTGTTCATGCTTATGCAGATGATATCCAGCTTTATCTTTCGCGACGAACTGGGCTTCTTGATGATCTGTGTTGTAGGTTAAATGAGGATCTCAGTAGCAACAATGAGTGGGCCAAAAGTAATGGCCTTCAACTAAACGCTGCCAAATCGTATGTTCTTGCTATATGTAAAAGTAGAACTTGTGTCGTTGATGTCCCTGATCTGTTTATTGGCAATAGAAAACTGACTGTGGTGTCAAAAGTAGTAAACCTAGGCTTCTACATTAATTCTTCTTTGTCCTGTGTAGACCATCTTAATAGTATAGTCCAAAAAGTTTATGTCCTACGAAACTTAAGAATGTCTGGTAGTAACACTCCTACTGAAATTAAACGTAGATTAGTCATACAGCTAATTTTACCAATCATTTGTTATTTAGACATAGTTTATAGTAAACTTAGCGTATCTTCCCAGTTAAAAATTAAAATTGCATTTAATTACGCCACGCGCTATGTGTATGGTCTCCGAAAATACGATCGTTTGTCTCGTTTCCGAAATGCAATACTTGGATGCGACATAACTGCTTACCTAAATGCTAGAAACTGTATTTACCTGTACAAACTAATCCACGGGAAAACTCCTTGCTATCTGCATGAAAAACTTCAGCTTTGTATGTCAAGTAGAAGCCATGTTCTGATAGTTCCGAGGCACAACTCATTAAACTCTTCCCACATGTTTTTCATTAACGCCATTAGGTTGTGGAATGCTTTGCCAAGATGGCTTAGGGAGGTCACTGGGAGAGGTCCTTTTAGGCAATCTATCTTTTAATTATTCTCTACTCAATAGCTTTTCACTTCCTTACTTCTCTATGTTGTCTATTCTTTATCTATTCTTTGCATCAGAAACTTTTTTTCAATCTTAACTTAACTTTAATTCTTTTTATTTTTTATATTCTTTAAAATAAAAAAATTACATAAAGCCAATATTGTTTAAAAATTAAGGTCATTATTTTTGATTCTGTTTTAAACAGTAGTTATTATTCTTCATTTTTAGTTTTTAACTTTAATTTCAAATTTTTAATATAAAATTTTTCTTTTTCATTTTCATTTTCATTTTAATTTCAATTTTAATATTAATTTCAATTAAATTTAATGTAAATTAATTATATTTATGCATTTATGTTGTACTATAAAAGAGCATAGCTCTTATTGTACTTATGATTACTTAAATAAATAAATAATAAAATAATTTAATGGCAGTACAATTAGACTGAAAGTATCATTTACAGTACATCGACTTATGTTAAATTTCACACATATTTAATCGCACGTATATAGAGTTAACACTAGTATATAAGCATATTTCATAAATTTATTATAAAATTAAAAAACTATAAATTATAAAAACCCTTGACTGCCAATTCAAAGTGCTTAGAATTACGAATTTTTTTAATTGAATTTTTAGTAAAATATGGGCTTGTTCGAGTCTCAATAACTGCAGCAATATTGCGCAACATATCAAAGTATCACGTTCGATACAAAAATTTTGCAACTGTTGCAAAAGTCAAACGTTCTAGCGAGTACCCGCAAGAACATGAATATTTATACTGCGCGAAAGTAATGGCAGAAGAAAATAAGCTAAATTGGTATTTATTGCAATTTGTGTTACATTGAATATTATTTACTTATCATATTCATACACAGATATTATTTAATATTCCATTTATTAAATTTTCAGCGAAAAATTTAAAAAACTTTGCAGTTTTCGTCACTATTTTCGTCACCGGCATCCAATTCTGGGATTACGGACTTTTTTTAGTCCCGACAGTCCAGGGATTGCCTCCACTGCACTATTTCGCTTTTAGATAGTGCATAAAAAAATTGCAACGCTTTGATCCAACGCACAAATATTAATTGTTTGATGATATTTAGCTTTAAACAACACTTTAATTGGACGTTTGGGTTGCTGTTGTATGACACTTATATTTGACGTTTTAGTTGGCTGTTGTCGAATACTCCGATTTAACGTTTGAGTTTTGATACTTCCTAAGGGCGCATTTATAGTGGCGACTTGTTGCTGGACCGGACCGAACCGAGAAGGAAAGCTGGAAAACGCTGCACATACAATCATATGAAACAAGCTCAAAGTGCGTATAGTGCCAGCCGAGCTTGCAACTTCAAGTGACTTGTGCGCTGGTTTCCATCTTCCCGATTGTTGCTTTCTCGCTCGCTCGCACGGTTTGCTTGTGTTTTGATTCATTTTACACGTTGCTTGCTTATTACTTTCGTTAAATAACATGAAATTTAAAAAGAAACAAGGAAAACAATTTTTTTTTTTTTGGAATGAAAAGGGATTTTTCCCACAAAGTTGGCAACGCTGGCGGTAGCAAACTAAATTCCTCGGAAAAATATTGATATACGAAAAAAAAAACAAATTGCAGCACACTTGACTGCCAGCGTCGCGATCGATTCTGTATTTCCTTGAATTCATTCATTCAAAAAAAAACAAAGAACCACACGATAGCAACAAAGGAGACCAACAAGAAAAGTAATAAGCATACAAGAACACGAAATTTCGCTGTTGTTATGCTGTATTTTCTTGCCCGCAAAAAATACACACAGAAACAGCACTATAAAGAAGCAACAAAGATAAATTTCTATCAACTGTTGCATACAGAAAACAAAAAGAGAAATAGTGAAAAAAGCTAAACCAGCCGGTGAAGCAATTCGTCGATTAGCGGCTGCAAGTGCGTTTCATCTAAAACAGAGAATCGAAGATTATCAAATTTTATTATGTGCGCTCTTCCTTTCTATTTGATTTTAAGCACAAAAGTAAACAAACAAAAATAGTAGCAACAAGATATAACGACTTTGTTTAGATTAGTTTTGTATTGCTTTGTTGCAATATCAAAAATAATACAACAAAAACAAAACCTAAAGAAAAAAGTTAAAAAAGTTAAAACCAGTTGGATGATCAAGTGGCTTCATGCGGCTTGAAGTGCGTTTTCGCTGAGTCATCGCATAAAAAAATCTTGGGCCAGCAGCTGATGTACGATTTTTTAATGTGCGTTCTTTCTACGATCTTCTATTTTGTCAAAAAAAAAAAAAAATTTAAATAAAAACACAACAAGAAGGCAACAAAAACCAGCAGAAAAAACCAGCGAAAAAAGTCGAAACAAGATGGTACCTCAAGTGACTTGAAACGACTTGCAGTTGCAGGAAGCGCGTTTCAGCAGCGTTTTTCGCATTTTCGTCTCTGCGCTTGTTGGTTTGAGGAAAGCAAAATGAATGAACGAAATCATGTGGCTTTTTTGATGCTTCGGTTGCAAAAATAAACAAAAAAAAACTAATATATACAAACAAACCCAAAATAGTCAAAAACCAGCTGAAACAAGTCACCAGCGACAAGCGCGCACTATACGCACTTCCAGCTGCTTTTGGCAGGACGCGTTTCCAGCTCGGTCCGGCTCAGCAACAAGCCGCCACTATAAACGCGCCCTAAGAAATACTGAAATGTGATTTTAATAATACAAAAAAAATATTTTTTTACTAGCTGTACAAAATATGACTGCCTTAGAAATACCAATATTTGACCTTAAAAAATAAAAAAAAAACTTCCTTAAACAAGCTGTACAAAAAATTACGAAATTCTCACTTAGAAATACTAAAATTATTACACTATTAAATTTTTTTATAATTTTATGAACCTATGCAAAAAATTCAATGATTAACTAAGAAAAACCTGAATGTGATTTTAATTTTAAAATAAAAACCTTTCTTAAACTAGCTGCACAAAATAACACAACTAGGGTATTCACAAGGTGTGCTATCATGTCATATTGTCCTAAAATTTTACAACTAAAATTGACAAGATAAATAAATGCAAATAAGAAACAGCTGTTTGATTACGACACTTCAATAAACGTAGCTTTCAGAGTTGTAATATATTAGAGCTTTTTTATACGGAAGGCAAGAATAAAATGTTTAAACTAGTGTAAAATTTTAGGACAATATGACATGATAGCACACCTTGTGAATACCCTAAATCTTTAAAGCGCATGCTACTTCCTTAGAAATACTGAAATTTGATTTAAATAATACTAAAATAAAAATTTTTTAACTAGTTCTACAAAATATGACGTGAAAAATATAAAAATATAAACATTTCTGGAACTAACTGTATAAAATATTACAAAATACTAACTTAGAATGTGGCCTAAAAAAGACTGAAAGATTAAAAATAGTTATATCTTTTTTGTTTTTAATAATTTTTTTTTGTCTTTTGCAGGTTATTTACTGGTTTTTGGAGATAAATCATGGCTACATATGATGTACAGAAACGCGTCAAAATCATTGAATTTTTTTATTCTTCTGGAAGGTCAATTATTACAACTCAACGAAATTATCGTCGTCATTTTAATGTCCGAACAGCACCCAGTGACAACATGATTAGGAACTTAGTCTCCCGTTTTGAGGAACATGGAAGAGTGTCAGATCTTCCAGGAAGAGGAAGAGGTCGATCTGTGCGCAATGAAGCAGTTGTGGAGGCTGTACGGCAGAGTGTAAACGAAGATCCATCTGTCTCTACTCGTCGTCGTTCTGCTCAATTGGGAATCTCCAGAACATCCCTGCAAAGAATTTTGAAGCGGGATCTTAAAATGTTTCCGTATAAAATTCAAATGGTACAGCAACTGCTTCCCCAAGATCATCAGGCACGCCTGCAATATGCTATTCGTTTTAGTCAAATAGCCAGAGAAAATGATAACTTTTTAAACAATCTTATAATGAGCGATGAAGCTCATTTCCACTTAAATGGCTATGTAAACAAACAAAATTGTAAATTTTGGGGCACTCACAATCCTGGGGCATTACATCAGCGTGAATTACACCCCGCCAGATGTACTGTTTGGTGCGGTGTTATGGCTGATAAAATTATCGGTCCATATTTTTTCGAAGATGTGGAGGGTCAACCAGAAACGGTTAACGGGGCTCTGTATAGGACTATGATAGAAAATTTTTTGCGTCCATATGTTGAGAATAATCAAAACATATCGTTCCAGCAAGATGGAGCAACTGCGCATACAGCAAGAGCGACAATGGAACTTCTTCATAACATTTTTGGTGAACGAATAATTTCCAGAAATTGTGATTTTGCTTGGCCTCCACGTTCACCAGATTTGACTGCTCCAGACTTTTTTTTGTGGGGCTATTTGAAAGGAGTTGTGTATATCAATAAACCCGAAACAATTCAAGAGCTTAAGCAGAACATTCAAGCAGAACATTCAAGCAGAAATAAGGAACTTGGAACCAGAAACTCTACGGGCAGTAATGGAAAATGCGGTTAAAAGAGCCAATTTTTGTTTGTAAGAAAATGGACACCATTTGAGAGATGTTATATTTCACACTTAGATGTAAAAAATTTCCATGAATTAAATATTTAAAAACATAAAAAAAAAATTAATAAAAAATAAAAACAAAAAAAAATACAGCTATTTTTAATCCTTCAGTCTTTTTGGGGCCACCCTGTATAAATATTAAAAAAAAGTACCTTAAACAAGCTGTACAAAAAATACTAAAATTATTAAACTATTTTATTTTATTTAAATAGTTTTATGAACCTTCTGAATGATCTCATTTAATAATTTTTTTTAAGAATTGATCTTTGTTTTTCAGAAATAAACCATAAAAACTATCCAAACATTTAATCGAATCTGTGTATTTTTTTTAAATCTTCTGCAACCTTTTGTGTTGTAAAACAAGGCATAACTACTTTGAAACTTCATATTACGTCTTCCAAAAAATTAGTTTTATAAGGTTTGTCAAGCCCGGGACCAGTCCCGGGATCAAGGGATTGTGTTTTTAAATTCCGAAATCCCGCGATTGCCGAAGCGTCCCGAAATTGGATGCCTTACACTATGCTCTTCTTTAAAATTTCGTTCAAAAGCAACTTTCTTTTCCGCAAAAACATTTGTTTTCTTGATTTTCCATATTTTAAAAAAAAATTGCTTCCTTTGTCTGCAAAGTTATCAATCGCTAAATTTATTAAAAAATCTTGTGAAAGTCTGACGTTCGATCACAAAAGCAAAATATATGCGATATTTAGGTAAAGTATCAGCTGATCATCTGCAACAAAGCTGCCAATGAGTAATATTGTTGCAGTATTGAAAAAATCTTTGAAGCCTTTGAAAAGTCAGTGTAATACACTGGTGAGCAAAATGATTAGACCACCCATATTTTTTGTTATACAGTGTTATGGAGAGCAAAAGTTTAAAAAAGTAAGTATGAGGTAAGAAAATACATTCAAAATAACTGTTGGTTCGCAAACAACAATATTTAATTTTATTTTTTTTAGCTTTTGTGTATTTGTTTGTTTATTCGGATGAGCAAAAAGATGAGACCACTAGCCTTATTTAAACAAAAAACATTTTATTCGCAAAATGACAAAAAACATATATTAACTAAACTCTTTTTAACAGAGTCTGGCGATAAGGAGTATGATTACCATTCGATTACGATTACAGTAATCTTGAAAAAAAATGCAATTGCAATTAAAGTAATCATTTATCGAACGATCTTAGCTTACAATTACAGCAATCGTAATTTCGAAAAATTTGAAATTGCGATTACTGCAATCGTAATCTAAATTCATTCGATGAAGGATTACGTTAATTGTAATCTCGTGTTTTCTTTTATAAGGATTACAGTTTAGTGAATTAGGATATGAATTTAAGATTTATTAGCTATTAGTGAAAACTATGTTCTTTAATTTATAAAGTGTATTTTAATGAGAAAACATTTTACTGTTTTGTAAATTTATTTGACAACATAATGCTACCATTTCTATATGAAACAACATATTAAATAACTGAATAAGGATTACTGTTATTCTTATCAAAGAAAACACGAGATTACAATTAACGTAATCCTTCATCGAATGAACTTAGATTACGATTGCAGTAATCGTAGTTTTTAAAAGGTCGAAATTCGATGAACGACTTGCCGCAACCCTAATTTTAAAAATTTTTAAATTGGGATTAAAATTATGGTAATTCTTACCGCAATCAAATACACATGTAATTTTTATCGCCCAGTTCTGCGTTTTAATAATGAGAACAGGCTCCTTTGTTTTGAATGACCTCGAAATGGGATCAGGCATACTATTTATAAGCCTTTTCAGGGCAGCGCTTTTCAAAGAGTCCCAGTCTTCTACAACTGCTTATTTCAGGTGTATTGTACTACTGGTGTATTGTTTGTTGTTGCAGTAACCTTTTCGAACAATACCCCAAACATTCTCCATTGGATTTAAGTCAGGAGAGCATGCTGGCCAGTTCAAAAATTCAATATTTTACAAGGTAAGCCAAGATTTGGTTTGCTTGCTGCAATGAATACAGGCATTGTCTTGTTGGAAAATGTACTTTTTGTCACGGTTTTGGTTTAGGAAAGGCAACAAATTCATTTTCAATATGTCTATGCATTCAGTTGAGTTAACCGGACAGCTTGGAAAGGCAAGCTTCAAAGTTCGTTTCCAAACCATAAGAGAGCCTCTTCCAAAGTTCCTCTTAGATAAGTATCTTGGTTCTTTACGCAGATCTCTCCAGTAAAACTTGAAACCATCAGGACCGTCCAAATTAATTTTTTTCTCATCAGAAAAAATAGTCTGGAAAAAAATTATTACCAAAAACATATTAAAAAAGCACAAGCAAAAAATGTACATTGGTCCAAGCCATGGCCATATTTTTCCTTCCAAAATCAACACACGTAACTTTGTGCTGATCCTTAAGTTGCGGTGCAGTTTTCTTATGTTGTATTTTTTTTATTCCAGACTGCTTTAAAGCTCTGTACACCGTGAAACGAGACAAGTTTAGTTAGCAAGTCCTGATTATTTCATTGGCACTTGTCATTGCGTTATTTGTATTGGTCACAGTCCGCTGTTTGTCTCTGATAGTGAGCTTTGGTTTTCTTTCACAGTTCTTATTGTTATTATTACTTACTTACTTAGTTGGCGCTACAACCGTATGTCGGTCTTGGCCTCATCTAAGAATTTGCGCCAGCCATTTCTGTCTTTCGCTTGCTGGTGCCAGTTGGAAATTCCAAGCTTCGTCAGGTTGTCCTCTACTTGGTCTTTCTAACGAAGATGCGGTCGTCCTCTTCTGCGTTGACCGCCGCTGGGTACCGAATCGAATGTTTTCTTCACCGGAGCATCGTCTTTCATGCCCTGAACATGACCAAGCCAGCGAAGCCGCTCGATTTTAATGCGCTTGACTATGTCGATGTCAGCGTACAGCTCATACAGTTCATCATTCCACCGTATTCGGTACTCGCCATTGACGCAGATTGGTCCGTAGATCTTACGAAGAATCTTTCTCTCGAATGCTCCTAAAGTCTTTTCATCTAAACTGCTCAGCGTCCAGGTTTGTGATGCGTAAAGTAGGACGGGCATGATGAGCGATTTATAGAGCGTGATTTTCGTTCGTCGAGAGAGGGCTCTGCTTCTCAATTGCCTGCTGAGCCCAAAGTAACACCTGTTGGCAAGAGTTATTCTTCGTTTGATCTCAATGCTGATGTCGTTGGTTGAGTTTATACTGCATCCCAGATAAATGAAGTCCTTTACAACCTCGAAGGAGGTATTGTCAACTGTAACGTGGGTTCCAAGACGCTGGGACTGTTTGTTTGTTGACACCAAGTATTTCGTCTTATCTGCATTCACTACCAGACCCATTCGACTTGACTCGCTTTCTAATCTGGAAAATGCTGCACTGACTGCGCGCGTATTATGGCCAATGATATCGATGTCATCAGCATACGCAAGCACCATAACAACACTTTTGTAGAATATTGTGCCACTACGTCTCAGATCAGCAGCTCGGATGATCTTCTCCATCATTAGGTTGAAAAAGTTGCACGATAAGGAATCACCTTGTCTGAAATCTCGTTTGGTAACAAATGGTGAAGAGAGGTCCTTCCCGATTTTAGCTGCGCTGCTGGCGTTGCTCAATGTCATCCTGCAAAGTCGTATTAGTTTTGCAGAAATCCTAAGCTCAGACATGGTGGAGTACAGGTGCTTCCTTGTTGGGCTATCGAAGGCGGCTTTGTTGTCAACAAAAAGATGGTGGGTGTCGACTTGTTTTTCTTGAGTTTCTCCAAGATTTGTCGTAGCTTGAAAATCTGGTCGATGGTGGACTTTCTAGGTCTGAAGCCACACTGATAAGGTCCGATCTGTTCGTTTACAATGGGCTTCTATCTTTCACATAAAACGCTCGACAGGACCCTATATGCGATATTAAGAAGGCTTATCCCACGGTAATTGGCACAGATAGTGCGATCGCCTTTCTTGTGGATTGAGCAGAGCACACTGAGATTCCAATCGTTTGGAATACATTCTTTCGACCATATTCTGCATAGAAGCTCGTGAATGCATTTAAGTAGAACTTCGCCTCTGTTCTCAAACAGCTCAGCTGGTAAGCCATCAGCTCCCGCGGCTTTGTAATTTTTAAGCCGAGCTATAGCTGTCAGAACTTCATCATAGTCGGGCAGCGGAACCTCGACGCTGTCATCCGAAATTGGGGTTTCCGGAATATCATCTCTATTGGCGGGATTGTTGTCAGCGTCGCCTGTTATTATTACTTACAGTTATTTTCATAATCTTCCTTTTTTTAAAAAAATTTAGCACAACTGAAAAGGTAGATTAAACAAAATACAATATTATTGTTGTTGACAGAACAACAGTTATTTTTAATATACTTTCTTTTCTAATACTTACTTTTTTAAATTTTGCTCTACATAACACTGTTTAAAAAAAGGTGGTCTCACCATTTTGCCCACCAGTGTATTACACTGATTTTTCAAAGGCTTTTGATAGCGTAAACATCCTCTTTTGTTAATAAAACATTCTATTTTGGTAATAAAACTTTAATTACTGGGTATTCACTCACAATTTTTAAAATGCATGCACTCGTATCTATCTGATAGAACACTAGCGGCCAAGATTGATGAAAATTATTCCAGGCCAAGTAACGTTACGTCCGGTGTTCCCCAGGTGTCAAGTATATTTCATCTTTATAGCAATGGTTAAATAGCTACATTTTTATTTTGGAAAATATAAGGTTCCCACTTTTGCTCGGAAAGTAAATTAACTGCTATTATTTGTGAGAATAAGTATAACTCTTGTGATGTTTTTTTCAGGAGGAGTCAATTTAATGACCTTTGGTGTCTACCTTGACCATAAACTTTCTTTTGATGCACACTTGGAATATATTATCACGAAAGCGAACTCACAATTTGGGTTTCCTAAAAGGAATTCCAGGGAATTTGTTGATCCCTTAACACCTAGAACAATCTTTTTTAGCCTGATAAGTTCTCTACTAATGTATGCTTCGGTTGTGTGGTATCCCTTTTATGATGTATTGATTGCCCGCATTGAGAATGTCCAAAAACGATTTAGTAGATTTGCTTTGAGAAGACTGTACACTTGGGAAACATTGCCTACTTATTGTATGCAATGCCGTCTGTTAGGCATCAGTAGATTATCTGATAGACGAATCTGTAATAATATTATGTTTATTAAGGATATAATTAATGGTAAAATCAATTCTTTTGAATTAGATGTAAAACTAAAATTTATTCTACACTCCTTACCATAGATAGAACTAATAATGGTTCCAATGAACCTCTTTCTCAATGCCTTTCTAATTGTAATATATTGGCGAATCAGTTTGATTTTAGCGTTAATAGAAATATGTTCATTAAACACCTCAATGACATGTGCTCTAACGCTTTGAATTAAGATCCGTGTCAATAAGTTTTTAAGTATTGTTTTTAGTAATGTGTAAGGGCCTACTAATATTATAAGTATCATTAAAATAGTCTAAGAAATGATAATTTATTCGTACAAGTCAAAATAAAATTAACCTTTTCTAATAGTGCCACCAGACTATATGTTTCATACAGGTGACATCTCAAAAAAAATTGCATACCGAATTTAATCTGTGTGTCAAAATTAAGTTTTTGTCAGACAGCTTTTTTCTTTTGTCTCCACACTATTCGACACGTCATTTAAAAATAAAAGACAGCTTTCGAAATTTTTGTAAACCGTAAATCTCTAAAGTGTCCTCCTTTGGCCATTCAAACTAAGAATAAATTCATTATAAATCAATTTATTGAATAAATATCTTAAAATTTATCTTTTCTTCCATTTTCACAAAAAAATTTATCAAACTCTTGTACATTTTGTACAGATGAAAAACATACGAAATTAGAGACGGTTCTTATTCATAAATTTACAGACGCAAATACAAACGACATTTAAAAACCAGTTTCATATGTTCCACACTATCTGTAGCTAAAGTCCATTTGCAATTTTTGACGTGTCATATGTATGAAGCATATAATATAGAGGTACTTTAAGCGGGAACTTCCATTTTCCTGCAAAAAATTTCCACACCGATGACAATTTTGCTTTCGTCAAATTTTGATCAGAACGGTATAATCTCTTTTTATTTCTTCAAAATTAAACCTTTAATATACACTTTGAGAATAAAAGTTGTAAAAAATGAATGAAAACCACGGCTACCTCCCATACAAAGTGACTTTATGAAATCAATAAAATCTCCTTAAAATCCACAAAAGTTAGTCCAATGGCTTCAACTTTTGCAAATTAGTTTAAATCTCAAGTATGCATTCGATGTTGGGAAATTGGCAAAAAACTGAAAATTCCACCCAGCCCTCATACAAAATGGCGTCATCATAATAGTAAACCTTTATAATTTCCAAAAACAATTTACAGTAAGTAATGTTTATAACGAACTTCAAGGGACCGATAACTTTTTTCGTTATAAGCGATATTGAATTTTTGGCTATTTATTAATTTTTTTTTCTTAGTTTTATATAAACAATCAAAAAATAGACAAGCAATTAAAATTTTACTATTTTGTGTGAACTTCAGCCGTCCCGGTTTTGGTTCGTTATAATCAATTTTGGTTCGTTATAACCGATAGTTCACAATAAGCGATGTCGTTATAAACATTACTTCCTGTATTTGTAAACTTAATATTGTGCACATAAATTTAAATAAATACAAAGGACTCCGAGTTCCAAATTTAAAATATTTAGATAAAAACAACGCCCTATAAAAGAAGTGCGTGAAGATAAATTCGTCAATACGACGCTAACTAAGCATAGACTCAAACCAAAATTTTTGATACGCAAAAAGTTAAATTCGTACTTTTTACCTTTTTGCAAAGTACGAATGTACCTTTTGGGAGGAAATTAAATTCGTTATTTTAACAAAGTACGAAATTAACTTTTGGGAGGAAATTAAATTCTTTCTATTTGCACAGTACGAGTTTAACTTTTGAATCGAATTTAGCTTTTGGCACAATTTTGAGTGCACAATTAAGGTCCTTATTATAAGCTGCGTTCGATCTTCGACTGTAGTCGAATGGCCTGATCGAACGAATTTGCATTTGGTATCATAACGTGCTTTCGACAAAGTTCATGGTAGTACATTTCTATCAGGTGATTGTTGTTTTATTTCAACTAAATACGATTGGCTTGAAAGTTGATTGCAAAAAATAAGACAAAAAAGTTATAACTATGACGAAAATAATTTCCATAAGATTCGACGCTTCGTCAGAAGAGGATGAAAGCGTGACGGAACTGGCTAGAAGTAGAAAAGGGTTGAGCAACGCTTTCTTTAGCTTATCTTAAGCCACTTTGCTGTTCTAACTGGTGGTCTTAAGCAATTTTATTCCAGCGTGAGTTCTTCCCATGTCTTTGTCGCCTGAACTTTGAAACAAATATCCTTTGCAGTCAAAGTTTGCCTCAATAAGACCAGTTTTTTTAGCTGTGATTTGTACCACCTTATACCACCTTAGACCTGCATAAAAATTACAAAGACAGTTCAATATTAGTTTTTAGTCTTTAAAAAGGAAAACACAATCACAAAATACTTAAATTTTTAACAATTATTGCTAAGCACGCATCGCATCGAAAGCAAAATCCTATTCGACTGAAATTTCGATGAGTAACGAACATTTCGATAGGGTTGCACTGCTCATAATAAGAACTTAACTTTCGATACTCGTTGTTCGATAACCAGCGAAGACCGAACGTCGAAAGCAACTCATAAGGGCCTAAGACTTTGGTATTAAAAATTTTTTTAAAGTAGAAAAATTGGCGCTCATGGTACTAATTTTCAAATCAAAAATTCTCAAAATCTGTGCGTTACATATTTTTGTTACGCATAGTAGTAGTTTTTATTTTTATTCTTTTATTTTTGAAAAGGTGATTTCATTTGATATGCTTAACAAAAATATGTAACGCACAGATTTCGAGAATTTTTGATTTGAAAATTAGTACCATTAGTACCATGAGCGCCAATTTAACAACTTTTAAAAAAATTTTATGACCAAAGTCTTAATTGTGGACTCAAAACTGTGCCAAAAGCTAAATTCGAATCAAAAGTTAAACTCGTATTTTGCAAATAGAACGAATTTAATTTCATCCCAAAAGTTAAATTCGTACTTTGTAAACGAACGAATTTAATTTCCTCCCAAAAGTTAAATACGTACTTTGTAAAAGAACGAATTTAATTTCCTCCCAAAAGTTAAATTTGTACTTAGCAAAAAGTACGAATTTAACTTTTTGCTTGTTGGTTTGAGTCTTTGTTAAGTTAGCGTCGGATTAAAGAATTTATCTTCACGCACTTCTATAAAAGTAAACCAAAATAATACAACATTCAAGACTTCGAATAAACTTAAATACGGCCGTTTTTCAAACCAGTTCTTTATTTAATGTAATCAATGCGCTTAACAATAGAATTGAATTTTAAGGATCTCACCAATTTAAATATTTAAATTAGTAAGAAGTTAAAAAGCTTTAAGTAAATAAAAAATTGTATTTCTGTACGATTTTATATTTAACAAAAAATATCGTGTCGAATATTGGAAATTGTATGCCAAATAAGATGCATCTTAAAAAATAGATCTAATATAAATTTATTAGATATTTTTTTTAAACAGAAGGACACCTGTAAAGGATATTACTTATATTACTTGTTATATTACTTATTATTTGAAAAATCGTTTTCAATCAATTTACATTTTTGTTTCAATTTTTTTTTTTTTAATTAAAATTTCAGAATAGAAAAATATATTGTTCAATAAACATAGAATTTTTTAAATATAAGTTTTTACAAAATAAATATAATCTTTAAATAAAAAAAACAACAAACACAACACCATTAATAAAAAAAAGTTAAACTGCCGATTACTGGCAGACTTAACCTATATCTGCAAGATACTTTTGTACAAATTTACTTAGGGCCAGTTTTTCAGTACGAGTTCAAAGTCTTATCAAATTAAACTGAGCTTAACTAACCAAAATTGGTTGCTTAAACTCGGTTTATTTGTAACAGAAATACATACGTTATATGGACATTTCCATCGTAACTCACGCGAGATGCGTACGACTTAAAGCTTTGTTTTCTCGGAAGTTTATGTTACTAATGTAAAAAAATTTCTTATGTACATAGGTCTTAAAAGACATAGTAATGGTATGATCTACCAAAATTGTCGCCCCTGTAACTAATTAAGAATGGCAGTGATAAATTTGGGCGTAACTCACGCGACAAAAAAGGAAGTATGTTTTATGCCGTGGTTATGCTAGCCAAGCATGTTCGGTGTTCATTTTTGTTAATTTGTTCTCTTCGCTGAAATGTTTGTTTGGTGGTTATGCTATGATTGGTGGCACAGTTGCATTATATGTAATAGTATGTCAAAACACAAAAAAGCACAACCCTAATTTGCATTTTTGTACTTATTAGACATATTTGTTATAGGGATTCGACTCGCGTCGTTTCAACAGCGAGGTCGTTAAGTGCGGCCAGTCAGTAACAACTAAAATCGTCCATCTTAATTGATGTGACTTTTACAGTTAATTATTAACAACAAAAATAACATAACCTCAAAAATTAATGCACAAAAATGTGTATTAATTAATATAATCATAAAATTGTGAAAAAAAGCTACAATAAGAACTTCGTGTTTGCGAAAAAGACTAGATACAAAACAAAATTAAGATAACTTATCAATATATGTCAAAAACTACAATAAGAACCTTGTGTTCGTGGTAGTTTTTTCGTACGCTGTCAATGCTATACATTGTGTGTTTAGCATTTTTAAGAAGAAGAAGAAGATATTTGTTATAGAATTGAAAATAAAATTAACGAATTAAAATATACGAACTAATATTACTTACTATGAATTTTTATTATAATATCTTAAACAAAATGGTTTGCATATATCTGACATGCTAGCTGGCTGTTTATGTTAAGGGTTACTTCTTCACTTTTTAATAGTTTTACCTAATTTTTTTGATGCTATTATACAAAATGACTACAGTCAACACTGGAAAGTTCGGCATGTTTGGCGTTTCAATCAGCAATCAAAATGTTCGGTCCGAGAGCGAGAAAATGAATATGAGAAAAAGTTTATTTCTTCATTTTATACGTGAAATAATAACAACAAAAAATGTTCGGCAATCATGTTTGGCTAGCATAACCACGGCATTAAAGCAAGTTTAGATTGTAAAAACTCAGCGAATTTTCCCATATAATTTGTTTTTGTTTTAATTTTTAAATAATGGGAAAACAGTGAAGTTTCATAATAAACCAAATTAACCTATGGGCTTTGCTTATTTACCTATGGACTTTGCTTACTTAAAAATATATTGAGTTTCCAAAAAATATTTGCCGTAACTCACGCGATTTTTCTATTATCTTTAGCCAATGCCTTTCATTTTTAGTAAAACAAAAAGTTTACGAAACATTTACTAAACATTTACGAACAAGGAAACTACATTTGTGAAAGAGTGCAGACGATTTGATCATCATGGTTAATAAATTTATATAAAAATTCCTTAAATTAATAAAATTGTAATGTTTCTCTTAATAATATCATAAAATAAAAAGTTTTTAATAAGTTTTAAGTTTTTGGTCACGGTTTACTTTTTTCTGGAAATGCCCATATGACAATTTAAGTACATTTAACTTCAACGAATACTAAAATATCTAGTTAAACCTATTTTAAACGTCTAATTTTGTTAAGTTAAGCTAGATTTCATTTGACTAAAGTTGAAACAATGAAACTAACAATGACTCTAATTTATACATATATCTTTCTACTTTTATTTGAACGATTTTCCAGAATCTTTACAGATCTTTAATGTTTGGACAGCTTACGAAATAATGCCTTATCAATTGCTTATCACAAGCTCGATCCAACGGATGACTTTCGTAACTCTAAAATGTAACTGAGAAATGTCATCGTTGCTTCGATTTTATATCTTAAGAAGAGGTTCCCACGAAGTGAAAATTTCCACAAACCAATATTGGCTAAGTTATTTTGTAAGAGATAAAATTAAAAATTATAGGGAATTAAGAAGACTTTTTGATGCCTAGCCCGCTGTCGGTTGCCCCTCACGCTATCTTCGGACAATTATTTCTTCAAGTTTTTATCGAATACGGCATTCCTCAATCGTTATCACCATTCTAAATGGCCAAAAGTTGGAATTCTTATTTCAAATGGCCACTATTCAACACTCTGATAACACACAAACCGAAATCATTAATTTAACGCATTGAACACCAAAGCAAAGTGCTCCAAGCCGGTCAAACTGCAGGTCATTAACTCTAAGCATTTTACACACTATTCCAAAACCTGCGTGTAAACGAAAAGTTTGCGTTGGACACGAAATGTAGAAAATCTTGAATTTATTTAAATTGTCAATAAATTGCCAATGGAATCGCATAAAACTGATGGTTATCATTGGGTTGGTTGGAGTGTTTGGTTGCGACAACAAGCGCCACAGCGTGCATGATCATAAATTAGAGGTTTCTATTATTTATGGAATCTAGTGGTTGGTCGTTGGAGCGATACTGCGACTCTGGGTCACTCAGAAAGCAAGTGCTTAGCAACAAAAATATACCATGTTTGACAGTAAGCTAAAGTTAATGCAAATAAAAATAAAAACTTTATACATAAATAATTTTTTTGCTATTTACATTTGAAGTATTTTTCCTGGCAATTCCGAAAACGTAATCCAATAGGTTTCAGCTTTCAAGTTGCGGCCTTTTAATCCACACGGTGGAAAATGAACACGAAACAAAATAAATGTCAGCGGAGCCCCGGAATTAAGTTGCTCTGCTGCGTTGTTGCACACTTTGTTTTATTTTTTAGTTTGCTGCTTTTTACTTTACGCTGCACTTCACGGTATTTATTATTTCGTAACGTTTAACTTTGATTTTTTTCTCAACTTTTTCACTTTTTCACTTAATTTATTTATGCATTCTGTTATTTCTTCAATATTCTACTATTTTTTGCACTTTAACGCACTGCTCGCACAAGGTGTTGAATTCGCTGCACCAAAAAAAGCAACAACATAACAGAAATAGCAGGCAATTTATTAATAAATATTTTTATATTTCTTATTTTTACTACATATTTGCTCCTTTGAGTTGTTTTATTTTTTCCTCATTTCCTTTTTTGTTATTTTAACACACATACACAGTTAATTACGATGACACACACCAACACACGCGTTAACACACAAACGCACACACACACACAAAAAGCAACAAACTCGCTGATTTGAAATCAACGAATTATGTCGAGTCTCGGTGTCGTCGCACTCGTTCCAGCATGCGATCTCTTTCACACTCAAACACTCGCTGCTGCTGGAGTACACAAAATTTTTTCGTCGTCGTTGGCGAGGTTGTCTTCCTTTTTCTCATTCCTTTTATTGGTATTTTTCGTTAATCTTGTTTAGTGACTTTTTCACCTTTTCAGTTGCACTGATTTTTTTCACTTCATTTACCTTTAATATATTTTTCATCCATATAAGTTATTCTGCAGAAATTCACACGACCGACCGTAATTTTTGCTTAGATCGAAAAAGCTTTTAATAATCGTAAACTGCAATTTTTAATCCGTCGCACAGAGAATACCTCGATGTTATTTGCTTTGCTGTTCGACGACTACTCGTTCGCCGCTTCGTATAGTTTTTGCAGCTATTGTTGGTTGTTTTTTTTTTCACTACAATTATTTCAGATACTTTCGCTGCACAGCGAATTTATCTTTGAAGTTGCGGCAAGGTAAAGTTTGGCTTCATTGCAGGAACGTTGTTGTTAGAGTGAGCCAGCAATTCATAGTTGGATATAGCATCGACCTTGCTCCTTCAGATAATTTTTTGTTGCCGAAAATAGAGGTGTTCACATTTAAAATCGCTCATCAAATCGCTTGTCAATTCGTTTGACCAAAAAAGTGTTCATACTCATTAATGGTATTCACTACATTTGTTAAGCCCTGCTAAGTTGCTAAATTTAACAAATTTGTTAAGTCCTGTCAAAATTTTGTATGGGAAAAGACTAAGCCGTTTGTTAGCAAGTTAACAAGCTCAGCACTGTGTTTTTGTTTTGCAGATACCATTTGTTAAGTCCGAAACGTCAAACTTATTGAGTGTTGTGATGAATCGTTTTGAGAATGAGTTCTAACAAGTACCAAATTTTTTTGATTTGCAGCTTCAAGGTAAAAAAACTGCTCTTTATTAATAAAAAAAAATTTGTTATGGGGTTGGTAAAGACTTAAAACATTTTAAAGTTTCTGAATAGCAAATGTATCAAAAGTGTTAACGCACTGTAATATAAAAATTAAAATACATTTTTCGTTACTGAGTTCTGGTTACACGAGTAATTAAAACAACACATTTTTAGCTGTAAAGTTCTGTCAGCTGGTTTTAACATATCAGCTTAGCACATGATTGTAAAATGTCTTAGCAGGTGCGTTCGCATCAGCAGCTGCTAACTTTAACAATTTAGCAGTTTAGCAGGACTTAACTAATTTTATTGAATACCATTTTTAAATTTTTCGTCAAATTCAATTTTGCCTTTAACACCAAAGTAACACGGGGTTACACGAGACAGTACTGTTTAGATAGTTGCAACACATTCACAAATATTTAACGACACACACACTTGTGCTACAGTCTGCTCTATTGTCTTAACTTTTGTGTAGACAGTTGGTGAGACAGTTGTTGGGACAGTAGAATTATACTAAGCACATCAAATGACAGCAGACAAAAAATTTAATAGAATTTATTGGACATTTGCAATACTTTGGCGTGCGCCTTTTTCTAACAAAAATTTTCTTTATACAATATACATTTTTTTTATATCTTGTCTACTGTTTGGCTAACTGTCTGGACTCTATTCACAGACATAAAGTTTGACAACTAATACGTATTTTTCATTGTCTTAACAGTACTGTCTTGTCAAATCAGAGGAAAAAAATTGATTTTCTTCAAATAGTTTGACAAACTATTTGTTGAGTGTGAACACTCATCAAATCGGCAACAAATTCATACATATTTCTGTTGGTCAAATCATTTGTCAAATTACTTGATGAACGATTTGATCAATGTGAACACCTCTAAAAGTGCCTCTACACAATATGTTTTATATATATGACAAGTCAAAAATTACTAATGGTTTTTAGCTACAGATAGTGTAGAACATATGAAACTATGGTTTTGAAATTTCGTTTGTATTTGCGTCTGTAAATTTTTGAATTAGAACAGTCTCTTATTTCGTATTTTTTTTCCATCTGTACAAATTGTTTGTTGAATTTTTTTAAATATTTTTTTTGCGAAAATGTAAGAAAAGGTAGATATTGAGATATATATTCAATAAATTGATTTATAATTAATTTATTTTTAGTTTGAATGGCCAAAGGAAGACACTTTAGAGCTTTGCGGCTACCAAAAATTTCGAAAACTGGTTTTTATTTTCAAATGACATGTCAGATAGTGTGGAGACAAAAACAAAAAGCTGTCTGACAAAAAATTAATGTTGACACACAGATTAAATTCGGTATGGAATTTTTTTGACATGTCATCTGTATGAAACATATAGTCTGGGGGCACCTTAATGGAATAGTTGCAGGGTTGCATGACAATATAATTTGTTATCGCATGACTCATGCCTTGAACACATTCACGACTACACGAAATTACTACTCGACATGAAGAAAGAGTCAACAATCTGGAAAAATTACAGAATTGTTTCATTCGCGCATACACAAACCCTTATATATGCGCTCTTGTCGCTCGTCAAATTAGAAATAATTCTATACCGGCGACAGCAACACTGTCATGTCGCTGCTACATTTTCATCAAATTCACCTCCATAAAAAAAGCATGTAAAAATAATTTGACAGTTGTCGATGCCAACGTGAATGTGTTCAGTGCATCAAGCACAGTGTAGCCACTTTGGTAGAATTCTACCAAATGTGGTAGTTTTTTTCTTCAAATTGATTTTTGGTTATAAAGAAATTTTTTTATTTGGTAGATTTTAAAATTTTTTACACATAACATATTTTCTCCAAATAAAACTCTAAAAAATTAAAAAAAAATAAAAATTATGGCGTTTGGTTCGACTCGTTAAAATAATGAACATTTTGTAAAGTTTCCCAAGTGTCATATTTTTGAGCGTTTTCAAATTTAGTTCTTTTGTTCGATTGTCAGAACTGTCCGCCATTTTTCGCATACCCTATGGTTCTGCAGCAGTAAAAATAAATTTTTCTGACTTGACAGTGATCAAAAAATTTGGAAAAAGTTAGAGCATAGAACAATTAAAAATATAATGCCGGCTAAGGAATTGGCCAAAAATAATACTGATATTTACTACATTTGGCCAGCTAAACCCGATTTTGAAATTTAATATGGAAACCCCTTTTTTTTTCTTATGTCCCTTTAAAAGTTTGTATAGCTTTTATTATGTTTTTCTAATCAAATGAATTAAAAGACTCTGATTTTATTTTATAGAAATAATTTTTATTTTAAATATAAGATTTTTAGCTTTTTAAATGAGAATAATATGTACATATACATTTTCGGAGTTATAATGAGTATAAATATATTTGATTGGCAGACGTGCTCAAGCAAACATGAATTATATGAGAGAAGCAGTGTTCACATGATTAACTTTTTATCAGAATAACCAATATTAACGTAACGCAACGTGGCCGCATCGATTGTCACATAAAAATCTTCGGAATGAGATTTACGTGTATTTGATGAGAATAAACTCAAAGTCACGTAAAAGTCTGTTGAGTTTTAATTTTTACGTTGCTTACATTGTACAGTACTGTACTATGAGAGTGAAAAAAAAATGGAAAATTCAAATCTATGACCGGTCGCTTCATTTTAGTTTATTCTCTCTATAGTGCATCTAACTTCTCTTACTATAATGCAGTAAGTCCGTTCTGAGTGTGATCGGGATTTGTCCACATTGAAGAGTGCAAATTTAAAAAAGTGAAGTTCTTACTAAAAAAAACAAAACAAAAGTTCTTACTAAAAACAAAATAAAATGCAGGAACAACTATCGGATATGAAATTAATAATTTGAGATGCTTTGTAAAATAAAAAATTGTGGATAAATTTTTAAACTCTAGTAATTACCTAAAAAATACTTAAATAAAATATGCACTTTGGAAAAAATAAGGGATATAGTTCTCTTTCAAGCGTGTTCAAGTAAAATGTTCAGTTATTTCAGTCATTATTTTTCATTGAACGGACGAAATTTTTGTTGCATTGATTTAATTTTTTTAAGATCAAAGACCCAAGGCATGCGTCTTATACAAAGTTTGCTCTTTGGTCTGAAAGGAAATGAGTAGATTATTAGAGGAAGAATTGATTGGAACCATACGTGAATTATTGATTAGGCGGAACAAACGCGAAATACAATTTGAATTGCTTATAACTGAGGCCAGTGTTATGCCTTAACCTCGGCATCCATTTTCAGCCCTCAGTTGTTCCTTGCCTTAAATTCTTGTCCACATTTTCCACATTTTAGCTGTGGAATTTTTGTTTCAATAATTCGTAAATGTAGTAAAAAACAAAGAAAGTGAAAAACCATGTCCGAACCATAAATGGAAGCCTAGTAGAAGAATTAAGAAGCGGTTCGATAATGCAAATAAAGAATGGCTAAGTTCTTTTAATG
Organism: Dichetophora obliterata; assembly: GCA_963920525.1. Lineage (NCBI taxonomy): Eukaryota > Metazoa > Arthropoda > Insecta > Diptera > Sciomyzidae > Dichetophora > Dichetophora obliterata. Next base: position 228,007,566 of record OY986436.1, on the reverse strand, counting down.
GTTTTGAAAACTAAAACACTGAGGGTAATAAAAGGAGCCGTTCAAAAAAATCTTTCGACGATAGTTTTAGATGCAGAAGTTAAAGTAGTTTTAATGAAGAAAACTTAATTATATTCTTACCGCTATATTCAATACGTCTTTATAATAAGTAAAATATAGGATTAAATTCTAATTTCTGATACCATTAAAATATGTTATTTTGTGGTAAGTACCTAGATGACCGAGCTAACTCACAAAGTTTCAATAAGGTAACACCGAAATATTTATTGTAGTAGCACCAATACAAATCTTCATTTTATATTAAATACAACAACCATAACAAGTGCTTTGTAAGAAAAAAGTACCCTTTAACTCTTTTGTTTTAATAACATAACGCAAATGCAGTGAAACCAGTTCAAACCGATCACAATGAAATACTATAATAAAATGGTTTAGGCTAAAAAACTGGCTTCTGACCAAATAAACATAAATTTTAACCAAGTATTCAGATCGCCTTATATCACTAAAACCAATTTCAATCGATTCGCAATGAATTTCTATAGAAAAATTGTTTGTGAAAAAAATGGCTCTTAACCAAGTTAACATATTAGTATTGGCCAAATATGTTAAATATGCACCCAAATATGAAATACTTTTAAGCGAATTTAGTGTATCGGTTTATACTACTTCATCCGATTTATTTGTTTCCCAAGCTAAATTATTTAATAAAATGGTTTTGACAAAAAATATACCTTCTGGCCAATTTAAGTGATTTTAATTTTTTGACGATTTGGACACAGTGTTTGTTTTGTGTTTCAAACTTCACTTTGATTGGTTTGTTTTTATTTAAGTTTCTTTTATTTTATTTACGGAATTTCAATTAATATTTCTGTTTTATATCAAGTAAAAACGTAAGTATATAAATTGAAATTGCTTTTTATTAATAATAGAGATAACACATGCTTAAATTTAACAACAAATCTTCCTTCATACTTTTCTGATTATATTAGAACAGCTGATTTAATAGACAATTGGTGCGTTCGCTATGTAAGCATAATCAATAAAAATTAATAAAAGGTTAAGTAAGGTTAGTTTCAAGTGATTCCTCATATGGCTAATTACCTTTTATATTTGAAAATATTTGAGCTTTTCCTAAAATTCGTAATACTTTGCATTGCCTTAAATTTCGTTACGTTAAGTATAGCTAATCAGATCATAAGTATTCTTAAAGTTTCAAATTTCAAATAGAGGAAGAAGCTTAAAATGATCTGTATGAGTCTTAAAAGTTTTTAAACTTATTTTATTAACATTTGTCTGCTATATTCATGTATGCGCTGTTCTTTCACGTTTAAATCCGTTTAATTTCGGCTATTTAACTTTAGCAAATTTTTCTTCAAATCGCTGGAAAAACATCTGAAAAATCACAATAATTGATTTTAAATCAAACCAATGTTGCATAACCCTGGGTATCTTACCAGATGTGGCTCCCGACTTTGTTAGCTCAGTGGTGCCAGGGAGGGTATCGTCTTTATAATTTTGGCCCAGCCACATCCGGTCGAGGGGCAACAATAACCGAAAAATCAAAGGTGTTAGAAAACGCAAAAAAAAATCTCACCAAGACAGATGGTTGGTCTTGCAGCGCACCCACCCAACCGTAGTGACTGATCGTTATTCCCGGTCACCCCTAATTGAACAAACGAAAACTTGCTTATTTCACGGCATGAACCTACCCTTTTACTGCCCTTTCAGAGACCCCCTTAAAAATTTATCACTCCATATTTAAATTTTTTTATACTTCAATACAAATTCATTTAGTTTTATTAATATATCCCGTAACACAATATATTCACATTATACTATATTTGGAACCATTAATGTAAAAAGTAAAATAATGTAAAATAATAAACATAAAATGTAAAATAATGATAAAAGTATTATTGTATAATGGTATTCTAACAAGCTTGCTTCACTACCTAAACTTTGCCCATGGCAGTACGCAATCAAAATGACTCAGAGACACTAGTTTTGAATCAAATAATAATTCTGACACCCTACTTGAGAGAGCTCTCTAAAGTTTAAACTAATGTTCTTAACCGCCCCTATTTAGATCGGACCGCAGTGAAACAAAGCTGTACAAATTATGAAAAATAACTTAGTTCTACACTTACAATACACTTAGCTTATTCTATGTTCGAAATATTATTTGAATTATTACTTTTTAATCTTATAATTAAATTTTATATGTTTTTTTTTTTTTTTTTTTTTTTTTACTTTTATACATATATATATTTCTTCTAATTCTTTCTTTATAACTTTTCCTTTATTTCTTTTCTTTACAGCTTTTCTTTTCTTTACAGATTGCCCACTAAGTTTTTCTTTTCTTTACAGCTTTTCTTTTCTTTACAGATTTTCCACTAACTTATTTTTTCTTTACAGCTTTTCTTTTCTTTACAGATTTTCCACTAACTTATCTTTTCTTTACAGCTTTTCTTTTCTTTACAGCTTTTCCACTAACTTATTTTTTCTTTACAGCTTTTCTTTTCTTTACAGATTTTCCACTAACTTATCTTTTCTTTACAGCTTTTCTTTTCTTTACAGCTTTTCTTTTCTTTACAGATTTTCCACTAACTTATTTTTTCTTTACAGCTTTTCTTTTCTTTACAGATTTTCCACTAACTTATCTTTTCTTTACAGCTTTTCTTTTCTTTACAGCTTTTCCACTAACTTCTCTTTTCTTTACAGCTTTTCCTTTACAGCTACCAATTCTGGAGGAACAATAAAAAGTGACGCAAGGGAACTCGAATTCTCTGGATGATTAGTAATAACACCTTAAAACTTTCTTTACTTGATCTTGAGTTATTGTATCTATTTTTCACTATATTTTGAAGCTAACAAATTTCTTAGATTACTCCACTTATCTTATTTCCGGTTCCTGTTGATTTAAAGCTAATCTCCGATCTTGAACCCACGGCTGTCCCAAGTTTATGCTGATGTTTGTACTTTCGTATTGTTCCAATTCTTATTTATGTTATAATTATTTAATTAGTTTTAATACTATAAATCAATAAAATTACAACGTACCTTATTCCCTTGCGTTATTTATTGAAATTATTTTATAAAGATTTTAGTGTGGATCTTTTTTCTTCGGTCCAGTAAGTATGGCTATGCTTCGTTATTTTTATTCTTGCTGTTTCTATTTCCTCAGGAACACTGATGTTATTACTACTTGGGTTTCTGAGCAACTGCCAATCTTAGAAAAAAGGTTGGCTGTTGCTTTTGGTACATCCTCTGATTTACTTCCTACCTCATTTTCCCTAAAAAAAATACCAACCAACGGAACATTTTCGGCTCTGCCCACCCCAATAGTTCTCCGCTACTCCCACCTACGTGAATCTCATAGCCTATCTCCCCTATTTCATTTTTCCTAGTACCCCTACGGTTTCATCTAACACTGGTCAAAAATTGGTAGCGGAACTTAAGGACAATGAACTTTTACCCCTTTTTGACCAGTACCAAGGTCATAAAATCGACAATTTTGCCTGTTTCTTAATAGTCAAACTTTGCTCGATTACCAGGCGCGCATAAACTCCTAGATAGTTTAGCTGGCTTTATCAAGGTCACTCTCTCTATCGTTCTTTCCAAACAATATCATGACGTTAAGCTAAACCCAAAAGCAATTTTGACATATATTAAAAGCTCTAGACTTTTAACTTCCTCTATTTCTGATTCAGTGCCTCTCAAACGCTTATGCTGAAATTTAATTTCTCAGGGCTACCAAATATAGTCACCATTCACGGGATTTAAATACATATTTTATCTTATATTTTTTTTTTTTTTTTTTTTTAATTTTGCAGTGACGTAGGCTCGCACGCAACAACACTTTTGATTTGCAAGCCTTGGCGACGCAATGCTAAAGGCTGTGAGCATAACTTACTTTAAAATTACTAAATAGCTAAATTCTACTTCCATTTGATATGCCCAACGTAGGCAAACGCCCACGACCTGAAAATGCTACCTTATGCTCTACCTGACTCAGCTGGGCATGTGACCTTGTGTGTTCTGTTCGTAGTTTCTGTTTACAAAGGTGGCAACGCCACTAAAAGAATTCGATTATATTATCACCCGTCAAAGGTTACTCTTCTCTAATCTGTCAAAGTATTTTTCCGACTAAAAGGTAAGTATTTTGTTGCAGTTTTCTGAAATGTTTTATTAATTTATATATTATCTTACAGGATTTGGTTTTTTTTTTTTTTTTCCGCTTCGATTCACTTTTATTCCGTACTTGAGAGACAGTTTTGGCTACAGGGTGAGGTACTTTTCAGGTGTAACATTTCATTGCGGGAAGTATCATGTCATTTTTGTTTAGTACAAAGATAGTGTTCCTCTGTTAACAACTTTCTTGCAGGTTTTTCATAGCGGCTGCTGTTTGCTGCTCGTATTGCTTTGGATTACTTACAAGTATTTTATAGCAATTTGAACTTCCACCACGTGCCCTGTGAAATTCAGGTGACCCAGGAGACCGCCTGAATTCGCCGCAAAAATGTTCGCATTTTTCCACAACTCGTCAATTAAAACTAGTGTGGTTTGAATCATGGCTACATTTTCAACATCATTTCTAACTAAAATTGCTCTCAAGAAAAACGAAGCAAACTATTGATAGAAGTGAGTATGGCACCTGACCCATTTACAAAAAAAAACCAATGTATATATATATCTATAAGAAGATAGTGTTAGTAGATAATATCATCTCTTGTGATGGGTACCTTAGCAGTCAAAATTGGTTGTCTACGCACGAAAGCAAATCAAATAGCACCAATTGTCCATAACTTGTCAATAGAGTTATGTTGTGAATTTTGTATTTTAAATTGAACTTAACTTCTTTATTGTTGACAACTTTAGAAGTTCTTGCTAATAAGTCCGTTCCTCTTGGCTAAACGCACAATGCAATCGTCGGATTCACCCATACGTCTGATTTAGCCGCATATGGCATCGGTCTTGGAACCAACGGTCATGCCGTTGGTTTCTGCATCAACATCAACGATGCTTAATTGCACCGCGGCGTGGTCCTTGGCATGAATGATTCTATTGGTTGCGGAGCACATTACGAGGCAATTCAAATCACCACTCCAGCGTTTATGTTTACATATATATTTTTTTTTTTTTTTTTTTTTTTTAGTTTGTTTCGGTCTGTTCTAGAATTATGATTGGACTTTGAGGATACACGACATATTCCATAACCACTTTTATTATTCTAATATATATTAGAAATCGATCATTATCCGAAAGCTTTGTACGAAAGTACTTCTATTTGTATTCAAGAACTGGGAATAATGCCATACAGTATAAAACAATTTAACAATTATGTTACGTGTCTAGCGAGTCTTTCCACTGCGGTAAATGTAAAAATTATCATCAAAAGGGATTATTTTTGAATAAGATTAAGGTCTTATTTAGTTTTTTAGGTTGTTTTGCCAGAACTACTGGATTCCATCGGAATTTGCCTTATCTGTTAAATATTGATCGCATTAGACATGCCTTCCCATCTAATCATTTTTCGTGCAATTATAGATATACTATTTAAGATCCTAGTTTTAAGAATTTTTTTTTTTTTTTTTATAAAAACAATGACTAGATAAAAAAAATTTCCCATTCCCCAACCCCGATGAATAATAATTTACAATAACGAACGACACGTAACTAACATTGTAAATATTGCACTTTTTATACGGCCACTAGTCCTTAATTCTATATTGCACTCACTGTTTGATGTCTTTTGCATGAAACATCCCTAGAGATTTCCCTTGTAGCGTTTCTAGTTCATAAATATTCTTTCCCACTGCTTGAACAATTCTACACTTAATGAATTTGGGACAGAATTTTGCATTGATATTTCGTTTGAAATCACTTTGAACGAAATTTCGTTTAAACACCTCCTGACCAGGTTTGAAGCTTATTTCTCTTACTCTCCTGTTGTATTGTTTGGCTGCTTTGTCATAAGCTTTGTGTAAATTATTCTTAATGCTATCTCTGAGTAATTGTATTTTATCTTGGCGACGATAATTTTCAACATCAAAATCTTCTAGGGCACCAAGTCTTTTCGCAAGCCTGTAGTCAGTACCGTGATTAAACTTGTTCTGTCCAAAGACAGCAAAGTGAGGACTTACACCTATGGACGCGTGGAACGATGTCCTCAGCGCCCCTTCAATTTCTGTAAGGTGCGCATCCCAATCTCTATGGTCGTCCTTGAGATATGCTCGGATTGCCGATAATATTGATTGGTTTACACGCTCGGACGCATTCGACTGTGGGGAATAATATGCCGTTTTTAGGTGTTTAATATCATAGTTCTCTATTAATTTTTGAAATTCATTACTCGTGAACTGCTGGCCATTATCCGAGTGGATTACCTCAGGTGTACCAAACGTATGGAAAATATTACCTACCAGGAAATCAACAACATTGATTGAGGTAGCTGCCTTCATGGCCTTTAAGAACACAAATTTAGTGAAGTGATCTAGCACCACAAAGACGTAAGCGTTTCCGGCCTTTGACCTAGGATATTTTCCTAAAAAATCAATATAGATCTTTTGAAAAGGTCTCAGGGTAACCACCTCAGAACCAATACTAGGACGTAACACATAATTTACTGCTTTTGTTTCTTTGCATGTAATGCAATCTCGGACATAATTTCGTACATGGACTGTCATCTGTGGCCAGTAATAAAACTGCCTCAGTCTATGTAACGTCTTGGCCACGCCTCCATGCGATGCAGCCAGTGGCTCATGTGCCTTAGCAATCATTGTCGATGTCAGCGCCTCTGGAATCCAAACTTTCCAACCGTTTTCGTTTACATCTTCGCCAGCACATTCAATGCGTTTATATACTACCCCGTCGTCAACCTTCAAATTTACCAGCCTTTCTTGATTTTTCTGGATTGTCTCAATTAGAGTCAAATATTCAGGTGAGCTGAATTCTGCGGTTTCAAAATCTAAAAAATCGATTTCTTCTACTAATGCCCCTTCGAACATACGCGACAACGCATCTGCTACGACATTCTCAGACCCTTTTCGATATTCAATGTCAAAATTGAATGTTTGTAATTGAAGCGACCATCTTGCGAGACGCCCGCTCAGATCTTTGAGTCCCATAAGCCACTTCAAGCTGGCGTGGTCAGTGATAATCGTAAAAGGCATTAGCTCTATATACGGCCTAAACCTTTTTACTGCAAGAACAGCTGCCAAACACTCCTTCTCAGTCGTACTGTAATTTTGTTGTGCGCCGTTTAATTTCTGAGAATAAAAAGCTATAGGCCTATCTTCTCCTTCTTCTTTTTGACATAGCACCGCACCCACGCCGAACTGTGATGCGTCACACTGGACATAGAACCTCTTTTTGAAATTAGGGTGTGCCAGGATCGGAGCTGTCGTAAGCGCCTCCTTCAGTGCATTGAATGCCTCTTTCGCGTCTGACGTCATCTTGAACTTGTCGCCTTTCTATGATCTCCCTTGCATCTTCCACTTTCAAATCTACCTTCAAACTTTCCGGGATAATCCTCTTATAGGATCGATTATCATTTTCCTTTTAATTTCAATATTTCCAGTGCATCGTTATCTGCTGATTCCAGCGATCCGGCCACTGGTTTGAAAAAAACCAACTTATTGTATTAACTGAGTTTGCACATGAATCCTAAATACACATCTAAAAATTTTCAAAATATATCTTCCATGTGCCAACCCTTTTAACTTCGTTTAACTATTGACAAACTTTGCTTATACCGATACAATTGATGTGTTGATGTTAACCATCAAGCTACCGTCTGCAAAGCCATACTTATGGGATTGATTATAATTGGTTTTCAAAGTGGTTTTAATTGAAGAACTAAACATTTATTTTAACACTGTCTTAGTAATGCTTTCGACAGTTCTATCTTGGCACTTCAGTTTATACCACGGACGAAAACGATTATTATTATTTCTATCTATAAAAAACTTGGGCGCCATTATTGTTGCATAACCCTGGGTATCTTACCAGATGTGGCTCCCGACTTTGTTAGCTCAGTGGTGCCAGGGAGGGTATCGTCTTTATAATTTTGGCCCAGCCACATCCGGTCGAGGGGCAACAATAACCGAAAAATCAAAGGTGTTAGAAAACGCAAAAAAAAATCTCACCAAGACAGATGGTTGGTCTTGCAGCGCACCCACCCAACCGTAGTGACTGATCGTTATTCCCGGTCACCCCTAATTGAACAAACGAAAACTTGCTTATTTCACGGCATGAACCTACCCTTTTACTGCCCTTTCAGAGACCCCCTTAAAAATTTATCACTCCATATTTAAATTTTTTTATACTTCAATACAAATTCATTTAGTTTTATTAATATATCCCGTAACACAATATATTCACATTATACTATATTTGGAACCATTAATGTAAAAAGTAAAATAATGTAAAATAATAAACATAAAATGTAAAATAATGATAAAAGTATTATTGTATAATGGTATTCTAACAAGCTTGCTTCACTACCTAAACTTTGCCCATGGCAGTACGCAATCAAAATGACTCAGAGACACTAGTTTTGAATCAAATAATAATTCTGACACCCTACTTGAGAGAGCTCTCTAAAGTTTAAACTAATGTTCTTAACCGCCCCTATTTAGATCGGACCGCAGTGAAACAAAGCTGTACAAATTATGAAAAATAACTTAGTTCTACACTTACAATACACTTAGCTTATTCTATGTTCGAAATATTATTTGAATTATTACTTTTTAATCTTATAATTAAATTTTATATGTTTTTTTTTTTTTTTTTTTTTTTTTTACTTTTATACATATATATATTTCTTCTAATTCTTTCTTTATAACTTTTCCTTTATTTCTTTTCTTTACAGCTTTTCTTTTCTTTACAGATTGCCCACTAAGTTTTTCTTTTCTTTACAGCTTTTCTTTTCTTTACAGATTTTCCACTAACTTATTTTTTCTTTACAGCTTTTCTTTTCTTTACAGATTTTCCACTAACTTATCTTTTCTTTACAGCTTTTCTTTTCTTTACAGCTTTTCCACTAACTTATTTTTTCTTTACAGCTTTTCTTTTCTTTACAGATTTTCCACTAACTTATCTTTTCTTTACAGCTTTTCTTTTCTTTACAGCTTTTCTTTTCTTTACAGATTTTCCACTAACTTATTTTTTCTTTACAGCTTTTCTTTTCTTTACAGATTTTCCACTAACTTATCTTTTCTTTACAGCTTTTCTTTTCTTTACAGCTTTTCCACTAACTTCTCTTTTCTTTACAGCTTTTCCTTTACAGCTACCAATTCTGGAGGAACAATAAAAAGTGACGCAAGGGAACTCGAATTCTCTGGATGATTAGTAATAACACCTTAAAACTTTCTTTACTTGATCTTGAGTTATTGTATCTATTTTTCACTATATTTTGAAGCTAACAAATTTCTTAGATTACTCCACTTATCTTATTTCCGGTTCCTGTTGATTTAAAGCTAATCTCCGATCTTGAACCCACGGCTGTCCCAAGTTTATGCTGATGTTTGTACTTTCGTATTGTTCCAATTCTTATTTATGTTATAATTATTTAATTAGTTTTAATACTATAAATCAATAAAATTACAACGTACCTTATTCCCTTGCGTTATTTATTGAAATTATTTTATAAAGATTTTAGTGTGGATCTTTTTTCTTCGGTCCAGTAAGTATGGCTATGCTTCGTTATTTTTATTCTTGCTGTTTCTATTTCCTCAGGAACACTGATGTTATTACTACTTGGGTTTCTGAGCAACTGCCAATCTTAGAAAAAAGGTTGGCTGTTGCTTTTGGTACATCCTCTGATTTACTTCCTACCTCATTTTCCCTAAAAAAAATACCAACCAACGGAACATTTTCGGCTCTGCCCACCCCAATAGTTCTCCGCTACTCCCACCTACGTGAATCTCATAGCCTATCTCCCCTATTTCATTTTTCCTAGTACCCCTACGGTTGCATCTAACACTGGTCAAAAATTGGTAGCGGAACTTAAGGACAATGAACTTTTACCCCTTTTTGACCAGTACCAAGGTCATAAAATCGACAATTTTGCCTGTTTCTTAATAGTCAAACTTTGCTCGATTACCAGGCGCGCATAAACTCCTAGATAGTTTAGCTGGCTTTATCAAGGTCACTCTCTCTATCGTTCTTTCCAAACAATATCATGACGTTAAGCTAAACCCAAAAGCAATTTTGACATATATTAAAAGCTCTAGACTTTTAACTTCCTCTATTTCTGATTCAGTGCCTCTCAAACGCTTATGCTGAAATTTAATTTCTCAGGGCTACCAAATATAGTCACCATTCACGGGATTTAAATACATATTTTATCTTATATTTTTTTTTTTTTTTTTTTTTTTAATTTTGCAGTGACGTAGGCTCGCACGCAACACCAATTGATCGATATTTTGGTAAGTGCTCAAACGTTTAAATGCCATATAATTTTCTGTTAGTAAAATTGTTTGATAGTTAATTTAAAGAAAAAATAAATCGTAAACACAGGAACACCACTTTAAAAAATACTCCCATTTTTTATCTTTGCAAGTTCAACGGCTTATGTGCTCAGAAACTTTCCATGGCAGTTTCTATTCTCTGTGGCTTGTTATGGTCTGAAGACAGCTAAGCAGAAAAATTAATTAAATTAAAAAAAATTTCTCTCTCAGCTGGGATTTGAGCTCGGTCTACCACGGTTCCTTAGCTTACAGGCCACTTCTTCTTCCATTTTTCCTAAATGTGTTCAGGTTGAAAACTTTTTGAACAGCCAGAATCGTTCTACAGAAAATGACAAGTGTTCATATTGCCAAATTTCTGTCTATTTGTTGGTCAAACAATCAGAAAAATCAAAAAATTTGATTCTCTTATAACAATTTGATTAGTATTCACATTCGTCATATTGAATTGCCATTAAATTTATATATATATTTTTGTTTGTCAAAACGTTGGATGTCTCTATTTATTGAATGTGAACAGCGCTATTATGACGTGCCAATTCGCCGCTGACAAAGGGTGAGCGCACAGTGAATAAAAATTTGTAAGCACAGGGTGCTTCTGAGAGTAAATGCAAACAGTGTTGAAGTAAAGTCCCGCTTTTCGCACGGTAATTCTCGGAGCAATAATTGCTTTTGCCGCAAGCAGTTTGTAGATTATTCGCAAGCATGAGTGGGTTGACGAAAGTCCCCTTTCAACCCGAATGTTTAAGAATAATATCATCTTAAGTCTTTGAATTCAATTTGAAGCCCTTGAGGTCAAATGATTGAAATCTTTCAAAATGAATTAAATCATGTCAACATATTGGTAACTTCATATTCATTTATCGTTGTAGTGAAAAATTAAGAATTTCCAACTTTTTTCCAACTTACTTTAAAGGCCAAATTTTGCTAAATTAAGCAAAAATTTATTCTACATACAAAATGACTTGAAATTTTTTTAATGCAATCAATAGACTTCAATTGACTTCAAGTTATTTCAAAATTTTAGTGATTTAAAACATGATTTCATTGACTTCAAATTGTTTACAATTAAATGCAATCAATGATTTTGCGAAGAAGTACGACTTCAATCATTTGCAATAATCAAATGCCGTCAACAGAAATTTCTATTAATTGATTTTAAAGCCTTGAATTAAAAATGATTGCTGCTTTCAAAACTTGTAGTCATAAAAACAAAAAAATTATTGAATGACTTAAATCATTTCTTTGGCATTCAGTGCTAGTTTTTTATTGCATGAATGTACTTTTTACAACTCTGCAACTCTGTCAAGAGCAATGTACCGGATTGAAGATCTTATGCGTAACCACAATAGCTTTTGTGTCAGTTAAACATAGCTTAAAAACGAAAACTCAATACATTTTACCAAAATAAAAATTTAATTTAAATTGTTTTAATTGCATTTATACACACACATTGATCCCAAAGCTTACTTTTAGGGCCAATTTTTCAGTGCGAGTTTAAACATTAGCCAAATTAAACTGAGGTTAACTCACCAAATTTGGACGTTTAAACTCGGATTAACTAGATATTTTAGCATTCGTTCAAGTTAAATTGATTTAAATTATCATATAATGTATTTCTTTTTTGCCTAAACCAAGTTAAGACGTCCAATTTTGGTAAGTTAACCTGAGATTAATTTGACTAGAGTTTAAGCTCGCACTGAAAAATTGGCCCTTACAAACATATAAAAGGTCGAAATTGACTATTTCACTACAACATTTTCAACTACGATTCCGAAAATATCATTAGAAATGCAGAAATTCCATTTAAACTTTCGAAAAAATCAATTAAAACTCAGAAAAGTTCAATAGAAATTCGGAAAATAACAATTTAAATTCAGAAAATCCATTTGGAGTTCAGAACAGATAAATTTATAATCAGAAAAGATAAATAAAAATTTAGAAAAGATCAATTGAAATTCAGAATTGATCATTTCAATTCTGCTTTAAATTTTATTTGATCTATTCTTAAATAAAAATGCTGCATTTCAATTGATCTATTCTGAAATTCAATTAATTTGAATTGATCTTTTCTGAATTTCAGTTGACCTTTTTAAAATTTTCTATTGATTTATTCTGAATTTCAAATAGTGTTTCTGAATTTTAATTTATTCTGAATTCAAATTGCTCTTCTATGAATTTCAAGTGATCTATTTAGAATTTCAAAGCACATTTTTTGTTTCAATTGATCAATTTGAAATAGTGTTGTTTTTTGTTTCTTCTGTCAAGCAAACTGAGCTGAGCAGCTGCTATGATTCAATAAATAGCTGACGCAAATACGAAATGGGTCTAAGTAAGTTTGTTTAGTATATCTTAATACAAAAAGGCAAGCATGCTGCTCCGCGCACAGTATCGCTCAAACTGTAATTATTACAGTGATTTCACAACATATACTGTCCTCAAAAATGTCCAGCCTGAAAGTATGCACAGAAAATTAATTTGATACTTATCAATGACAAGATAGGGTTTTTGATCTAACTACTTCTTTTTTTCATCCTTTTATGTATTAGATATGAAGGATTAATTTTTTGATTGATTGTACCAACAATTTTATTGTATCAACCGCGAAACGACACCTGAGTTGCTAAGTACAATATATGATGGCCAGTTTGTTAAGTTGCATTTAAATATGATTGTTACCACACTCGACTTTTTGCTCTTTTGCACTTGAAATAATTTTTCAACACTGCTTCAATATTTAAAGTTTTATTAAAAGTGGTATATTTGTATTTTGCAAAAAATCAAGTGAATATAAAGTCAAGTTTTAAAAAGAGAAAAAAGTGCTTTCGGCAAATGGCTCCAAAAAGGAATTGTGCGGAGTACCCGCCGTAGGACGGGCTTTTATACTAGTATTATAATAAAGATTTACAATAATTATAATGAAATTTTTAATTAAATTTATTTAACAGTTATATCTATAGATAAAAAGGGAATATTTTGATACGAAAAAATTTATTCAAGTTCATGTATGAACCATTTATTATTATACGTATAGCAAAACTTTGTTGTTTTTAGCAAGAACTTTACAGGCTCAAAACGATCGATGACAGGTTATAGATTAGCTAACGTAAGATAATTGCTAATTTTCCTTAAATTTTTTTCTTGGTGTATACACATATATTTTTATTTCATCAAAAGTCTGCTTCACAAAATGTAAATTTTAAATCAATTTCAAACTGTTGTGTTATTCAACCTATTTATCGTCTCCCTAAATGTAGCTATCAAATTTAGTTTAATGGACAATAATTTTGTTTAACTTTCCACAATCGATTAAACACTAATGATGGATGGCTCATGAATTTTACCAAAACAACAAAAAAAAACCTACATACTTTGCTATTTCAATGGCAATGCAAATTATCGAAAAAGCAATAAAAATATGGGCCGATAAGATAAGACCCATTCGTAGCTGTTTGTACTCGTATGAGTAAGAAATACTTTTAGAATTAAACTATTTCATTGTTATTTTCAATGTTTAGGTTTAGGTTTAGTTATAATATGGCCGGCATGCGAAACGTTTATTGGAAATAAAAAAGTTGATAGAATATTTTGGGCAAGTTTTAATGGCGCAATAGTTTTTATCAGAAACAAAAGATGATTCAACTGCGGTATTTCATAGTCTTTTGCGTTTTGCTGGGCCAAATGCAAGCGTTTCTTACAGGTGAATAGTGAAAAGTTTATGATTAAAACAATAAATAACAGTGTTTTAAATTTAAACATTAGAAAACGAGTGCATGTTTCAAGATACTTGCGAGCGCTGCCTCAGCACCCACCTTAACTGCGCCTGGTGTACGGATAAGGTGATAAATTTTGCAAAAAAATAATAATGCTCTTGAAGCTTAAAAAAATTGGAAATTATTTACTGGATTCTTTTACTAGACATATGAAATGCGTTATCGTTGCTTGACACGCAATCAGCTGCTTGAACATGGTTGCAGTGATGAGAAAATTTGGGAGAATGAGCCGGAAGCAGAAACGCTCAAGGATACTGAGCTTAAGGACTATCAGAGTGTGGGCGATCGCGCGGTACAGGTGCAACCGCAAAAAGTCTACCTCAAGCTGGTCAAATGTGAGTAAAAAGTTTTTCTGTGTTTTGTTAGATGCCTCAACTTATTGGAGCTTAAATTTTTATCACATTTAATTGGGTTCGCCGGTGGCGATTAGATACCGCTTATCATGTGGCATAGTTTTGAAGATTTATTTTTATAGATAACGCCATACGTTTTGTAGGAGAACAGAAGAGGCCTTAAATGGGAACAAGTTTGTTGTGGGTGGTAAGCAACCTTGTTGTTTTACAACAACTTTATTTACTTTATTCATTTAGCTTTGTTTGTTTATTGAAGTTGTTTTTGTTGGCACCTAGTTTACCATCTTTAAAGTAGGTTAGTAAAGCGTGAGAAAATTCGATCAGCTGTGCATCAAATAATTAGTACAGAGATGTTTGGAGCAATTATTAGGGTTTGTCAAACAATAGAAAAATAAACAATTTTTTTGAAATCAACTGTTTCAAATGAGTGCCTAACTGTCTATTGTGGTCAAATTTGAGACTTTAAGAGGAAAACTCAAAAAAATTAATATTTCAACTCAAATTAAAAATCCAAATCTTTATTATAATTTAAATTTTTAATATTATTTTAGTATTTATATTAGTATTATTATTATCATCATCATCATCATCATAAAATAAGTAGATTACTATAAGGAAGATTATAATCCAAAATGATCGTAATTACTCAAGACACACAACTGCATTCTTAGAGATAAATGCGGATGTTCAAACTACATAAAGAATTTTAACACAAAACTAAGTTTTATTAATAGTCTGGTATGAAAAAATAGATTTTTAGCCATAACTTTTGATTGGAAAGAGATATTGGGGTAATTTTTTTACATAAATTATTTTGAAGACTTGACTTTTTTGTAAAAAATATAAAAGCAACATTTTGGAAAAAATAAATTTCGCGAAAAAAATTAAAGGGTTTTGATGACAAAAACAGTAAAATAATTTTTGCGTTCAGCTGGAAAAATTTTTGCAAATAAATGCTATGTCATATGAAAGGTAGCTAGATGTGCAATTTTTAATTGATTTCATTTTTACAACAACGACAATTTTTGAGTAATTTTTTGAGTAAAAAGTCAATATTTTGGACTTTTTTTGGCATAATCATAAAACATATATGCACTGACTTAACGGTACAGTTCAACCTATTTCTGTGAAGTGGTTTTATTGAACTTTTGAACAAAAAAAAATTTGAATGAAATATATAAATGGAAAGCGGAGTTATTTGCATCGAAAGACCAAACTTTGATTTTCATGTCGTTTTTTTGTCATTCTTAGGAACGATGTTTTATGAAAAAGTCGTTGTACTGAAAATTTCTCCAATTTTTTAGATATGTAAGTGTTTTTGATGTCAAAATAACATAAATTCTTCAAAATTAAATACACAAAAATCTCCGATGGTAAGAATACGATGGTTGTAATGACAAAATTACCGTTAGTTGAAAAATTTCAAAGGGGGCGTGGCAAAAAATAAGTATGTAAAATTTTAAGTTGGGATGCACTTAATATGTATACAAAGTTTGAGCAAAATTCCATTAGCCGTTTAGATTTGTATAAAGGCCAAACAAACAAACAAACAACCAAACAGAAAATGAGTTTTTTAACTATAGATTATTATTATTATTATTATTATTATTATTATTATTATTATTATCATTATTATTATTATCATTATTATTATTATTATTATTATTATTATTATTATTATTATTATTATTATTATTATTATTATTATTATTATTATTATTATTATTATTATTATTATTATTATTATTATTATTATTATTATTATTATTATTATTATTATTATTATTATTATTATTATTATTATTATTATTATTATTATTATTATTATTATTATTATTATTATTATTATTATTATTATTATTATTATTATTATTATTATTATTATTATTATTATTATTATTATTATTATTATTATTATTATTATTATTATTATTATTATTATTATTATTATTATTATTATTATTATTATTATTATTATTATTATTATTATTATTATTATTATTATTATTATTATTATTATTATTATTATTATTATTATTATTATTATTATTATTATTATTATTATTATTATTATTATTATTATTATTATTATTATTATTATTATTATTATTATTATTATTATTATTATTATTATTATTATTATTATTATTATTATTATTATTATTATTATTATTATTATTATTATTATTATTATTATTATTATTATTATTATTATTATTATTATTATTATTATTATTATTATTATTATTATTATTATTATTATTATTATTATTATTATTATTATTATTATTATTATTATTATTATTATTATTATTATTATTATTATTATTATTATTATTATTATTATTATTATTATTATTATTATTATTATTATTATTATTATTATTATTATTATTATATTATTATTATTATTATTATTATTATTATTATTATTATTATTATTATTATTATTATTATTATTATTATTATTATTATTATTATTATTATTATTATTATTATTATTATTATTATTATTATTATTATTATTATTATTATTATTATTATTATTATTATTATTATTATTATTATTATTATTATTATTATTATTATTATTATTATTATTATTATTATTATTATTATTATTATTATTATTATTATTATTATTATTATTATTATTATTATTATTATTATTATTATTATTATTATTATTATTATTATTATTATTATTATTATTATTATTATTATTATTATTAATTATTATTATTATTATTATTATTATTATTATTATTATTATTATTATTATTATTATTATTATTATTATTATTATTATTATTATTATTATTATTATTATTATTATTATTATTATTATTATTATTATTATTATTATTATTATTATTATTATTATTATTATTATTATTATTATTATTATTATTATTATTATTATTATTATTATTATTATTATTATTATTATTATTATTATTATTATTATTATTATCATTATCATTATCATTATCATTATCATTATCATTATCATTATCATTATCATTATCATTATCATTATCATTATCATTATCATTATCATTATCATTATCATTATCATTATCATTATCATTATCATTATCATTATCATTATCATTATCATTATCATTATCATTATCATTATCATTATCATTATCATTATCATTATCATTATCATTATCATTATCATTATCATTATCATTATCATTATCATTATCATTATCATTATCATTATCATTATCATTATCATTATCATTATCATTATCATTATCATTATCATTATCATTATCATTATCATTATCATTATCATTATCATTATCATTATCATTATCATTATCATTATCATTATCATTATCATTATCATTATCATTATCATTATCATTATCATTATCATTATCATTATCATTATCATTATCATTATCATTATCATTATCATTATCATTATCATTATCATTATCATTATCATTATCATTATCATTATCATTATCATTATCATTATCATTATCATTATCATTATCATTATCATTATCATTATCATTATCATTATCATTATCATTATCATTATCATTATTATGCAATAATTTTTTATTGGAATGACTTCAATATTAGAAGTCATGTTATCATTTTTGAGTTATTAAATGCATAAAAAATTAAGTCATTGCTGATTTCATTGAAATTGAAATCTTAGTCATGACTGCAAACCTAAATTTATTGCATATATTCTTTTAAAAAAGATTGCAATCACCTTAACTTTGTGTTGAAGTCTTTGATGTCAATTTTAAGTCCTGGAAGTCAAATGATTGAAATCTTTCAAAATGAATCAAATCATGACCGAGAGAAATCAATAAAGCCACGTTATGTATTCCTTACTTAATCTTAACCGTAAACAAAATTAAAAGCTAATACTTATTTGAAAAAGAATTCAATTCAAAAACAAAACGGAATAAGCAAAAAATGCAAAACATTTAAAAACCAAAAAATGTAATGCAAGAACAATGATCTTGATGAGATCATTCGTTCACCAAGCAGCTGACTTTTTTCCCCTATTCCCTAGTCATAAATTGCATCACCCGAAAAAAATTTTGTTTCTACCTTTAGTGTCAAGGCCTAATTTTGCTTAATTAAGCAAAAATTTATTTTGTATACACAATGACTTTAAAGTTTTTGGTATGCAATCAAAAGATTTTAATTGACTTAGACTTATTTAACATTTTTAGTGACATAAAACCCGATTTCAAGTGACTACTAATGATTTCATTGACTTCAAATTGATTACAATGAAATGCAATCAATAACTCCAATGAGCACGAATTCAATCTTCGCGAATTATTTAAAAGACTGCAACAGAAATTTTGTTCAGAAAACTGGAACATAGCGAATTCTCCTTAATTCTATTGAGAAAATCTTATTAAAATTTATCAAACATTGCTTAATAAGATTCGTTACCGAATGAATGAAATAATGTGAAAATCTGTTTAACACTAATGTTATCTCACTCTCTCAATCTCACTAAAGTTTAAGAAGATACCACTTAAAACTTAGAAGAAAGTCTATTGGATCTGGAAATCTTATTAACACTCATATCTATCTTTCTTCTATAGCTCGTATATAAGAAGAAAGTCTTATCCTTATTTTTATGTACACATACTAAAGTTTTTGGCTTTCAGCCGTAATCGTGGTCACAGTTGTGAAGTACCACATTCGCGAAGAATTAAAATTATAAAGAAGTTTTTTGTAGAAATAAAAAAGTGAGTGTTGGATTATTCTGTTCCGGAGCTTGTTTTTGACGAAACAGATTTTTGAAACTCAAGTCAGATATCGGTCATGGGACGTGAGCGACTCAGTTTTGACTTTGTCAAAAATTTACGGTATGAACTCAAAGAACGTGCTCAATAAAATGAAAATTGAGGACGTCATCAGTTTCTTTGATGGTCTCGACTGCTCCAGACGAAAAAAGCAGCAACGTGTTTAAGCAACAACAAAACCATGCGCAAAAAGTGCCTTTGGTTTGCGTCGGGTTCTTTGGTCGTTTTTTTTTTCATCATAGCAACAAAGCTTTAATTAACTGGAAATGAATGTATACTTTATTTGTCTAAGTTTTTAAAATTATGTTTTTGGATATTCTTATATTATTTCCTCCTAATAGATTGTAATAAATTCTAAAAAATGTATTTTTCCTTAATTTTATAGGCAATTAAAAGTAAGTATATTTTCAGGTAAAATATTAATAAAATTCCATTGTACTTTTAAAGGCTTCACTTATGAAATTTAAAAAAGAAATCTTATCTAACTAATAAGATTTTCTAATCAAGTATCAAGAAGATAAATTTCAAAACTAATAAGAAAATCACATATTTTTAACAAGACTTTAATAGGAATCTTATAGTTTTTAAAAATTTTTTTATTAAGTTTTAAGAAGATTTTCTTTATGGATTTAATAATACCGTATTTTTGAATGAAAACTATAAAGAAATCTTATTGGTTTTGTTCTATTTTATTAGATCGTTTTGTGTCTTTGCTTATTCTTAATTTCCGTTAACCATCACTCCATCTTTTACAGCCCATCCACAACGCATAAAGATGACGTATCGTCCTGCACTCAACAATCCACTCGATCTTTACTATCTCATGGACCTCACCTGGACCATGCGTGACGACAAGGAGACTTTGGTAACCTTAGGAGCCGAGTTGGCCGAAGCTCTTCAAAATCTTACCATCAACTATCGGCTAGGTTTTGGTAGCTTTGCCGATAAACCGGCAATGCCAATGATAATGCCGGAACTACGCGAAAACCCATGTGCGGCGGAGCGCACGGTATGCGAACCAACTTATAGCTATCGTCATCATTTGCCCTTGTCCAAGGACATTGGAGAATTTGTGCGATCAGTGAACGATAGTCGTGTGACGGGTAATTTGGACAATTTGGAAGGTGGTCTTGACGCATTAATGCAAGTGATGGTGTGTCCAGAGGCAATTGGATGGAAACCGGATGCACGAAAGATCGTAATACTCGTAACTGATGGTTTCATGCATTTCGCGGGAGATGGTCTTTTGGCAGGAATAACGCAACGCAACGATAAACAGTGTCATTTGAGTGAGCAGGGTGAATACTTGGCTGCATTAGAGTATGATTATCCCTCGTTGGAGGAGATCTATAGAGAGCTACTGAAACGCAAGATCAATGTTATATTTGCGGTGACTGCAGGTGTGGTCAATACGTATAGAGAGCTAAGCAATTTGATGCAGGAGGTAAGCAATGTAGAGATCTTGAGTGCGGATTCGTCAAATATCTTGGAACTGATAAGGAAGAGGTAAGTGTTGAAGAAACTATGTCATTTACTAAATTGCGAAATTATGAGCAAATTATACGCAATAACGGTTTTGACAGCTACGAGAGTTTCGTCAAGCGTACGCAATTTTTTGATGACAGCCCCTCTTTCATCCAATTGGACTATGAAACCGATTGTGGTGGCCAGTTTAGCACGTTAAGGCAACGTAGTTTTTGCAATAACGTGGAAATGGGCAAAGAAGTGGACTTCTATATCAATGTTACGCTTACGGATTTTCCCACCGATGGAGTGTATGTGAGTGATTTACGACAGAAATCACTGATTTATTACTAATCCTTCTATAGAACCGCAAGATACGTATCGAGGAGTCAAGCTTGTCGGAGTTCTTGGAGATTGAGGTGGAAATACAGAAACCTTGTCCCTGCAGTGAAGAGTCCGAACCGGATGACCTTGATGGTCGTTTCCAATGTACAGAAAATGGTTACATGCAGTGTGGCATGTGTCACTGTGATGAGGGCTGGTAAGCAATACCTAGGTGTTATTCGAACTCTTTTAGCAACACATGAATTTTACTTCATCCAGGATGGGAATCTTCTGCAGCTGTGCTACGGGCACATCTAATGTCACCACCAATGAAGCCATCGAGAAAATGTGTCGAAAACCTTTCACCAATCCACCTGAACTGGGTCCTGTTTGCTCCAATCGTGGGGATTGCGATTGTGGTAGCTGTTACTGCTTCCCAGGCTACACTGGCAAGTATTGTGAGTGTCCAGATTGCGACAGCGACTGTGATCCAGAGCGTGCCTACTGTGTATGTGGCAGATGTATCTGTAAGGATGGTTGGTCCGGACGCGGATGTAACTGCAACGAATCCAATGAGGGTTGCATAGGACCAACTGGAGAAATTTGCTCCGAGCGCGGTGTTTGCGAGTGTGGTGAATGTCGCTGTGATGAACCTTATCTGGGAAGATTCTGTGAGATTGGTTCCGAATCGGAGAATAAGCTTTGCACCTTCTATGAGCCATGCGTTACATGCTTGATTGATCAAAAACTGGGAACTGGCATGTGTGCGAATTTATCGGAGGTCTGCTCCAGTGCCCAGGAGGTGGAGCATTACACATACGCTTTTGTCCTTGATGAAATAGGTAAATTTCCTCTCTCCCTATTTCTATAAAATACTTCTCTCTCTGACCTCTCTCACTTTCTCGTTTCTCTCAGATGCCGACATACGCTGTCTAGCTCGTTTGGAGAATAAGCACGGCATCAAGTGTGATCACTACTTTACCTATCAGAGTATGGGTCAGTCGCAGAATTATTTGCTCATACAAGTTAACAACTGTGAGCCCGTGAATTATGTCGCTCTCATTGGTTTTGTCTCGACGATGACTTTCTTATTGGGTTTGGCAATCATCTTTGTTATCGTGTTTTGCCTTCGCATTAAGGATCAACGCGAATATGCTCGCTTCGAGGCCGATCAACGTCTTAGTATACTCAATGAGAGTCCAATTTATAGAAATCCTGTCATGGAGTATCGTTATCCAAAAGAACTGCTCGAAAAGGACAATCCTTTTCAATAGCTTGTGCGAATGCGGTGATTGTAGAGCAGTGTGAACAATTTTTAATCGAAATAGATAGAAGTTTTGTAAAAGTAATTTTTGATAGCTTTCAACTTGTATATAAAAGGAAAAACCATTTGATAAAAATAAGAATGTATAGTTACCTACATTATGACAGAACTATTTTTAATTGATATGGAATAAAATCAATTAAATCTACGGCAGATTTGTTTATTATTGTCAGCAATAATTTTTACGTACTAAATTCGTTCTATGGAATTCTTATTTTCCTTATATTTTTGTAAATATCGAAAAGTTCCAAATTCGAGTTTCGTTATGAAATTATTTTCGAATCAAACAACTGTTCAGTACAACAAATTTGGAAACCAGCCAACTCATTGTTGAGATCTGCTCCGATAAACATTCTGCAAACGATTTGCTTGATAGGAACAACCAATTTTCTAATTTTTTCTCATACAGTTAATCTTCTTATGGTGTAATTTTAGGAGACAATAGGAAGAAGTGTGCCATTTACAATTTGAAAGCAAACTGAAAATTTCCAAATAGAATAGTTTTCTTACATATGTCGTAAAGTTAAGCAATTCTTTATTAAAAAATGGTAACAGGAGGTTATTTAAAAAAAAAATATCAAGATTTCATTATTGTTACCATCTTTGAATCAAAATCAAACTGCTTAATCATATTTTCTTACACCATACGTTATAGGTAAAATAAGCATTTTTCAGTATGAATCAGAGATCTGCAACGAATCACATTTTTGCATCATGAGCCACATACTTAAAAATAAGTATGAATTAGTATAAGTAGTTTGCAAAGTAGTACTCTATGTGATTGATTTAAAACAAAGGTAATCACATTTCTGAATCATTAGCCACTTACACAAAATGAGTATGAATGAGTATAAGTACCCAGTAAAAAAGTGGATCATCCTATGAGCGATCTGGGAGTGCTCTCTGAGGAGCAGTGGAGTGCTCATTATTGATCCAAGCTAGGTGTATTTTGTGTTCTCTTTTAACATTGCATGTCCTAGGAAGGGTAGCGCTCCCTTTAACATCCCAGAGGAGCTTAAAAGGAGCGATCAATAACTAATCCAAATGGATCAGCAAAGGAACATTTAAAATATTTATCAAAGAACCAACATGCGCCTTATACAAACAAGGTTTGGTCTTTGACGTGAAAGGAAAGGGATAGTTTAGCTAGAGGAATTGATTGGAACCATGTGTGAATTATTGATTAAACGAAACAGATGTGAAAGACAATGCTTTTAATTGCTAGTGTGTGTTATGCCTTAACCTTGGCAAGCATTTTCAGCCCTTAGTTGTGTTCCTGTCCTTTAATTCCACATTTTGCAGAATTTAGTTGTGAATTTTAAGTTATATTCTACATAATTTTTAAATGTTGAAAAGAACAAAGAAAGTGAAAAGAACAATGCCCGAACCCGGAGTCGAACCAGGGATCTCTGGGTTGTTAGTCTAGCGCACTCTCCACTGGACTAAAATGGTCGATTTTCCACAGAAAATAATGATCGAGTTTCTTACAAGACACATGTCTCACTTTGTGTTCTTTTCTTCATTGATTGCTCGCCTTTTGATTTTATAAAACAGTAAAGGAGCACAAGGGCACAAGTGCTCACTTTTTGATTGAATAAAACAGCAAAAGAGCGCTCTCTTGTTGCTCCTCATAGGAGCGATCGCATGTTTTTTTACTGGGTAGTTTCCAAAGTAGTACTCACATGTGATTGTTTAAGTAAAAAAGTGAATCAAATAAGTATAAAATTAATTAAATATTATGGGCTGCCACCTAATAATATGTCTTTTTAAGAATTTTAAACACCATTTAACAGTGTTAGGGGTCGCCGATTTCGAATCTGAAGTCAGAATTTTAAAATCGAATATGGTTATTGGTTATTAAAAATTCCTATTATAAAAAAATTACATAATTTTGACTTTTTTGACAACGGATTTGGATTCAGCAACCCAATTTTACCTAGTGTTCGCGCTAGCACCGATTCAGATTCGAAATCAACGACCCCTAACACTGCTAAATGATGTTTAAAACTCCTAAAAATACATATTATTAGGTGGCAGCCCTATTATATAAAAATTACATAATTTTGAAATTCTGACAACGGATTCGGATTCAGCGACCCATTTTTACCTAGTGTTCGCGCCAGCACCAAAATCGTAAAAATTAAAAAATAGGTGGCAATCCTATCCACCATATTGAATCTTAAAATTCTGAATTCAGATTCGAAATCAGCGAACCTAAATACTGTTAAATGATGTTTAAAACTCTTAAAAATACATATTATTAGTTGGCAACCCTATTATAAAAATTACATAATTTTGAAATGCTGACAACGGATTCGGATTCAGCGACCCATTTTTACCTAGTGTTCGCGCCAGCACCAAAATCGTAAAAATTAAAAAATAGGTGGCAATCATATCCACTATATTGAATCTTAAAATTCTGAATTCAGATTCGAAATCGGCGAACCTCAATACTGTTAAATGATGTTTAAAACTCTTAAAAACTTTTGAAATTCTGACAACGTGTAAGTCAAATCTGGTGAAAAT
This sequence comes from Dichetophora obliterata, assembly GCA_963920525.1. Lineage (NCBI taxonomy): Eukaryota > Metazoa > Arthropoda > Insecta > Diptera > Sciomyzidae > Dichetophora > Dichetophora obliterata. Next base: position 227,982,531 of record OY986436.1, on the reverse strand, counting down.
TTGCAGTTTTAAGTTTGTGTAGGTAAGGAATTGATTGATAAGCTTAATTTTTAAATCAAGCATAAGAGGGTCTCCAGTATAAAAGTTGCTCAAAAATACACAAAAATGCATTTCGGGGGACGCCAAAATTGGTTCAGACCAAAAAAAAAGTATTCCAATCGAAAGGATTTTTTATATATTTACTATTTAATTTTGGCACCGGAATTGGAGGTCAGATTTTCTATACACTCTATTACCTATGCTATCTATTCTCCTTGTAACGGTATTTTTTGATAGTGGCACAGTATCAATATGAGAGGACATTTTATTTTCGTTTGGCCAAAGCAATTAGGCTTCTCAATGCAAGAGGATTTTAAAAAATTTCCATCAATCATTGGCTTCTGCGCTCTAGCTATATTAAAGCTAGCTTTATATGAAGTGCGAAGTGCACTTTTAGCTATATTTACATTTGCGATTTCAGTTTCTGCTTCGAAAGGACAAAAACAATAACATTAACCCTCATCCGACCCTAAAAAAAGTCACAAATAAAACCCTAATGGGTGAAAATTCAGCCATGAGTGTTTTGCACGCTTAATTCACTAAAAATTAGTAATTTTATTTAATATACGTTTATTTTGTGGATATACAGTTTATTATTTACAGTTAGTGCAAAAGTAGAAAGCAGTTTTATGCTCACCTCATATATATTTGTTGCAGGAAGTAATATGCTTTTCGGTCTTTTTTCGCATATGGGTGAAATTTTACCCGAAGGTCACTTAAGTTACTTTTAAAATATTTACCGTTATGTTTTATCAACCATTATATTGATATCATATTCTAAAAGAAAGGGACTTTTTTTACAAATACCATAAATTTCATTAACCCTACCACCTGGACGAACGGTAGTCCATAACCAGGGTACCCGGGTACCCTTGTGCAGTTTTTTCGTTTATATTCAAATACAATAATATATATATGCACAGATTATTAGAAACGCTTAATTTTTACATCTCAACTGTACAAATTTCATGTTTGTAAGATAAAATTGGTTTCTATGGGCATTTTCTACCTAAAAGGCACACAAAAGTAAACAGAAACTGGTTTTATGTTTCTGTTTGTGTTTTTAGGTAGCAAATGTTGTGTTTGTATTTTTTGTGTTTTTTGTTTGTGTTTTTAGGTAGCAAATGTTCAGCTACGGTAGAAAAAGAATATATTTCAATGATTTCGTCAGTATAAGTTGAACAGTTGAACAATGAAGTTGAAGAAAAATGAACCGCAAAATAGAATATTTAACTGAAAGACAATATATGCGTTTGAGTGAAGAAGCCAGAAGCAGATATATTGAGTCTATACTTGATAATATGACTGTGGATGACGACCACCTGTTTGTCAACAAATAAGGAGTCACAACATCGTAAGAACTCGCAGTGGTCCATTAAGAATGACGGAAAGTATGACTGGTATGCAATGCTTCAAGAGTTATTTTACAATAGAAATGGTCGATATAATCGTGCGTCATACCAACAAAAAAGCCAATTCAACTCATGATGCCTACAATGCAGCAAACCCAACAAAGCGTCAATTGAAGTGGAAGGATACGACAGTGGCAGAAATATACGCATTCATTGGAATGCTGATAATGGCAGGCGCAAATCATTGCGATGATGAAAATGCAAGGGACTTATGGACGCAATTGTCTCATCCTCTATTTCATGCAACAATGGGATTAAACCGCTTCTGGGATCTTATTCGTTTTATACGTTTTGATGACGCGAGAACAAGAAACGAGAGGCAGCGCACAGACAAAGCTGCTCCAATACGAGATATTTGCATAATGTTGAACGCCAATCTCGCAAAATATTATGTGCCTACAGAAAATTCAACAATCGACGAACAATTGTATCCGTACCGCGGCAGAACAAAATTTACCCAGTATATTCCATCGAAGCCTGCGAAATACGGGATCAAGGTATGGTGGATATGCGATGCTAAAAATTCATATCCTCTTCATGGCCAAATATATACTGGTAAACAAGACAGTGGTCGCGAAATCGGTGTAGGCGAAAGAGTAGTCAGAGATTTGGTTTGGCCATACCACAATAGCGGATATAATTTCACCATGGATAATTTTTTTACGACGCTGCCACTTGCAAAGCAGCTGATATCCGTCAAACTTAGCATTGTTGGAACACTGCGGCGAAACAAAGCCTATATACCAACAGAAATGAAAGACGATAAGAGTTGGACCGTTGGGACAAGCAAATTTGGTTTCCACGAGAAGGTGACTATGGTTTCATACAAACAGAGGAAAACAAATTCCGTAATATTGTTGTCGACTCTGCATGATGATGCAACTGTAGAAGAAAACGGCAAACCAGAAATCATCAATTTTTATAACAAAACAAAAGGTGGCGTGGATGTTATGGACCAGACGCTTCGGGAGTATACCACACAGAGACACACAAAAAGGTGGCCTTTGTCGTTTTTGTACAATATGCTCGATGTTAGTGATTTCGCGGCATACAATATATTTTATGATAATAACAGAACTGTTCCATGTCAAACAACACGGAGAAAACGCCTTTTGCGTAAACTTGCTGGAGATTTGTGTGCGCCAATAATAGAAGAAAGAGTAGCTAATCGCCAAGTAACGCGCCATTTTTCCACCAAATCAGCAATTGAGAGCTTTTTGGGAAGACCAGTGGAGACGGTAACCTATACCGAGCAACCATCTACTTCTACGGCTGCTTCTACTAATGGCAGGAAGCCAATAACAGGATGCTGCTATTTGTGCGCTTCTTTGCCAGACAACAGGAGAAGAAAGACGAGAAAAGTCTGCAACGTGTGCAAGAAACCAATTTGCGATCAACATACTCAAACAATATCAACATGTTTTCCATGTTTCAACAATGACTCAACATAAGACATCAAATATTAGAAATAAGTTAAAATGAATAAAATATAAATAATTTAACTAAAAAACAATTACAGTTAATTTTTTACACATCAATAAACATTTTGAAACAAAATAAAAATAAAACAAACGTTTTTTCTTTGAAATATTAGGTAATTTGCACTAAGGTACCCCGGTACCCTGGTCATGGACCCCTGTGTGCAAAAACATTAAACTAATTTTATAGTAAATATATTTAACCAAATTTGATAAACTTTTTTCTAGTCTCTAAGTTTAGCCGAAATCTCTGATGATCCGGAGTTTCATGTTGATATCTTCAATAATAAAGGAACAGCAGCGCTTTAAAGTTCAAAAAAGTACCCGGGTACCCGGTTATGGACCGTAGGGTTAATTTTGCATTAAAAATGAGCTAGATATAGTGTTTTAAACTAAAAAATGGGTGAAATTTCACCCGAAGGTCGCTTATGTTACTTTTTAAATATTTAACGTTGTTTTATCAAACATAATATTTATATCATTTTCTAAAAAAAAGGGACATTTTGCATTAAAAATCAGCTAGGTATAGCGTTTTTAACTTCCAAATGGGTAAAATTTCACCCGAGGGTCGGGTGAGGGTTAAGAAGCGAGGCTGAAATTGCAAACGGACTTTGGCGAATTACAATAATCATGAATATATTGTAGTTGTTATAAAAGCGTGAAACGAGTTAGGCGCTGGGCATCGCTGGTGTAAAGTGGCCAATGGAGAGTCTCCACACACCTTTTGCAAATATGCCCTCCAATATCGTTATAAATTCAATTTGACAATTAGACTTCAACATTTTTAAAATTTTGTGAGCAAGAATACAACTAAAATATATATTGTACCCCATCCCTGCAAACAATTGGAAGAGAAGTTGATTTGGCGAAGCACTTGCGATTGGCCCAAGGGTTCTTTGGAAGATGGATCGCTTCTTGATCTCCCAAGCGATGAATGCGCAACATAAGAAAAATCTTCAAAGTCTTACTTCGCTCATTACGGCGATCGATGGAAGATAGCTTTTTTAAAAATTTTAAAAATTGATCGTTGGAATATGAAGCAGGTTATTATTTAATTATTTATTTATTTTATTTAGTCAACTATTAACATTTATTGTTATACAGTTACTGTAAGATTAATCGTAGGTTATTATATTAATTCAGCATGATATTGTTTTTAAATGCTACCCTGTTTTGGGTGATTTCAATCGAGCTGCAGGTAGTGTTGAACGTTTTAGTCATGTTGTAAGCCGGGTCACTTCTGCCATAATTAGTTCTTCTGTAGGGCATATAGAACAATTGCCTTTGCCTAAAATTTCTTTCAGGTGCATAAAATTTGAAAAGAGATAGAAGTGGTGCACAATCAATATGATTCATCACTACGTCCCGAGCAAATAAGGCGAGAAAATACTTTCGCCGGAACTCCAAAGACTTTAGTCTAAGAAGAGCACATCGCGCTTCATAGGAAGGCATAAAATACCAGTGGAGCTTGCGAATTGCTAACCTAGCGAAACGCCTTTGAATATTTTCAATTCTTTTAATATGTATAGAATATTGAGGGCACCAGATAACACAATTATATTCTAAGACCAATCTTACAATTGAAAAGAAAATGGTCCTCACGGTAAAGAGATCTCTTAGAACTCTTAGAAGAGAACTCTTTAGTATTGCGCGATAGAAATCCCATCATCGCATTCGTTTTTGATATAATAGCATCAAAATGTTTGACAAAGCTTAGCTTTCGCTCAAATAAAACTTTCGCTCAAAGTCTTTCTTCAGGTCGACTCTCTCGATCAATACCGTATTAATACCATATGATCCTTCGAAAAGTTGATTCTTCATAGAAAAAGACATTACATTACATTTAGACACATTAAGATGTAGTTTATTGGTCTCGCACCAAAATTGGAGACTATCCATGTCACGTTCAAGCAATAGGAAGTTTTCGTGAGAGTCCACACATCTAAAGATCTTTACATCATCAGCATACATCAGGCACTCAGAAAAGCCAAAAGAATTCCGAAAATCATTGATAAACAGAGGTGGCTACCTTGGGGTACCCCAGAATAATTGTCAATGCATTTAGATAAATTATTACCAATCTGAACATATTGCTGACGGCCAACAAGGTAGCTCTCTAACCATAGAAGTAGCGATGAATGGAATCCGAGGCTACTTAGCTTATTAATCAAATCAGAGTGTTGAACTCTATCGAAAGCCTTTGCGAAATCCGTGAATATATTGTCTATTTGATGACCTTTTTTCATTTTATTAGACAGGAAGTGTGTAAAAAGAGTTAGATTAGTAGAGGTAGATTTACCTGACACAAATCCATGCGGCATTTCAGATAATCTAGTTTTAATGGAGTTATAAATTTTATTTTTTACCAAAGATTCAAACATTTTAGGAATAAGTGGTAATTTAGCTATCGGTCGATACTTTGCAATATTTTGCCTTGATCCAGATTTAAAAATTGGAGTAATTGCCGATATCTTTCAGATGTCTACAAATTTTCCTTCACGGAGTGTGGTATTGAAAATATGAGTCAACGGCTTACACAAGGCAAATGCAAGGCGGAATATTATCTGGCCTACAACCCTTTTTAACATCAAGACTTACTAAAGCTTCAAAAACATCATACTCCGAAAAGGTGATGGAGCCAAGGTTAGTAATTGGTACATCGACGGGCGTAACACATTGTATACATTTCTTCCCTAAAAATAACACTGTGCCACAATTTAAGGGTCATGAAATCTAACGATAAAGAGACCAACACAGGTCGATAGTACTGATCTAGACCAACAAAACCCTAAGAAGGTTTTGCAAAGTTAGCTCGCTTTTTAATGTTATAGCCTTTGAAAGATGAGCTAATTAAGCATATTTTTTTATAAAATGTTTTGTTTATAATTGAAAAGATATTTTTTGTTTTTGTTGTTTTTTACTACATAACGCAGATAATTTTATGAATCATATTATAATATTTAAAAGAAATACTTGATATCATGATACTTTACAATTTTGTTCATATCTCCATTATGGTTATTATTTCTTTAAAACACATCTAAACAACAATTGTTAAATCAATTAAGACCAATCGAACGGGAAGATCAAAAACATTTTTGTCAATGCTGAGGTAAGTTGTTTTGACGAAATAATATGTAAATTTCATGATAGGAAGAACAATTTTTTTTAAAAATCGAAATACGAAAAGGAATCGTGGTATTAACCTGGTGTTTTACAAATATACTTTCAGAAATATTTGAAGAATCCAAACTCAGAAAATTATATTCGGTACCATTTCTGATGCCCGAGATAAAATATCTCATATTAATTAATTTGTAAAAGTTATAAAATTGCATTTACTTATACATTTCTCAAAAACAAGAAAATTCATTGGCGAAAATTTTGCAGAATTTTAATGGCCAAATTTAAGGAAAACGTTAACACTTCCATACCACCAAAATTTGGACAAACAGATAACAATCAAAAGTTCTGTGTTATTTCGAGTGTACCTTTAGATTTGCATATCCTTCACACAGGACACTGAGGGTAGAAATCGAGAGTGGCATCTTGTTTGGCGAGATATTGTTATTTTAAGTCTTTATTTACTTTTGCTTTAAACATATGTAATTTTTTTACAAAAATCAAAGCATGTTTAGGTCGCTATTTTTTACTGTTTTTATCAACGAACTTTGTCCTTGAGGGAGAGGAAACATAATTTTTTTTCTTTAAATTTGTTCCCAATGCAACTTTTGAGACCTCTTAGAATACGAATTTCGAAAAAAAATTGTAATTTGATACGCCCTAATGACCACTTCATTTTTAAAAAATACTCTGCAAGAGGCAAACTTGCAATACCTATATCTTTTAAAAGCAAGCTAACTTTGCAAAACCCTTTTAGGGTTTTCTTACTATAAACCATTAATATCATACAAATACATACATACATCATACAATTACATACATTAATATCATACATACAAAAATTATAAGAAATAAATTTTTTGTATTTATTGCCGTATGGAAACTGAAAATATTTATATCAGCATGATTTTCGGTGGTCGATTTTTTTGTTAACCGATTTGACAAGGCATGTCGCCTATAAAACAACTTGTAAAGTTCAACAAAAATGCTTCGCAACAGGTCGCTGAGGAATCCTAAAAGCGATTCGTTTGCCACTCTTGTCGGCGAATGGACTTCTCTTGGCAATTCGTTTAAGACTCTTCCCAGCGAATTGCTTAGGAACTCTTTAAGCGATTAGTTCGCGAATTTTCCCGCGAATCGCTTAAGACCCCTCTAGGCGATTCGTTAGCGACTTTCCCAGCGAATCGCTTATGAATCCTTTAGACGATTCGTTTGCGAATGTTCCCGGCGAATCGCATTTATGGCCTCAGCTGCTTACATTCGGCGATACCCGGATGACTCCCAAATGAGCTCGCCGGCGATTGCCTCATCTCCCAAGCGATTCGCTGGCGATTCTGAGGCGATTGAAAATGTTTGCAGGGATTTTTTCACATTCTTAATAGTTAATGTATTATATTTTGTAAAAAATTAAAATTTTCAAAATCTATTTGTAGCATAATAAAAATAGTCTCGGAATGAAATTTATTTTGTTTTTATTAATACTAGTTTCGCTAACTACATACATACTTAAGGGACTTAACTTTTTTAATATACAAAGGCAATAAGCTAATTTTAATTAGTTCTACACGATGTTTGCAATAATTATGTGAAACTGAACGAGGAAAATATACAAAAAACAAATTAGTGAAATATTATGAATAAAAAAAAACTGTTCTGTTATGAATAAAAGAGCATTTTTAAGGTATTAGTGGTGTATAAAACATAATTAGTACAATTCAGAAAAACTTAACATAAACTTGAGTTAAACTTACACCCCCATAAATATGAGCAGCGCCGATTACAAACTGCTGCGCCTCAAACCACAGTTAAACAACTAACTTAAACAGAAAAAAAACCCTATTATAAATAATATCACTAGATCAAGAATGATTCCGATGGACGTACGTGGACTTGAAAAATTTCAATCCACACGAAAACTACTACGAAAAGGTACTTTAAATAGGCCTCCCAAGCGCCAGGAATAGCAACTCAAAATTCCAATAACGCAAAATAACTTAAAAGCAACATCTTTGAGTCGCACTCAGAGCACACGTTCGCCCAGCGATGGTTGACGTTGAATGAGTAGCGAAGCGGTCTTGGGCAAGGAATCGCTGAAATTGCTATTCAAATCACTGGTGATCTTTTTGATTTGTGGTGGTGTTGCAGGTTTATCGAGTAAAGTTGGGGCGTGGCCATGTGGTGAAGCATCTGGCACCAGACGACGTAGTAGACCAGCTGTACATCCCCAAGGGAAGGTCCTGAAAGAAAAGTGTATGGTATGCAGGTGAGTATTAATAGATTTTAGGATAATTTATGTTACGCACCATTTCAATGTGAGCAGTAGGCGCAGGTAGCCGGGTATAATGATCAGCTCCTGGTTTTTCTGTATTGCCTTAATAGTGCGATCGGCTACATAGTTAGAGTTTAGAGTGGACACCCATCTGCAAGGAAATGGTACAAAAAAAATAGGTATCTTCGGTAAGTGATAACTCTAAGCACCCAGAACAAGATCTCTTACCTAGCATTTACATCATCGAACATGCCAGTAGCCTGTATGAAGAATGGACAGATGCAAGTGGTTTTTATGCTGGCGTGTCCAAGTACGTCAAGTTCCAGACGCAATGCTTCATCGAAGCCAATCTAAAAGCAGCAAATAAAAATTACATTATTTCAAAGACAAAAAATCTAAAAATTACACAAAACAATCTTTAGGAGTACAGCTGTGTTAAAATTTTTTATGACGACTTTAGGCCAAAAGCCAAACTTAGTATTGTTTTCGATACTCACCGCTGCAAACTTGCTGGCGCAATAGTCAACCAGTTTTGAGATGCCAACTGTTCCGGCCAATGAGGCGATTGACGCTATATGACCACGATCGTTCTCAATCATTTTGGGCAGAAAAGCTTTAGTAGTCTTGGTAGGCAAAAAAGAAAACAAAAAACCAAACGTAATAATGTTAAAGTATAACAAAAGTTAAGCACAAGTGTTAATCAAGTCAAAACGTACCCAGAAATGCGCCATAACATTAACATTTAGTGAGCGTTCAATAAGATGATCGGGTGTTTCTAGAAAATGCAGCCCCGAGACAACTCCAGCGTTGTTAATCAATAGCGTCACCTAAAAATAGCAAATAAACAATACAAAATGAGAATCAAACATACATAAAACAACTGAACAATGCAATTTAGGCAGACGCGTTGTTTTTAATTAAAAAAAATCAAATGTGCTGTATTGTGCCCGATGTGTGCTATCATGTGCTGCACTCGAAAAACCTATTATTTCTATGATATAATTTTTATGGTGCTATTTTGTTTGTTCAAAAAAACAAAAATTATTTTTTGTTATGCTCAGTGGCTGTGCAGCAATGTGTCTTATTTAGAAAGTACAAAAGTATGTATGTTCAAGTTTGTTAATGCTAAAAGCTAAAACATTGTTTTTATCAGATGACAAAAAATAATAAGTTTTTCCAAGTTTTGGAATTTGTGCAGCCATGTGCTAAACTTGTGTCGTTATGTCATAAAAATATTAAAAAAAATGTGGGCTCTTGTACATTATTGACAAATACTGTCAAAAACGCACGATAAACTAAGGTTAAGAACTCAAGTCAAGTTATTGATACTATTTCTACCCGACTGTGGCGAAGCAAAAAAAGCTGTATTTGGGTTTGACCGGTATGTTTTTTTCGCGAGGGGGAAACCTTCAGACCCTTCACAGGAAGGAGTGTACAATTTTTACGCACTTTGTATTTCATGGTACCATAACCTCCGCATTGAGTCTTTGACCCTGTAGAACCCCGTGGAACTACCGTAAAGCATGACCTCGCGGGGCTTGGAAGCAACACTTAGCTGTAAACTGTTTGGCTACTGCAGGGTTGCTAAATTACTTTTTCATTTTGGTATACAAATTTAAAAAAATTTGTTCAAAATGAAAAAAGTAAGTATGGATTGTATTTTTTTCTTATTAAAATTAAAGAGTATGTGTTTTTAACCCCCCGTCAAACACATATTCTGAAACCTTCGAACAAACACATATGCCTGGCCAGACCCCTTTACGTTTTTATGCATTTGTATGGCAAAAAGGGTACCGTAACTTTGAATTTCTAAGTATGCTCGTTTATTATTTTTGTCTTTAGACTTTTTTTTTTTGATTTGTTGATATATGTAGCTACCTAAATGTAAAAAATTTTTTATTCATTTTGTGGAATGCATGAAAAACAAGTATAATCAACTTTAGAATGTTGTTGGCACACAGGATTAGTGCATTTGGTGCAGTAAAAACATGTCTTCCTACGCAGCTTGTCGTCTTGCGTGGCACAAATTCTGCAATCTTTTCTGGAATTCAGTGTACTAGGGCCACTTTGTTGGTTAGACAGCATGTTGCTGGGAATATTCAACAGCCTTCCAAAGAAATATTCAATGGCCAATGGTTGAATGTTGTCCCAAAATATGGTTGTTGTTCATGCGATTTTCAGTATAAGCAAGCACCAATTAAACAATTGGGTAAACCTCTGAGTAAACCTCAGCGTGTTCAAGAACATTCGTCGCTTATCTTTTCTGGTTCCTTCTGTATTTTCATTGCACATGATGTAAGCGGCTAATCCCATGATGTCTATCATGTTTCAAAAAAATGCTAATGGCCAACGTCTGGTTGACCGTTTTGTGGAGTAATGCGTTACCATTTGGTCCATTGTATCAACGCCGGCCTTTGAAGAATTGTAAAATAATATAGCTTCCGGTTTTTTTGCTACACCTTCAACTTTCTCGGTGTAGTGCACAGTGGATAGTAGATTTACTGCTTTGTTCTTCTTTGGAACGTAGCTGCACAGTGATACAAGGTTATCATAGAAACCGAACACAGAAGAAAGCACTGGCCGTTTGCTGTATTTTTCCCTTTTTTGGGAAGATACCTTTTGTTGGATCTAATAGTGCCAACGTATGCTAGTTCAATCGACGAAAGACGTTTAGCTGCATCTGATGTTGCAAAGAAGTTATCAGCAATAATAGTTCTGCCGCTGTTGGCGTATCGATCAGCCAAACTCATGAGCACATTTTCGCCTTGATTTGTCTCTCGTTGTGCTCTCTCTTTACCAGTGTACAGTTTTCCTTGCAACAGATATTTGGTTTTCGCATCGCATGTCCACCATACTTTTATGCCATACTTTGCAACTTTGTGCGCCCACGGTATGGAAATAGCTCCTCCCGGCAAAGCTGCTCCCATTCGTGGCATATGGAACTTCTTGAATAACAATCTTGCCAGTAATTTTGAACCATACGAAAGTGTAACCATCGATGAGCAGCTATTTCCATACCGTGGGCGTACAAAGTTCACCTCTGAAACGCATGATGTTGTGCTTGCGGAATCTCACTGTAGCGGGTTCAGCTGTACTTCACTTGGTACCATCTTTTCCAAGCAAAAAACCGTCTGCAGCTTGAGTTAGTGCATTCTCACTTTCTTCTTCGGATTCTTCATCGCTGTCGAATATTTCATTTGCTTCAATTTCCAATGGATATTCAATGTCCGAGTCGTCATCTTCGGGCACAAAATCTGTGCTTTCACCGCTTTGGTCTTCAAAATAAATCTAGTTCTTCGTCTGCTTCTGTGTGAAGTGCGAAATCACGCTGTAACGCTGATGATAGTGTTGTTGGAAATTATCAGTAAGGCTGCGTGCACGAAAGCGCGTATTGTACACAAATTCTAAATACTCTGCCATAACAATAATAATAATTTCACTTTAGTTTCCGTACAAAAAATTTATATTTCGGACTGTCGATGCTGTATGTTCAGCATTCAATAATATACTAACTGAACTCAAAACCAAAATCACAAACGAAAGAAAGAAATAAGAAAAAAAATGAACACAAAAACTACCTGGAAGCAAACATCTGCATTGAATTCACATAAAAACAACCCAAAATATAAAAAAAAATACCTGGAAACAACAATCTGCATTGTATTTGCAGAAAAATAACCCAAAATGTGTATAACAATAATTTATTTCATACAAATTGTATAGGGGTCTAGCCAGGCATATGTGTTTGTTCGAAGGGGACTTTTTTGCAGTTTTCTTCGTGTTGGAACGATATTTTAAATTTTTTTTAAAAAATAGAAAGCCAAAAATATTTTAGGCGGCTACCGGGAAATACAGGTGTCTACCTAAACTAGAAGTATGTTTAATTAACGCTCAACAATGAAATATGCCTGGCCAGAACCATGTGTTTGTCCAAGGGTTAAACCATTCAGCTCATAGACCTTTTTAGCAAAACTTACTTAAGTTTTTGTTTATTTTTAATTAATCACAAAAATTTTTATTATCACAAAAAGGAGCACAAGCGGCCTTGTAATATTCCAATATTCATAAAATGAGATCAATTAAATCTATAAAAAAAATCAAATAAACATAAAGTTAAGAGGTATTTTTATATTTAAAAAACAAAAATTGATAATATGAGAAAAGCAAATAACATTTAATATAAACGTGAAATTTCTTTCGTTACTTTAACATAGAAAGGCAACTTATATTTTTTACAATCAAGTCCTTTGCAGGCGACCCTAGGCCAATCAACTAACCACTGAAATCTAACACAATCCAGCCGAAAAATAGTTTTTAAAAATGTCAGTGCCTTTCTATGTTAAGGTAAGGAAAGAAATTAATGGGGAAATCTTTCATTCAAGCAATTCTTCACTTTCAGTCATATTTTCTGAAATTTTTCATTTGACATATTACGTCTGCTATCAGTATTGTGACATTTTTTTGACTAGATTCTAAAAATTTTTTGTTTTTATTAAACTTTAGTCTGCACCATGCTTCGACACCATATCTCTGTATTTCAACGAATTTTAACAAAAAAGTCAACATCTCGATTTTTTTTACGTAATTAATTTATTTGTAATAACATGTGAGCTTATGTTTTTTGTAATGTTTTTGCTTATTTTAATAAATTTTATTGAATAAAAAATTGAATGAAAAATAGAACGGAACCAAATGAAAAAATTAAAACAAAAAATTATTGATTATTATCGATTTGCGCCGCGATACTTTCGTTCGTGGTTCATCTGTTGTGCATCGCCATCAGGTAATCCTCCACCTTCTTCTTCTTCTTCATCTTCTTCATCACTTCTTTTGTTCGTATTGAAATTGGTCAGGTAAAATAATGCACCCGACAGTGAGTCAATATATCACATATACTAACACATATCAATATGAAAATTAACTAGTGTATAGCAGAATTCAATCTTTCGAATGGTATTGGTCTTTATGAGTTTGTTGGAGCATTGTCTTGCAAAAATATATATTTTTTTCGATAAATGGGATCGTTTGTTTGCGATTTCGTTCTTCAATCGTTCTAATTGCAGTACCAGTCTCTGTTAAGTGTTTTTCTTTTCTCAAATAGTCGATATACAAAATGCCAGTTGAATCCCAAAAAACAGACGTCAATACCTTTTCGGCATTTTGTTGAGTTTTAGCTTGCTTTGGTGCACTTCCACTGGGACCAACCCACTTTGGTGTATAGTGGTGGATCCATGTTTCATCCATGGTCTCTATTTTACGCAAAAAATCAGTCGGACTTTTTGTAAACATGTCCAAACATTGTTGGGAAGAACGAACACGTTCATGTTTTTGATTGATTGTTAACGAACGCGTCACCCATCTTGCTGTCAGTTTTATCGTACCTAAATGTTCATGTAAAATTGAAACCACCGACCCACTTGATATGCCTACGACTGTAGCTATCTCACGCACTTTCGCTTTCGGATTGTCCAATACGATATAGTGAATTTTTCCAATACATTCTGGGGTGGTCACTGTTTTTGGTACTCCCCGGCGTGTTCATATTTTGTGCTGATTCGACCTTCTTTTAACTCTACGCTCCAATATCTTACGGTTGAATACGACGGTTGAATAATAACTAAAAATAATAGCAGTGCTTTTATATTCAGACATGTTTGGATACATAATACTAGTCTATACATTTTGGATCTTGTAAACCCATTATTATTCCTATATGTAATTTTAACACTGGTTCTGTGTTCCAAATCTGTGCTCAGTTTCCTCCCATATTGTAAAATTTCCCAGATAGAGGGTGTTTTACGTTTTTGACACGTGTTTAGTATTATTGATCTAGAATCTAAACTGCTTACCATAAAAACAAAAATAATATTTTCAATTTTAGAAAAATATCAACTTTTTCATCAATATACCAACCACTTTCGTGTCATGTGCTGTAGCGGAGCTAAAATTTTCAGATTATCCAACGAAATATCAACAAATTTTGTATCTTTTAGTTTAGCGAAGCTGTTATCATCCAAAGTTACAATTTAGAAGAAAACTGTTGATTAAGTGTATTTTTACATGAATAACAGACATTTTAAATTTGGACGATTACATATCCTCTAAAACAAAAAATACAAAATTTGTTAATATTTCGCCGGAGAATCTCAAAATTTTTGCTCCGCTACCGCACATGACACGATAGTGGTTGATATACTGATTGAAAAGTTGATATTTTTTCTAAAATACAAAATATTATTTTAAGGGGAGTAGCTTAGATTTTAGATCAATAATACTAAACAAATGCCAAAAACGTAAAACACCCTGTATCTGGAAAATTTTACAGTATAGGCGGAAACTGAGTTCAGATCTCGAACCAGCGTTGAAAGTACATATAGGAATGATAATGGATTTACCGGATCCAAAGTTTGTAGACAAGTATTATTTATATAAACATGTCTGAATATAAGAGTGCTGCTATTATTTTGAACACAGCTGTATATATCGAGCTTTTCTTTTGTTTCTCTTGCTCTTTGGTTTTGCAAAAAGTATTGCTTAATCAAGGCACGAAATTCTTCTTTATCCATTTTTACAACAATACCTAAAGTTGTTTAATTTAGAACACTGTAACGTCACTATTTATTAACAGATCGATCTGACATTGATGGTGTGTTCATGTTAAGGTTGCCACCTGTCAAAAATGTCATGCATTTGAAGAGTGGTGGTGCCGTCATTTGGGGATCGGTAGCATCTTGCACGTCCTAGTAGCCATGTATGTATTAGGGGAGTCCAATCCGGAAGCTTTTCTCAATCCCGGAATTGTAAATCTCAATCCGGGACTAGTTCGGGATCGGAACATTCAAAAAGTATATAATTTAAAACGTTTTAAATACAGGTTTTCTGTTATTTATTACTTGAAACTAAAAATTTACTTAAATTCACTTATAAAGCAAGAAACAGAAAAAACTTATATAATATAATAGCTGCGTTCTTTTCGCCTTAATATAATCGCGATAACAAATTTTCTCAAAAGAAAAACGGTTAGAAGACGGCACCACCGTTGCAGTTAAAATTAAATTCAAACAAGCAATCATTACAACAATAACTATTAGGTGTCATGAGAACGTGTGTCGTTCACAACTGTTGTGAACTATTATGGTAGCGATACTGTAGCTAACGATGTTTTTCTCTGAATGTGTTTTACTCTAAACGCCAGAAAAATTGTAAATTATTTAATTTAATTATTATTTTTATGCAATTATATAAATAATTTTAATGCAATTGCTGGCTCCGCTGAATGCGTCCAATGTGTGTGGCACACGCTGTTTATTTTGTTTTCTTTTGTTTAACATTCGATGGTTATAGCTCATAAGAAAAAAGGTAGCTGTCAAATCTACCTAATAGTGATTGTATCATGCAAGCAATTATGTCAAAAATTTAAATGACAGCTCATAAAAGTAAACAGGTGCGGCACCTGTGTTTCAAATTTTTTAAAGGCTATATCACAATTCTGTATGGATAGCAAAAACAATCCTATTTGTTATAGAATTATTACTTTTTTTTTTGCTTTGGATGTAAAAAAATAATCTGGATAATTTTGAAGAAAATGAAATGCAGCTAATAAAAATAATAATGACTTAAAAAAGTTTTATTAATTTAAGAAACAAAAAATAATAATATATATGACACCACAGTTTAAGGTACACTTAAATAAAATTTAAACATTTTTTTGGAACACCGTCTTCATCTTTTATCGTGTTTAAGGCAAATTAAAGTAAGAAAAGACTTTTCAAAATTAAATTTTGCACTGTTCTGATTCTATGTTAGTTGAAGAAATAGTTCTACGATAATGGTAAGCAATCTCTAAGTTTCAACCACGATCGCCTCCACCATAAAACTCAAATTCTGTATTCATATCAACTTAAATTGAAATGGTTGCATTTACACAAAAATTTGTAATAGATATTTTTTTATTTGAAAATCCCGTGATTCCGAAAAAAATGCCGGTATTTTAACCCATTAAGCGCCACTGTACTCATTTGAGTACAGCAAAATATTTTTAACTTTTATAGTTTTCTTTGTTATTAAGCATAAGTGAATTTTTTTGTTAATTGCCAATTGTTAAGCGGGTCAATTCTATTTGTTTCTCATTTTTTTTATATATGTTTTCTTAAAAAATAAAAAAAAATAAAAAAAAAATAAAAAAATAAAAAAAAACATTTTTTTTTGCTATTTTAGTTTGTTTTCTATTGTAAAATAAACATTTTTTGGACTTTTCACTTTTACTTTTCATTTTGCTGTTAATGGGTTAAATCGGCCGGGATCCTGGGATTGACTTCCCTAGTTTGTATGTATGTTCATCTGTTCCGCTCTCATTTCTTAACTACTTATCATTATTTGACAAATGAGGTATCGTTGGTTCGTATGCTGGTTTTAGGCTATGTGACGTCACATTAAATTTAATAAAGCGCACTCTAGAGGACATAAAGTCATGAACAAAAAAAAAATTTGTTTAGTGACATAAGCAAATGAGGTATCGTTAGAAGCGTTTTAATCGTCCGCTGAAGAAAAGTTTTGTGATGTCATATTAAATTGAATATGACGCCCCTAGAGGACAAAAAGTTAATTAAACCTCTAACTTCTAAACTATCCTAACTTCTAAACTACTAATCATAATTTGACGAATAAAGTATCGTTGGAAGCGTTCTAATCGTCCACTGAAGAAAAGTTTTGTGACGTCATATTAAATTGAAAATGGCGTCCCCTAGAAGATAAAAAGTCAATTAAGCCTCTAACTTCTAAACTATCCTAACTTCGAAACTACTAATCATAATTTGACGAATAAAGTATCGTTGGAAGCGTTCTAATCGTCCACTGAAGAAAATTTTTGTGATGTCACATTTAATTGAATATGGCACCCTCTATAGGACATAAACTCATGAATTAAAAAAAATGAGGATGCCATAATAGCTTCTGAACATAACTATGAATATTTATTAAATACAATGAAATATGGGCATTTCCAAATTGGCGTTACGGACGATTTGTACGAATAAATATTAACCGTAGTCTTACGTTGAGAAAAACTTTTAAATTACACGTTGAGGTGTAGATGAGGAATTGAAGTTTTTAAATATTTTGAAAAAATTTATAATTGAGATACTACAAGGAACATGATTTCGGTCTACACTTAGCATAAAATAAAAATCATGTAAGCTTGCTTTTATCCCAAAACAAAACAGTTTTGGAAATATATAAAAATTAAAAAATATGAAGTTTTCTACACCAACGTAGGACTACGGTTAAAAAACAGAATGAAAATGTCTAATTTTTAAAATTTTTTTTTGAAATTTGCGTAGAAATTAAGTAGCACTATATTAAGTAAAAACAATGACAACAATCGACCATTATTATTTGAAGATATAAGCAAAAATATGTGCTGTCGTTACGTTAAAAATAACGGAAGTGATTTCTGACTTGGATTACAAAATTTGCAAAACTCTCTGAGTTGGGCAAGACTTTTTGTATAAAACTTTTTTTAAAAGGTTTTAAAATAACTAAGTTTATTTTTCAAGTAATCAAATTTGAAAATCTTTTCTGGTCTTTTTTTTATTAGGATTTTTGATCTGGTGTTATGTTACTAAAATTTCCATTGCAGTTTAATTGGGTGTTTAAGTAATTAGGTACAGGTAATTATGTAATTAAGTAATTAAAAACCAAATTTAATATATTGTCCTTTACTTGCCTCAACCATTTTTTCATTATCTCTAGCCAATGACTTCCATTTTTACTAAAACAAAAAAGCTTACAAAACATTTACGAAACATTTACGAAAAACAAAAACTACATTTGTGAAACAGTGAAGACAATTTGATCATCATGGTTAATGAATTTATGTAGAAATTGCTGAAGCTAATAAAATTAAAATGTTTCTCTTAAATGATATAATAAAATAATAAGTTTTAAATAACTTTTAATTTTTTGGTCACGATAGACTTTTTTCTGGAAATGCCCATATATATTATGTGTAAGTTGTTTATCGAATAGACAAAAAATATTGAATAGTTTGTGCATAACAATTTTAGATGAGAATATTTTCATGTTTCATACTTTTTAGAGAGTGCTTTTTAGTAGCCGGGTTTAAGTATTTTTTAACTAAATTTTTTTGGTTAATAGAAATGTTGTCAAAACAATATGCTGAAAATAAAAATGGCTTAAAATTATGACTCGTTTTGGGGTTAAAATATTTAGCGACTTAAAACATTTAATTAAAAATTTCAAAAAAATTAACGAAAATCTGAAAATACAAAAAATATAATTTAGCGTAAAATGCCTGTGCGCTGCCCCAATGTGCAAAACAAGTTCACACGTTCTTTATTTAGTTTGTATTTCAATTAATTTTTGCGCAAGTTATCATAATTTAGCATCAAGTCGCTTTTGCAATCTTTTGGTTCTGACCAGACGATGTCGTTGCGCTCTTGTGCAACACATTATCAGTGTCTGGCTGCAGCCAAATAAAACAAAATTTCGGAAGTGGTTTTTGGTTGCGAAAATGTTAAAAGATATATGTTTGGCTATATTGCAAAACAGCTAGTTAGCTGTTAGCTAAATGTATTGCATTAAGTGAATTATTTGAAAATTAAAAAAAATATCATAAAATTAACATTTGGTCGTGTTTTCGTTAGTTTCTTTGAAACACGTTAGTATTTTTATAAACCTAGCATGTCACGAAGTGGCAAATCCACTTTAAGCCAAGATTTTTTCGCAGATGTATGTTAAAGTGTCACTGATTTTATGTTTCATGCTGACAAAATTTTCTGGGTGATTGTGGTTTTCTTGACGGCCTTCAATTTTGCATTAAGAATAGCTTTGACAATTTTTTATTAATGTTATAAATATTTCAGCAAAATTGTGCTATTTATGAAAACTTGAAATCATAAAAAATATATGGCTTTTGACTTTGTGTGCTTAATTTTTTTTTTATTGAGATTTAATATAATTTTAATACAAAGTACCTTGCTATACCTCTTTTAATACAATGCTAAGTAAGGAAAAATTATTATTTTTAAATAAAACAAACAAGCAAATAAACTGAAGATTGCCAAAACTATGACTCTGATACATTTGTGGCCCATATAATTTATTAGAAGATTGCTTAGATTTAAATTGTTAAGATTTAATTTTCAAGCTAAGCCCAGTCTAATCTTGTTTGATAGATATACATATCAATTCTATATAAATCTACTCATGTATCTATAATTTTATCGTCAAACAAAAGAAGCGGAAACCTTGGAAGCAAGGCAATTTCAAAATTTGTATGCAGAATCTTTAACTGTGCATATAACAAAAAAATATATGAAGCCATTATGTTTGCATAAGTTTACTTATGTGCAAATAACGTAATCGTATCAACAACAATAAAAGTTTCTAGAGCATGTCAAGGTTATGATGCAGCAGCAGCAGTAGTAGCAACCTCAGTTCAACTATGTTTAGATCAAATTAAGTAAGATTTTCAACTTTTGCCATCAGACATAACATTGATATAACGAGCAGCAACAACATCAGCTTGCTTTGCATTCAAATCAAGACAACTAGAGAGAAGAGAGACATGAAGAGAGAAAAATGCAGAAAAGCACTCATGCGTGTTTAAAGAGGGTGGACTATAGTGGGCGTATCATAGAGGGCGGTAGATGTACCGAGTTAAACAACAATTGTAGATCAATTACATAAACATATGTCATTAATTGATTTTATTGTTATGGCCATTGTTGTTGTTTCAGTTGTAGTCTATTACAAGAGTCGTATGATTAAGAGTTATATTGTCATCAAATGAAACAATATGTTAAAAACAACAAAAATGCCATTTCTTTGGGGTATATTTAAAAGATACAATGTAGTTTGCAAACAAAACATTACCAAAAATACTCACAACAATTGACAGCATTTTAGTTACACTATCTTATTGTCTGTGCTTCATTGTCAGCAACAATTTGCTACGGTAGCTGCAACAATTGCCAATTGTCAGTTAGTAGTTTTTGTTAATTTTTTGTTCGCTTGCTTTATGCGACGTTTAACCACTTAACAATGTCAAGTGTGTCAAAGTTTTCTGCTACTCTGTCATTATTTTTTTTGTCATTTTTTTATTTTGTTTTTTTGGTTTGCACGATTTAATGTCTCTTTACAAATGACTTTTCATGAAATCTTTTGACTTTAGACATAAGTTGTTTTAAAATATGTATATTTTTTTTTGTCCTGACATGTTTACCTTCCATTGAAATTCTACTAGATTTAATTGCAGCTAGTTTAAGCACTTTAATTTAAGTCAAGAGAAGCTAGAAGTCAATTGTTGCAATGTTGATTTGAAGGTGGAGTTAAAATAAAATTAATAACTTCTATGATTCATTGAGAGTTGAAACTAACCCCTGATCTTCTACAGTACTACGTATTTGAGCAAAGTGACAACTTATGTTTAAACGCTTTTAATACAAATCTTACGAAAAACAACTACTTCAAATCATAGCTGACTAAATTGTTACCATTTCAAGATTTCCATATCAATGGTAAAATGCCTGTGCTTCAAACATAACTTTGCCCAAACTGAAGCAACAGATTTATTTACACTTAAACGCTTAAAATTCCAAATACATAACAGCAATTATTCAAATTTAAAGGAAATATCTGAATGTACAACACGTTCGCACACAGTAAAATAAGACTGATTTATTTTTGCAGCACAAAGCATAGAAGCACTAAATTCCAGCATCAAATCACAAAAGACAATGCAAAAAGAGAAGAAGCGAAACCAAATTACTCAAGTTGTAATGAAAGAAAGGCTTTCAGCTTTAAGTGTAGCAAATTACGATCACGATTTGTGGTACTAATATCAATGCGAATAATTATCTTACTGTACATAGGCAATATCCGCACACGACTGGGCACATTTAAAATCAATTTATCAATTCCTATATAATATATAAGACATAGACAAAGCATAGACAAAGCATTCGTTGCATAAGTTCCACAGTTGCTCCAAAAAAAATGTATGCTAAAACATCAGAAAATTTCTCAAGTTGACCTCTTACTGGAAGCAAATCTCTCAATATATACCAGCGATGCCCACGAAAATGATTTGAAGAGTGCAAAAAAAACCAACAACAACAACAACAACAAAAAGCAAACGCATCAAAAAATTTTTAAAATCTGGATGCAATGACGAATTGCCAATAACATGAGTGCAATAACACGAGTTAAGGGTGTATAAAAATAATTTATTCTGTTGCAATATAAAAAAGTACCCACCTGCAAATATTCCATACATTTTTCTCATTGTGTATTCGCACAACGAAAAATATAAAGAAAACGACGCATGCCAAAAATAGTGCAAAACAGCAGCGATCGATGGTGCCAAAGAACAAAAACAACAACATGCAAACGCAGAACAGCTATCGATGGTTCGAAAGAACAAAAACAATAACATTAAGTAGTGAGGCTGAAATTGCAAACTGAATTCGGGGAATCACAACAATCATGAAAATACTGAAGTTGTTGTAAAATAGTGGAAAGAGTTAGGCGCTGGGCATCGCTGTTCTATACGATCTGGTATGAAAGAATTTGTAGTTGAATGGAAAGAAGAAAAAATTATTGGATTGATCTTTTTTTTTTAGATGGAAATAAAAATACAGAATTTAGCACTCTATGCTTGATCCATGCCAGAGAGCGCTATCACTTCTCACTCATGTACAAAATTCTCAACCTCAGAATAAAATGATCAATTCAGGTAAATAAATACTTGACTCAAGCAAATAAAAACAGCAAATAATTTTTCATTTTTAATTAATCAATTGCAATTCAGAAATTACATTTCAAATTTTAAAAAATCAGTCGAAATTAAGAAACTCCATTTCAAATTCAGAATAGATCAAATCAAGTGAAATCCACAACAGATCAGATAGAAATTCAGAAAATTCATTGATTTGAGAATTCATTAAATTCAATTGAGAATCAGATGAATTCAATTAAAATTCAATCAAAAGATCAAATTGAAATACAGAAAACATTAATTGAAATGAAAAATACACTCAAAAATATTTGTGTGTATATATTACTAATAACTGCGTCCATTATACGAATTTTATTCGTAGTTTTCAACCACGAATAGGATTCGTAGAATCGACGTATATTAGTACATATTACGAATATTTTATTCGTATTCTTAAGAAAGCAAATGTATATTATACGAATACATTTGTTACATTTACGAATGATCATAATAACTAATTACGAAAAAACAATATTCTGCTTGAGCTGGGCCTTGAACCTCAGCTTACGGGCCACTCACTCCACCAGTAGGCTATAGTCACTTTACAATCATATAGTTCCTTGTGTTCTGTAGATGTTCGAAAAATAAGGATGAACAGGTTTTAAATTTTTTGAACTCTACTAATAATTCGTACATTTTACTAATAATTCGTAAGGTTAGCCTAAGAATGAATTGTTTCTACTGATATTATTTTTGATTCGTAAATAGTACGAAAGCATTAGTAAATACTACGAATGTAATGAAAGAAATTGCGAAGTTATTTGTACGAGAAATTTACGAATATTATAATTTATATGTACACAATCATTCGTACAATGCACTAAAACGAATTGATTTTTTTTTGTTTACGAATATTATATTATTCGTATATTCGAAAATTAGTATATAAAACAAATTATTATTTCTTTAATTATAGTTGAAAATGTTATAGAAATTTTTAAAGTTATTGCACAATTTACAGAGATTTAGTATTTTATATACATTACAACTAAAAAAATGATATAACGGTATAACAGAAAAAAAGATTTTGGTTTGATAATAAATAAAGTTAGAAGGAAAACTACAAGAAAAACCTTCTATCAATATAAAACAAATATATCCGTAGATACTACATCAGGTATTAGAAAAAGTTTACGAATGAAATCGTCAAGATATCACAATAAAAATACTTTGTATATTGTACGCATATTTGTAGAATGTACGAATATTTTGTTTACATATATCATCCGTAAAAATTTTACTAATAAATGTTTTGAGTGTAGATTAAATCGAAATTCAGAAAAGATCAAATTGAAATTTAGAACAGATCACATTAAAATTAAGAAATTTCCTTCATTTGAGAATGCATTTAATTCATTTGAACTTCAGATGAATTCAATTTAAATTCAGAGTAGACATCAGAAAAGACTTTATTAAAGACAACTGTTAGCTAAATTTGTATTGTGGTTAAGCAAAACTTGCACTTGATTCTCAGCCACTTTAAAAATATGCTAGATTTCAGCAAATACTAATCAAAATATGCTATTCTAGTTTATAATACCTATTCCAAAAATTTAATATTTTGCTCTTTTTAAAAACAAATATTTTTAAAACCGCCGTAAAAGACACATTTTTCATTAGATTTATGTGGAATTGCTATTGTTGGAAAGGTATTAAGTTCTTCTTTCTTTCTAGAGGTGGGTAATAGCACAGTTTTTGGTGTGCTGACTTACTAGCACATGTGCACGCTTGTGTGTCAGCACACTGTGCTAGCACAATTGTGCCATAATCGACAAAAGCACTTGTAAGTGGCGATAAAAAATAGAGTGTTAATACTTTCTCGGCGGCTGTAGCCTAGTGGGTAGCGTGCGTGGCCCCTAAGCTAAAGTACCGCGGTAGCCCGGGTTCAATTCCAGCTCAGACAGAAAGTTTTTTCAATTGGATTAGTTTTTCTGTTCGGTCGTCACCTCTCTGCAGACAATGGCAAACCTCAGAGAGTAAATATTGCCACGTAAAGCTTCTTGAGAACATAAGCCGTTCGGAGTCGGCATAAAACACGTAGGTCCAGTTCTCGGTCATTTGTGATCAAACATTTAATAACACGCACAACACAATTGATCAATAGAAGCTAGGTCAAAGTCCTTCCAAGGGCTGAAATGGCCAGTATATATATTTTTTTTAATACTTTCTCTATTGATTTGTTTACAATATTCACAAATTGCATATCGTCAATTATTGCAATTAAACCAAAGTGAAACAAAAAACAACTTTACTTAGCAAAAACTTTACAATATGTAAGTATTGCAGTGCACAGTAGCGATAGCCAATGAGTGTCAGTGAAGAAGCTTAGCACAGCCCTCTGCTATACATACCAACATTGAACATTAAATCCACTTTACTCTCAAAAGTGCGTCTAAGCTCTGCTCTTTGTGTGCTATTGTGCCACTATGTGATCCAACGTAGTGTGTTAGCACACATGGCACACTACAGAGAGTCAGCACAGTCCCATAGCACAGCACTGAGTTACCCACCTCTATTTCTTTCTGTGTATCGCTTTAATCAAAGCTGTGTTCTTTACAATCTCGTGAAACTTACACAAAGTTGGAATCACGTCAAAATTTATTATAATTATATATTTGTATTAGTAAGAAACATTGGCGTCCGCAGGGGGGGCTGGGGGCGCTACCCCCCTAGGCAGTGAACATTTTTTAAATATCTTCATATTAAATCAAAAAACCGTAAGCTACAATTAAAAAAATTACGGGAGAGTCAAAAAACTTTCTAAATTTTAATTGTAATTGTAAGTTGCGCTCAAACTTAGGGATTTTAGAACTTTTTTAATAAAAACGTCGTTTTCTGTTGTAGGAGTGTAAAATTTAGCAGGAACATGTATTTTGATAAGGTGCATCAATAATCAATCAAAAAGTCGTCTTTAAATTTATTGTAACTGACGACTTTTTTGATGTTATATGACGATATGTTCATTATATTTGTTAATATATTTTGAAGAGAACTTAAAAATACTTCTTTTAAGGTATAATTATAAATAAAGCTGAGCTAAACCATGCATATATTTGAAAATAGTATGTTGTACCCGTCGCAGTGAGAAGTTATGATACCATTTTATTTAATCTTGTTTAACAGGCTCTCTTCAATACGTATTCTTACACTCAAAAAATTGTGTGTGTAAATATTACTAATAATTGCGTCCATTTTACGAATTTTATTTGTCACGAATAGAATTCGTAGATTGAACGTAGTTTGGTACATATTACAAATATTTTATTAGTTTTTGTTACATTTACTTATAGCGAAAAAAAAAATTCTATCTGAACTGGGGTTTGAACCATGGTTTTTTAGCTCACGGGCCACGTACTCTTTCAGTAGACTACAGCCACCTTGCAATCATACATTTCCTTATGTTTGGTAATTGTTCAACAAACCAGGCTGAAAGGTTTCGGTTGTAAATATTTTAAACTCAACTAGGGTTGCCCATATTCGAAGCGCCCATTTTATTTTTAAATAAATCAAAGAAACCACAATTTTTTGTCTGTTCGTCATGAATATCATTTAATTGGGTTCAAGTAGATTTGCTTACATTATTTCTTGAATATGATATCTCGTAAATGGTCGCCATTGGCCTCTACGACATATTGTGCCCGTTTTGCAGCATTTTCCATGGGTTTCTTCAACATTTCGATGGGAATGGCGGTTGTTGGTTTTCAGCTCTTCTAGCGTCTTTGGCTTGTTGACGTAAACCTTTGATTTCAAATAACCCCACAAAAAGAAGTCTGGAGGCGTTAAATCTGGTGATCTTGGCGGCCAATCGAAATCACCATTTTTTGACATCAAACGGCCAGGGAACAATTGCTTCAAAAAATCGATTGTAATGCGGCTTGTGTGTGGTGGCGCGTCGTCTTGTTGAAACCAGTAGTGCCTGATACGCTTTCGACGAACGATTGGCATGAAAAAATTGTTTATCATATCGCGATAACGCTCCTGATTGACAGTAACTCTGTGGCCATTATCATCTTCGAAAAAGAACGGCCCAATGAGCATTTTAGCACAAACGCCGCACCAAACAGTGACTTTTGCATCGTGAAGAGGTACCTCTTGAATCTCTTGTGGATTTTCAGTGGCATAAATACGGCAATTTTGTTTGTTTACCGTTCCGTTCAACTGAAAATGAGCTTCATCGCTCATGATAATTTTATGCCAAAATTGCTCGTCTTCTTCAGCCATTTCGATGACTCTTTGGGCCCATTCCAATCGAAGTGGCTTATCGGTAGGCAATAATTTGTTTACCAATTGAATTTTGTACGGAAACAAATTCAAATCAACGTAAAGTGGATCGGGGAATGCCGAGCTGCTGAGAACGGCGATTTTGGGATGTTGTTGGTGACTGCTCAATACTGGCTCGTACGGCTGCAATATTCTCATCCGATCGCCTTGGTCGCTTTTTATTTGGCCTCTTTGGGTTACCAAGAGTATTACCAGTTGTAAATCTTTCATACAAACGATAAATTGTTTTCTTGGAAGGCGCACTTTTCACTTTATTTATTTTTTTGAAAGCACGTTGAGTTTTCACTATTGACTTGTTTTGTTGAATGTAAATTTCAACAATTTTAGAGCGTTCGCGTGGCGTGTACTGTTCCATTGTAAACATTTGCTTGGAATGACGCTTCAAACGCGGTATGTCATTAGTCGATTTGGCATCACTGCGGAAAGTTACAGTGTTGCCAGATGGGCGCTTCGAATAAGGGCTACCCTGTATTTTTATACCTCTTTTATAATCTGTATACCATGTACCTTTTATGTATATATTCATTAAGATGCCTCGACCACCATAGAAAAAAAAGTTGTCGATGCCATGTCATGTATTATTATACCTCTTTTATAATCTGTATACCATGTACCTTTTATGTATATATTCATTAAGATGCCTCGACCTCCATAGAAAAAAAAAGTTGTCGATGCCACCGACTAAAAATGAACCTTTATCTATTTTATGACTTTGGCTTTCACGGTTACCGCCAGTGAGCTAAACCATTTTGAAATAACTCCCAAAAAGCATGTTTTTCGTAAAGCATGTTTTCAGTTAAAGCATGCTGCTGGAACTGATGCATGTTGAAAAAAGAATTAAGTCAGTTGATGTCCATGCGGGGAACATTTCAAGAATAGCGAAAACTCGAATTCTTAATTTTTGCGCATTATATGGATTTTTACCTCCGAAATCCAAATCTGATAAATTTTAGGCCGCTCGAAATTGGTTTATGAGTTTAAGGCCTCCAAAACTGGAAAAAATGGTGTAAAAATCTTGCTGGTTCTATTCATTTTAAAAAAATATTGGGAAATTTTTGTACTCTTATTTGAAAAGAGGAAAACTTGGTGGCTGAATAGTAATTAATGCGATTTTTTTAAGGATAAAGGAGACGTCACATTATTTAATTTACTAAATTACTAAGAACGTTTGTTTAAAAAAAAAATTTTTAAATTAAAAGAAAAAAAAAATTAAATTTGAAAATGTTTCGGTCATGATACGAGAAAGATTTTTACCCCATCTTTGAAACAGATATCATTTTCTAATGTGTACAAGCGTATGTCAACCGTATCATGATAACAAAATTAGTACCAAAAATCTCAGAAAAAAGAATTATATAGGTTAAATTTTCTTTATGTGCATTCTAGACTCCTTTATGCCTTGGCCCCCCAACCCCCTAGAACAAATCCGGCGTACGCCCTTACTAAGAAATATATATTTTATAAGATTTATAAAGTCAATTTCAAACGTTCTGTCATTTTTTGCACACAGCTTTGATTAAAGCGATGTAAAGCGCTTTAAAAAAATGTGTTTTTAAAAATAGCAAAAAATTAAATTTTTGGTGGTCAATAAGAGTTATAATAAAACATAATTTTAAAAACTTTTTTATGTCAAAATGTTGGTATGAGTAAGAAATTTAACATTTTAGCAGATGAGGGTATGTGTTCTGTGATAAATTAAAAGTTACAAGCAAAAAACATGTTCTTTTTACTAAAAAGGACCTTCAGGAGAATTAAAATTACTTCGGCGGATTTTCTCCAATTTGAAAAAAAAGTATGCAGAAATCATTTTAATGAGTTCCTCTAACTTTTGAGATTCCGAAGGATGTTTTTTCTCCATACAAGAACGATCCAGCCTAATATACGTGACTACCATTTTATATGTACAATATAATAGTACATTGTAAAAACTAAGTCTTATTTTAAACCCTGCCTCAAAACCATCAATAGGCTTAATTTCAGACAGTAGGAAGTTGAAATTCAAAATTTTTAACGTGACTATTGAAAATCATGCAGTCTTATTCTTATTTTTAGTAGGGCTTACATTAATTTGACGTATGTGCTGCTTTTTGACTAATAATAAGGGCTGGAAATCAGCCAAGCTACTGCTGCTTTTACTATTTAACTGCCTTAAAATAAGACAGTATTGGATGCTGGTTTGCAGCAAAAAAAAGCGAGTGTAATTTCAGCGAAAGCTGTCTTAAAGCTGTTGCAGCTTACTTTAAGACAGTTTTTTCACCTAATAATAAGATGTACTTTTTACAGGTATATATTACACATTTTTTCGTACTAATTTGTTTTAAAGAAACTTTGTAGTATAAAGTGTTTCACAAGCGAGTAACGTTATGACATTTGAATGTCGATAAAATTAGCTAAAAAAACAATGTATAATTTCTTTTTAGTTTTGATTATTTGTTAAAAAAAAGACTGTGGAAATTTTTGTTTTATTGTTTTTGACAAAACCGACAAGAAATTCTATAATGAAACTACCTTCAAAACGGCGCAAAACTATCGAACTTTTTGGTAGTTTTTGACTCAAATTGAAGTTGTTCTAAAATATTAATCTAGAATTAGTAGTTATCTAATACAGTTGCGAAAAATTAAAAAAAAACAGTACTGATTTCATAACTCTTGAATACTAGCACTTTTGCGTTTTCGTCTTAAGGAAATCAGTATATGTTCTGCTAAAACCAGTTCTTCTGGACACATTATAGCATCGCTACTTATGAATTTTGTTGTTGTTTGATTTCAGTACAAAATTAGTTTGAGTGAACAGTTTGCAATTCATAAAGATGTTTTACTACGGAATTGAACTAGCAATTTGGAAAACATGGAAGACAGGTTTTGTATTCAGAATAAAAACTCTATATAAAAACAAACCATAGTTTTAACACAAATTTTTTATTTTAATAACGAAGAAAAAAAAAATAAAGAAAACAAAGTGTCTGTGTCAGAAATCGATCCTGCAACCTCTCTGCTAAGAAACTAACTGCTCAGCCAACTCGGCTATCGAAGCCACTTTTTATCGACAAATTGCAAATTAGAAAATGGTTTTTATTGAAGTAGAGCCTGCTTCAGCTTGTCGTTGTAAAGAAATTATTATTGACTCAAAACGGCCGCTGTGCGAACCCTGTTCGACCTTTGTTCGTCCGTTTTTTGGCCAAATAGTCCTGCAAACACCCTTGTTTGGACTTAAGTACAATTTTTTATTTTTACTTGGGTAATATTTTTCAAATATTTTTACCTTAATACAAAAAATAATTAAATTAAATCAAATATATTTTCAAAGAGTTGTATCTATAGTAGTATTTAGGTATGATATTTGAAAATAAATAACTTGTTTGATAAAAATATTTGGGTACATTTTCTTTTGTGTTTTTTGGAACTTCCAAAAATTTCCTTTCAAAAATCTTGTAACGTAATGAATAGTTGTAAATTAAACACATTTTAGTATTGGGTTATTTTTTTAAAAAAAATTTTAGCTTTGGTAATCGTTATCAAACTCCAAAATATGAAACGTTTTCGCCTTAATGATTTGCGTTTCGATTTAAATCCGGACTCGACGAGATTTCAAAATTGTGACCCGCTGAATCCAAAGAACCGGCATTTGCAGAAACTCTAAGGGTAATAAACTTTTTCTTACAAATATTTTTTTTTTTTTTTTTTTTTAACGGAGGCCGAGCCACTCTAGTGTATATATAACTTTTTTAAGTTTTAACCATTTTTTTATTTTAATATTTTTTATAGTCTGACAAAACGAGTATTTCAATATGTCTTTTTTCTAAGAGCTCATTAAATCATTGAGTTTTAAAGGCGCAAATGCTTGATTATGTTAATGAAGCTCGAATACAATTCTGACATTTACCACTTAAAAGATGCCGTCCCAGATGCATGCTTCCTTTGCTGCAAGCAAAGCATTTAGGTCACCCAACAACACCTTCATCTTCTAGAGTTGCTAATGAAATTAGCAAACTTAGAAGCGTTGATGAATCGCGTACATCTTGAAGTTTATGCAATGGATGCGCACACTTAAAAATGTTTAGGATTCAGCAACACGTTAGACAGACTGAAGGCGCATTCAGTGCTTGAGCTAGCACTACAAACATACCTCTTAATACACACACACACACACACACAGATACTTTTGCAATAAAGTACGACAGACAAACTAATTGTTAGCCGCCTCTGCTAAGCAATGCGCTTGCAAGAAGGTATACTTTACATCAACTTCACTTAATTTTAACAACACGAAAAACTTTTATTTGATCTTTGTTTTACATGGCAATAAATGAAAAATCCAAAGGTTGCAAAATACAAAGAAAAACAGAAGAGGTATCTTGTTTATGCTTTTTTTATGAGTCACTCGTAGCTTCGCAAGAATCATCAACATAGCCAGCTGAAACCAAGAAGCGGCAATTGAAGCTCAAGAATGTTGTGAGCAAAACAATGATGACTGTTAATTAAATAAAATGTATCTTAAAGTAAGAGCGTTAACATACTCTGCATAATATTGGGCTTAAAACAGGAATTTTGGAGGCTTGCCATTTTTGCAATGTATCTGTATAGCGTAGTCTTTGCTTGATTAAATTAACAATTTCAAGGTTGGCTCAAGAAAAGAAAAACAACAACAACAACAGCAACAAAATATGCTTCAAAATTACATAACATACAAGGTGTGCATGGGCGTCCGCAGGATTTGCTCTAGGGGGGACAAAGGCATAAAAAAATCTAGAATGAACATAAACAATATGTAACCTATATAATATTATTTACTACTATTTTTGGTACTAATTTTGTAAACATGATACGCACACTACACCGGTTGTTACACGCTAGTACACACAAGAAATTCTAATATTTTTTAAATATAGTGTAAAAATCTTTCTCGTATCATGCCCCAAATATTTATAAATTTTATTTCATTTTTGACGTAGAATTACGTCTTACAGCGCAGTTTGTACTGAGGTCATTTTCATACATTTTTTCAAGCACATTTAAGAAGTTTAGTGGACATTTTGGGGTATACCTACAGCCTTTAATATTCATCGTACAAAGAAAAAATATATAATTATATAGCAGTTAGAGCAAGAATTAAACAAATATCTAATTTTTGACTGTGTCACTTCTTCAATAAAGTCACAAAACCAGGGTTCTTATTTGCTCACTCATGAAGCTTCATGAATATGAGGGAATATTTTGTTCAAAAAATAAACGAGCTCATATTCATTTTCATGAAGAGCTGAGCAGATTTTTTTTGTTCATGCACTGAAGAAGAGGAAACCAGTTTGTGAACAAAAATTTTTTACTCTTGCGAAGAAACTGTTCCTATTCAGTTCTCTTCCAATCTCCAATCTCTTCTTCAATTCTTTACTTGTCGTTCGTTAGCTCTTCATTTATTCGTTAATTGTTCATCAAGAACAATATAAAGAAGATCACGCCTTAAGTGCGCAGAAATGGCAATCTACTGCGCAGGTCTACGTCATAAGTGAAAATACATCCAAACAAGAATATCACATAAACAACAAACGAAACTAAGCAAATGAATCTGATTGGCTGATTGGGAAACAAACGAAATACACACAAAGAAACAGTCAAACTGCTCTCAAAATAAATCAAGCAACATTGCTTTTTTTTGTGAGGGTGTCAACACGGAAGTCAACACCCCAATACGATATGAAATTTTTATCAAAGATAGTAATGAAAAATACTAATATTTTTTCTGTAAAAGCGTTGTTTTTTGATTTAAAATTATTTCTTTTACAAAACCAAGATTTTATAAGAAAATGAGCAGATCTTTAAAATAGAATACCCCTATTAAAAATTTTTTACTACGTTTTTTTCAGTCAGTTTGACTTTCTTTTCTCTTTCACTTCTGACGTCACATGCATGCAAAGAGAGCGGACATGCGCAAGGCGGAGTCTTGAATATATAATTCTTGATTGTTCATGAAGTGGTGAAGGTAACGGATGATACTCACTTGTTCACTGGCAATAGATGGTTTGTATCAGAGAAAAAATTCGGTGCTATATTTATTTCCATTTATAAAACATAACTTTTAGTTACATTTAGTTTTAACCAACATAAAAAATGAACAAGAACAGCAAATTCATCACTAAGAATATCAAACGAAAACTTTTTTAAAACAAATCAAATTTTTAAATGAATTTAATTCTGAGCTTTTTAGATCAAGTAAGTTTGAAGAAGGCAACAACAACAAATTGGTTTTTGACCAATTTTTCTTTAGAAGATGAAATGCTTTAAAATGGTTTTTAAACCATTATGAACCATAAATGAAAAAAAACGAAAATGTTTTTCTATTACTGTAAAGGGTGTTTTTTATAGAGTGATACAAGTTTAAATCATAATAAAACATAGTAATATATTTTTAATATCAATGAAACGGGCTTTATTGGATAGAAAATTTTATGACATTAATGTTTAAATATGATTTCGGCCATTTGGCCGCCACGGCCAATCTGGTGCACCAATTTTCACAAACTTTTCGCTGCATTTGCGGCCGTTTCTCGCCGATAACTCTTCGAATGTTGATTTCCAGGTGTTCAATTATTTGTGGTTTATCGACGTAGACAAGTGACTTTACATAACCCTAAAGAAAATAATCCAACTGGGGTTAAATCACACGATCTTGGGGGCCAATTAATTGGGCCATTTCGTGACATTATTTTTTCGTCAAAAGTTTCCTTGAGTAAATCAATTGTAGCGCCCACTGTGTGGCATGTGGCTCCGTCCTGTTGGTACCACATATCAGCCAGATTAATGTCAGCTAATTGAGGTACGAAAAAACTTCCAATCATGTTCCTATACCGTTCACCATTGACAGTAACATTCTGACCACCATCTTTTTTGAAGACATATGGGCCAATGACTCCGCCAGCCCATAAAGCACCCCAAACAGTAATTTTCTGTGGATGTAATGGTGTTTCGACAAAAGCTTGTGGATTCTCCACACTCCAAATACGACAATTCTGTTTATTTACGTACCCATTCAACCAAAAATGGGCTTCATCGGAAAATAAAATTTTCCATGGAAATTCAAAATCAATATTAATTTGTGCTTCAGCCCATTCGCCGAATTGGCGGCGCATACGATGGTCGTTTGGCTTTAATTCCTGCACAAGTTGAATCTTGAAAGGTTTTAAGCCAAGATCTTTTCGTAAAATCTTCCATAAAGTGGAAGGACACAACCCCAGTTGCGATGAATTGAACGGCGATGAATTGATTGATTAGGATCATCTTCAATGCTTTCCTGTACAGCGGCTACAGATTCTTCAGTGCGCACTGTTCGGCGTCTCACGGGATGCACATTATCAGTAACAGTAAATGTGATCCGAAAACGATCTATTGTTCTTCGAATTAAACCCGCCAGAGGACCTTCGGGGAATCTGCCTGTCCCAAGCCAGGAAAAAAGGGTGAGGGTTTGTTATTGGATGGGCAGTTCGTGGGGCACGGCCCATGAACTGATCTCATAATGAGTTCATTCTTGAGGCACGGCTCTTGAATGTTCATCTGATAATCTGTAAAAGAAAAAGGTTTACCTTGAGCCTTGGTTGTTGCTGCCAAATTCTTGGAGAAAGCATAGTTTTGATATTAAGTTATCATAACACCGTCATTTGTAATATGCTTTCGATAGACGATCAATCCAACATAACTTGAAGAGCGGGGACAGTCATCCATCAATGATGAGGAGACCTCATCTATCGTTGTTCTGCAGACTTTATCTTAGAATAAAGGTTATTATGTAGGAAACATTTAATCTTTTGACCGTTGTATAAGCCAATTGGTATACAACGGCTCATGCTTCCTAGTTTTCCGAAAGAGGCTTTTTATTAAGTCTTAATTAGGATAACGACGTTGCATAAGTAGGATTGTGGTTTACCCGGTTTTACTGGGAAACCAATGGTTATTTTTTAACCTAGTCATGTACAATTCTAGTGGCTGAAGGTGTCACAGTCAAATATAAATGTTCTAAGAACTTTCGGTCTGTAAGACGGGATGTTGAAGAGCCTTGTCAGGTGGAGCCTTGAGCCCAGATATTGACTGTCGTTGGGTTAGGCCCACGTGGGGTATTCAAAACGCTCTGGCTTGTGGTTAGGCCAGAAAGGCAGGTGCGTGTTAGACTTAAGTTGAACTCGGTTTGGTGATTCCCTTAAATCACTAAGAGAATGATAGTAGATTGAATCTCATAGTCTGAGTTGTGTCCACTGAGATTGAGGAACCTGATGATATGATGATTTCAGGCCTATGAAGTTTCTGCCTTAGTCTTTCATTTCAGAGATTGATGACCTCTGATATGATGTAAATGATTATAATGTGTGTCTTTCTTGAATTCTGAAGGGGCGTTGGTCGACGCTTCATATTTGTTCCAAGCTTTGGAGCGTCGTTGAATTAATGCCCCTATTATGTACGTATTATGTATGCGATGGTATGCGATGTTGACTCGCTTCAACTACATTTTTTCCATATAACGTATTGCATATATTTTAATTGAACCATGTAGTTTGCTACCATCTATTAAGAATTTTCAAACGACGTAGTTCAACTGAAATGTATGTAATAAGTTATACGAAAAAAAATTTGTTGAATCTAGTCAACTTAAGTTGAGTTGTAATACATAATAGGGGCCTAAGCCTTCGCGGCAAGGGTCAACGTTAAAAACATAGTGGCTTTCTGTTCTTCGAATTAGCAGCCCTGAAGGACAATTATGTACGCCATAAAATGGACGAAGTGCACGATAAGTTTGACGAACAGAACCATTATTTTGATTAAAAATTTGCACGCGTTGCTCTGGTGTAAGTCGCTCCATAATGAAATGTCAAAGCAAACTAAACAAAAAGCAACTATCAACTGTTAAATGGGTGGCCAAATAAAGCAGTGATGCCAACTCAAAGTTGTATCACTCTATAAAAAACACCCTTTATAAAAAGGAATTCTACGTCTATACTTACGATACTATCGAAACTGTATCTTTTTTTTTCATGGAACACATTTCAGTAATTTTTCTTCAAAAATAGTTTGATAAATTAAATAATGTGAGGCCTATATCCTTAAATGAAATCGCATTAACTGCTATTGAGCCCCCAAATTTTCAACTTTTAAAATAAGAACATAAAAATTTTCTAATATTAAACAATATTTTTTTGTTGTTGGAAAACCAATTTCGAGCGGACTGAAATTTTTCAGATTTGGATTTAGGAGGTCGAAATCGATATCATTTGCAAAAATTAAAAATTTGAGTTGTAGCTATTCTTGAAATGTTTCCCGCATGCTAAGTGAGATATTTTTCACCGGATCTCACACTGCATTGACACCAATCTACTTATTTCTTTTTCTAACATGAATCCGTTAAAGAAGCTTGCAAGTTATGACAATCGATTTGTATATTATACTAGCTGAACCCGGTGTGCTTCGCTACCCCATCGTATAAAATAAAATTAAAAGTATTTATATATTTACAAAAATTTATTTATTTAATTTAATTATTGCAATGCTTCGCCTCTTTTTTTGTTGTAAACCAATTAGAATTCAGCACTGAATCGCTTGTAATTTGCTTCATGCTCCCCCTTTTTATTTTTAGACCAATCAAAAAGCAGCAATTACACAATCAGCTGTTTCGCAGTCAGTTGTGGGAGAATGAGAATGGGGCTACCCCACTCTCTATTTTAATTAACACATATTACAAAATCAGCTGTTTTGCAGACAGTTGTGGGAGAAAGAGAATGGGGCTACCCCACTATTTTAATTAATATGTATTTTAAATTTGTGGTAAAGCCGTTAATAAACGTAGTAAAGGTGCAGAAGTGTGCATGGTCGAAAAATATTATCATGTAATAAGTATTCCTGAGTCAAAGCTGAACGCTATGAAAATTTAAGATCGGTTATCAGGTCCAGCCTCCAATATATCGCAAACAAAGGGGCGTGATCCGCCCACTTTTCTTTTGGTACGTATTTCTATTCATGCCAAAACCATACATAGCAAATACTGCCGCAGTTGGTCAAAAAATGCCCAAGATATGACGATTTTAAATTTTAGGTTATATGGGCGAGGCCACGCCCCTTCGTCTACTCACAACTTTATATAGTCAAGAATTTATTATTTCGCAAGAATATCCTATTGTGAAAATTTAATGACAGTCGGTCCAGTAGTTAAGAATATACTGCGATTTTTAATTTTCCTAAAAAGGGGCGTGGTCCCACCCACTTTTCTCCTGGTACGTATTCCTAATTATGCCAATACCATATGTACCAAATAGCATCAACATAGGTCAAAAAATGCCCAAAATATGGCGATTTAAATTTTTGGGTTATATGGGCAGTGCCACGCCCCTTTGTCCAATAAAAACTTCATATAGCCTATTATTTTTTCCAGAGTCATAGTAAAATGCTGTGTAAGTTTCAGGAAGATCGGTCCAAGGGTTTAGCCTCCTATAAAGCACAAACAAACAAACAAACAGACAGACAGACATTCATTTTTGTATATATAGATTGAAAGCGGATTAATTATAATTAAAGTAAAATGGGTCGAAAAAGGGGGATTTGGTAATAAAAGAATCTATGGCTATCTTACCTGTTGATAAAAAGTATATAAAACTTTAGGTAAATACATATTACAAAAAAAGTATTTTGTATAGCAAACATTGTTGGTGGTATAAGTAAGTATCTGAATTAAAAAAGGGGGCGGTGAAGTGGGCGTGGTTCATAGTAATATGGCGACGTTAATAGTATTAAGAGCAATATACTACCAAATAATACTACCAAAAAATAATCCGTTGGAAGGAACAAATTTGTACAGAGAACAAATTTGTACAGAGAACAAATTTGTACAGAGAACAAAAAGTTAAAAACTTAAATTTGGCGTGAAAAAGGGCGTGAAAGGGGGCGTGGCGTAAGAAATTTTTAGTTCTACCTCGCCTGGAGTATAATGTGTACACAATTTGAAGTAAATCTGTTAAAAACTATATGGGAGCAATTATATAATTTTAAAAAAGTGGGCGTAAAAGTGGGCGTGGTCGAAAGAAGTACCCTATTAATCATGCCAGAGTCCCAGTTAAATGCTGTGAAAATTGCAGGAAGATCGGTCCAGAGGTTTGGTCTCCTATAAGGTACAAACAAACAAATAAACAAACACACATTCCATTTTATATACTCGTATATAGATATTGTATATTAGTTTTGTTTTGGGTTTCATGCGTTTTCTTAATATATTCCAGTACCTCCCTGCAAGGCTTGTTCCTGAATTCTGGTTTGATATAAGCGGTTTGACGAGAAAAAAAGTACAGAAAATTCTCAAACTGGGTGCGCTCCGCTAAATAACGTGAATTTTAAGATGTATAAAACGATTGTTTCAAATCGAGCTTCCTATTTACTTACGTTGTCATTACATGTCATTAAAAACTTTTGACTATAATAAATTCTAATGTAAAATCTTAATATGATATAAGATTTTTTCGAAAATTAGTCCTTGTTCCAAAATTGGCCTACTGCATTAAATTTGCTAATTTTTACTTTCGCTTTTGAATTAGAAGCTTTGCTTCTAAAAAAGTGAATAAAATGCCTCTTGCCATCTGTTGCTACGAAGAATGATCTTCGACTAATAAGGGATATCATTCATTAACATTCGTCAATTTCTCGTAGAAATAACTTTGAAATTTCTTTCATTACATTCGTAATATTTACTAAAAAATTCATTTGTAGGTTGACCGTACTCATTATTCGTAGAATTTACGAAGTTTTAGTTGAGTTTAAAAAATTTACAACTGAAATAGTTCAGACTGGTTTGTCGAACAATTACTGAATATAAGGAAATGTGTGATTGCAAGGTGGCCGTAGCCTACTGGAAGAGTACGTGGCCCATAAGCTAAAGAACCGTGGTTCAAACATTAGCTGAACAGAAGGTTTTTTTCGTAACTAGGTATTAGGATCATTCGTAAATGTATTCGTACAATATATATTTGTTTTTGTACGAATACCAATAAAATATTCGAAATGTATACCAAACAATGTCCATTCTACGAATTCTATTCGTGGCTGAAAATTAAAAATAAAATTCTTAGAAAAAATTTTTTAATTTATGAATACGTATTGAAAAGTGTTTGTGAAACAAGGGTAAATGAAATAGTATCGCAACTTATTAGGCCGTGTTCATATAACGCGTTTTTGTCGCGATTGAGACACCGCTCTTAATTTTTTTTTCGCAAACGCGTCTGAAAAATACTGAATATTAAATAAATATATGTATTTTAATACATACAAAATTCAGTATTTTTCAGCCGCTACTTCGAAAAAAAAGGGAGAGCTATTTCGCAATCGCGACAAAAACGCGTCATATGAACACGGCCTTACAGCAACAGGTACAACATACCATTTATTTAAAAATGAATGGCTTAGCTCAGCTTTATGTATAAATTATCCTAAAAAAAGTATTTTTGTATTCTCTTCAAAATATATTAAATACATAATGAACGTTTATAAAGAAATCAAAAAAGCCGTAGTTTTTATTAACAAAGTTCTCAAAGTCCTTAGTTTAAGCGCAACTTTTAATTTAGAAAGTTTTTTGCTTCTCTCTTAAAATTTTTTAATTCAAACTTACGGTTATTTTGATTTTATATGAAGATATATAAAAACTGTTCACTGCCTAGGGGGGCACTTGCCCCTTGACCCCTGCGGACGTTCATGAAGGTGTGCGAGGGCCAGCAGTTGATATGCAAAGAGTTCTGTTAACATTTGACTGGAATTGAGTTTAGTCTTCAATTGAGTTGCTTGCCTCAACTTTAATGATTAAGTATCTTTTTTATGTAATTTTTTTGTTTGGTAAGTGGTTTTAACTGACGAATGCCTATCTTGATTGTAGTCGTTTAGCAATGATGTGTAAACTGGCCATTCCATTTAAAGAATGCAAATATTAAGTTTCAGTTTAAAGTTTTAATTATATGTATACACTCAACACTTTATGACAGTAGCAAAAGGAATTTATGTCAAATAATAAAAAAAAGCTTCTGAATAACATTTTCTCGAAGCTAAGTTTCTTACAGCTCGTTTCGTTGGTTTGCTTGCGTGAAAATTGCAAAAACTGACCGATTTAACGACAGACTTTTGTCTAAATTGTTAAAATAATCCTAATCCTATCGCGATTTGAACCCGTGACCTCTACATCAAGAGACAGATGTCCAACCGTTTGAACTACATTAACATATTACGCAGAATTGTTGATTTTAAGTTTTTATTCTGTAGTCTGATGGCCTTAGCGATTACTTTATAGTAATAGTAAAAGCATAAGCCACAAGGAAATGATTAATATTTGATGATCTGAGAGATGCGTTAGGAGATTTAAAGCAGGGTTCGCAAAAACTCTCAATTGAAGAGAAAAATTGCACTCCTCATCAATATTATTCAAATGACGAACGATTCACTTTTTTTCCTCATTCGTGAAGAAAAAAACTTGAGCGCTCTTATGTTAAATATTCAGAGTAATCAAAACTTTGTCTTCGCTCTTTCATATTATTCGCTCGTAGATTGCGCTCCTCAAAAAACTGAGTTGAACAAAGCCTTCTCTTTGTTATTCATTTATTGTTACTCGCTCGCGAATTTTTGCAAAGGCACAGATTACACGATGATCGTTGTTCGGCGTTCAATGAACACTTTTTTACGCTCTTTTACATTTTGATCGTTGGTAGGTCACATGATGATCGTTTAATCGCGATCAAGTCTTGTTTTTTTCTTTATTCCAGTCAGAATTCTTGTTAAAAAAAAGGGTTTCATGCAACTTTTTTTTAATACCTTTCAGTCGAAAAGCAGTACTTCTAGTACTTTTTAGCTGCTAAAAGTGAACACATCTTACATTTTTCCACCCAGCAACACTGTTTCGATTGTGATCGCTGTCATGTACAGCGTTCAAAAATGAACATATCTTGATCGCCCTAACAATTGCTCATCCGCTCTGGCTCTCAGTGTTTTTTAACAGTTTCGCATTGAAAGCAACAACAAAAATATTTTGAACGCCGATCAACGATCATCGTGTAATATGTGCCAAAAATAAACTCATTTTATTGGAATTTTTGCGTTCGCTCATTTATTTCGAGTGATCTTGTTAATTAAAAATAAATACGTGTTTTATGATGAACTATATTTTTGCATTTTTTAATGAAATATTAAACTACTTAATCAATTTTTAAAATATTTCTTTTTGTTTATTTATCTTAGTTTATTATAATTTCATAAAATATAATGAATTTTTAAGTTTTTGTAATGAAATATATTATTAAGAAAAATTTTTTTTGTGCGAAATATTTAATTCATCATTTGTGCGAAGTTTCGCATAAAATGAAAGCGAGCGATTCAATGAGTTTATCATTTCAAAATACACGAGCGATTAAAACTCAACATCTCTCATCAACACGACGTCGCTCTTTTTAAATTTCTCAGCATACAAACTCACGAAAGAGGAAAGCAGTTGAGGAGTTAAAGGAGAAATGAATATTTTATCAGCATACGCTCTAATAAGATAAACTCACAGCAAAAACAACTCAGAGGAGCGGGAGCGCATTTTGATTGCTTTACGCTCCCTGATTTAAAGTAACAGTAATAGATAAATAACAAAGCAATGGTTAATATTTTTGGATACTCTATCGAAGGATAGTGCTACCATAAATAGAAAAAATTTCGTGTTAATAAAATTTATGATTAGAGCTATTCACAATCCGGTAAAAATAGTTTTGCATCATAGCATTTGCCAAATGGTAGAGTATATATCTAATCTACACTAACAAAATATACAAGGATGCATTTACTACGCTATTGCAAATTTGCAACCATAAAATCTCATAAGGGTAATTTACGATATTTTTGCATCCTTGCAAATGCATAATTAGCTGCTTTTACAATAATAAAAAGCATTGATATGCATTTACAACAGTCATGCATTTGCTATAATAAAAAGCTGTAGCATATGCAAGTGCAATATAGTTACATGATGCTATTATGAGTGATTATATTAATTTTGCATTGAACACCATCACCGATACTTTTTGAACACCGCTGATTGAGCAGCAGTTTGCATTGTATGCATTGCTTACATTTTTAGCGGCAAAGAAAGTTTAATTAAAATACAAATTAACTAAATAACTAATAAAAGAAAGAAGTGCTACAGAAATGAAGGCAGTTCTAAAAAAGAAAATGAAAAGACAAAATGACCTATCATTTACTCGTCAAATATTGCATTCAACTATCTAAACACTTTTTACAAACGGATGATGAAAAAAATGTAAACAAAAAAACAACTGTTGTAAAGCACTTGGAATAATATTAAAGGTGTGCTCACAAAAATGTACCCTAGCAAAAACACATTTGCAACGATGCAACAAGATCGTGAATTACTATGTAGTTTATATTTACTATACCTATGCAATATTGAAATGCAAACTGACAGCTGATTGTAAAAAAATCACAGACAAAAAAACTGATATGGAAGATAAGCAAATACAAAAACGAATAATTTGTGCATTTAAGTTTTTTTGGGCATAAAATTTATTTTAGCAAAATTTTCAGCAGAAAATAAGTTCTTATCAATCAGCTGTGAATTGCATGTTTTGCAACAAGTGTTGCAAAGTAAACCGAAAAAGTCTATTCATTAGATGATGCAAGACCATTTGCACAGGATTGTTAACAGTCCTAAGATCTATCAATAATGTTTTTTAAAAATGCAGATATGATATCATCCAGATATTTAAATGTTTTTTAAATTTATATCGTATCGTCAAGTATATATATCTGTATATACAAATGGATCGTGGTTTGATCGGATGCTTAAAACTTGAAAACGACTGTATCAAATTGGATACTTCCTTCTGCTGGTTTGTTCGTAATTGCAACGCAAAGGTTTAGAAAAAAAAGTCGAAAAATTCTCAACAGATGGCGTACATTTCGTTTTTCAGTTCAATTTGAACGTGGGTATGTTTGTATGGGTGTACATCACGTATAGACTCCAAAACTGCTGAACCGATCTTTATCAAATTTTCAGGGAAACTGAAGCAATGTCCTGAAAGTGTTCCTGTGAATTATCAATTGGACAAGGGGTCGAGGTACCTCCCATACAAGCCAAGTTTGCGCCATCGCACGTGTGAAGAATCATGGTGAACTGTGTAGAATATGCTAGCTGGACAAAATTGATTTTCTCATTTTGAGAAAATAACTGTAAAAGTTGTATAAGGTTCATTGTCATTGCTAGTATGATGCGCCAAATTAGTGCATCAGTGGAAAAATGATCAAATTAACTCTCTTCTTTGTATTTATAGATATTATATGTAGAGCTTTCTCTTGTATGGTGATTTAGAGTGAAATTTTACGTATATCATTTTTGTTATAGGAACCGTGGTATAATTATTTGACAAGGTAGTAGCGTAGACTGGCTTTTTTCTCACTAGCGGCAATGGGTAGTTGTCAAAATTAGCTGTTCATGCACTTTATCAAAGAAATGTGAAAAAATAAGCAATGGCTTAAACATAGCTAGTCAATCGCAGCAAACTAAAAACATTCCAATAAACTTCGCGAACAAATTTAATGAATCAAAGAAAAGTTAAAAATAAGCACAAAGCTAGTCAACAGCAGCAAACAACAACTTCCTTAGCTGTTTTTGACAACTACCAATCGCTGAAAAACAGTCAAGGCTACCTTGTCAAATAATTATAGGAAATAACACCCTAACACTGAGTTTTGTGGGACATTTTAACACAAATTCTAAATAAATGAGAAATTAACCCTTAAACACATTTTAAGTTTTCACTTATTTTTGGCATTCAAGTTGGTTTTTGAGCTTTGGTGTATTCAGACTCTTATAGTAAAATTTTATGGCAAATATTTTTGTGGAATATTTTAACCCGTTGTATCCCTGTATTATGGGTCCTATTTGCCCTTTATCAAAAACAGGTCAAAAAAGACCCATACATTGAAGAGTTAGAGGGTTAAAATGTTCCACGAAAATGTTTATCGTAATATTTTACATAAATGTGCTGAACACATCCTATACCAAAAACGTAAGAATCACATGGTTTTGTTTGCCGATTCACTATGAGAATGTTCAAAGGGGGGATAAATTAAACCCCCTCTTAAATAAAACTCAGACGTAAACTTTCAAAACGCCGATACACGTATATTTTTTTTTGGTCCCCTCTATCAGAATCCGTTGGCGGAACCTTGTTATTTTTCTTTGTGTTGCACAGTGTTATTTAATTATGATCATCAGTTGAAAATAGTGAATTTTTAAAGAAGCAAGAGCAGGGTTATACAATAAATTTTTTTAAATGTGTGCAATGGAATTTCAAGTGGAAGGAACGAGATATAATCTTATTAAAAAAAAGTGAGAAAATGGATATATATTTGTGAAATTTTAAAAACAGCCAGAAGCGCTATTTCTGCGTTATAAGTTTTTATTTTTAAACTTTCAGAAGGTAGAACTTATTTGACACCGCTTGACACCGGGCTGATTTTTCAGTATATGTCGAATACGTCTTTATTCATTATTTTAAGACTGATTTGGGGCTTCGCACACGCTCGCTTTTATTTTATTTTTTTTTTTTAGAATGCACATTCCACTTCACTAAATGAGAATTGTATAAAATTTGGTGAAAATTTTCGAAGAGTTTGAAATTTGTTTCTAACGATCACTCATATTGAACACAAAATTAAAAAATTTGATAAAACCTAGTTTTACAAATAAAAACAGGCATATCAAATAGCAGGCACAGCTGTCATACAAAGTACACATTAAGTGTGGGGGTATCTAAGTTTCGGATGTGCTGCCAACTAAAGTCTTTAACAATTTAAATAATCGTTATCGTACAAAAAAAAGGTAGACATATATCAGACGGTTTTTATCGTAAAAAACTAATATTTAGTAACTACAGTGATGTGCAAAGAAATAGGGACACCTGTATTTTTATATTTAAAGCTACATAAATTATATACAAGGTGCCGCAGATAGAGCATTATTTCCCTCGGGTGGTGATTC
Source organism: Dichetophora obliterata (assembly GCA_963920525.1). Lineage (NCBI taxonomy): Eukaryota > Metazoa > Arthropoda > Insecta > Diptera > Sciomyzidae > Dichetophora > Dichetophora obliterata. Next base: position 227,938,094 of record OY986436.1, on the reverse strand, counting down.
TACTTAATAAGGCGAGTAAGAAAATGCAAGGATGATGGTGACCCCTCTTCCCTTTAGGAGCTAGAGTAAAACAACTTAAAAATAGGTTTCATTACATTTTACTCCATATTTAATGTAACTCTTAACCGATCTCCAAAGTCAATAGTATCTTGAAAAAAAGACTACCTGACCTTCAAACTAATGATATAAAAGCCGTTTCTAATCGTACCACACCAAAAGCTAAATGTTTTACGCTAATATAAAATGAAAAAGTAATTATGTTTGCATTGAACACTCAAGTACTATGGCAAGTTCAAAAACCAAGTCAGTACAAAATTTTATCATAAAAAGATATTACATTACAAAAATTATCAAAAAATGTATTTCAAATTCGAAATATTTATTATCAAATTTTAATTCAAATTTTTTTTGGAATTTAGTTGCTCATAATTTTCTTAATTGCGAATTTATGCAAAATGTTTTATAATAATCTTAATTTCAATTTGATTTTCTTCTCAACAAGTTGTAAACTTTGGAAATCGGCTAAGAGATACATTAAAAATGGAGTAAAATGTAATGACACCTATTTTTTGGTTTTTCCTCTCTAGCTCCCAAAGGGTGGAGGGGGTCACCCTCATCCTTGCACCTTCCTTCCTCATCCTTCACCCTTTCCTTGCTCGCCTAATCAAGGAGAATCACTACCCGAGGGAATTAATGCTATAATTTTCATGAAACATTAGGAAGTAATTAAACACATACCAAGGAGGGATTTTTCACAAGATAAGGGGGCGTGTCACATCCCATACAGCATAAATTTGCGATATCGAATAGCTTTGGAGTTAAAGGTCGCACAGAATTTGTTATTCGACCACAATTCACAAGTAGGCGTGGCACCTCGCATACAACCCAAATTTTCGGTATAGAATAGCTTTGGCATTATAGGTCACACAACCTCGGAATTCGGTATTCCAACTCAGTTTACACATGCAGTTTCACTGATAACATTGTAGGCGTTTAACAAGGGAGCGTGGCATCTCCCATAAAATCTCAATTTGCCATACAGCCTCGGAATTCGTTAGTCGACCACAATTTACAAGTGCCGTTAGAGCGTGGCATCTCCCATACAACCTCAATTTGACAAATTGAATAGCTTTTGAGTTAATGGTCGCACAGCCACGCAGTTCAGCATTCGATCTTACAGATTTTTTGAAATGTCTTAATTTGTAGCCTCCATAAAATATAGCATTTATACTTTTCTTACTTACATCGCCGACTTCGCTTCTAATTACATCAGCTGCTTTGTAAACATCCTCCTTTTTCGATATATCAACAACGTATCCTTTGCAATAGCCACCTTCGTCTTCCACCATATTGACGGTTTCTTTAATGCCTGAAAATATTAAAAATTTTATGAAATAACTTGAATACGACATGAAATACGAGAAATGTTGGAGTAAAGTCAATAAATAATAAAAATGTATGCATATTTTTTATACTAGCGGTGAGCATGATTATTACCACAGATCAGATTTTGATGACGAAGAGAAAGATTTTATATAATCCAAAATGTTCGTAATTACTCTAGACACACAACTGCATTCTTAGAGATACAGTGGTGGCCATACAATTAGAAACGATGACTTCAATCTTATATTTCTTTTCACAACTTTTTTGTAATGAGTCTCTCTTTATTGCAGGTCCCGTTATATACTCACTCCAGTGTAATATGTTGTTAGATGTGTAAATATCAGCAAATAATTTAGACAATTTCTCATAATCGCAAAAACAGTAGCAACACGTGTTTATGAGGGTGGACACATAATTAGAAACGCGTACCATAATTTTGGAAATTTTTTATATTTTCAACGTAAGTTGTTGTTTTTTTATATCTTTAATTTAGGGTTAACTAATTTTTATTATAATATAGTGTAAATATGGGTAAAAACAAGTCGTGCACGTCAGAACTTCGTAAATTAATTGTGCGCTGCTATCAAGACGAAAAACAATCAATGTCAGCCATAGCAAAAAAATGTTGCTGTTCTAAAAAAATGGTTTTTGGAGCAATAAGGCAATTTAAGAAAACTGGAAGTTTTGAGAACCCAAAAAGAATTCAAATGCCAAGAAAAACCACTCCATATGATGATAGAATTATTTGTAGAACCAGTAAAGCCAACCCATTTTTGACCTCAACTGAAATTAATGCCATTGTAATGCCTCAAATATCGCAGAATATCTCATGTAGAACCATTAGGCGTCGATTACAAGAAGCTGGTCTACATGGATGCATTGCACGGAAAAAACCGCACGTCTCAAAAAAAAAATATGACGAAGCGTTTACAATTTGCCAAAGAGCACCTGCAAAAACCTCTTACATTTTGGAAAAAGATCCTCTGGAGTGACGAATCGAAGTTTAATTTATTTGGATCAGACGGTAAATCTTATGTAAGACGGCCAGTGAACAAATCTTTGGAGCCCAGATACACTATCAAGACTATCAAACACGGTGGAGGAAATGTGATGGTATGGGGTGCATTCAGTTGGTTTGGCGTTGGCCCGATACATCGCATAGATGGACGAATAGACCAACACCAATATAAAAATATACTGGAAACTATAATGGAACCATTTTCGTTTGAAAATATGCCAGTTACGTATATTTTCCAGCAGGATAACGATCCTAAGCATACTTCCCGAGTTGTGAAGCAATGGTTTATGGATACGAATACTAATGTTTTGTCGTGGCCACCGCAAAGTCCAGATTTAAACCCAATTGAAAATTTATGGACAGATGTCGAAAGAGGTTTAAAAACAAAAATACCCAAAAATAATGACGAACATTTTCGAAATATAAAAGAAGTTTGGGAATCGATACCATCCTCAAGATGCCGAAGTTTGGTTGAGAGTTTGCCAAGGAGATTGACAGAAGTTATAAAAAATAAGGGTTATCCTACGAAGTACTAAGTTGTTTTTCCATTATTTTATAATACATTTTTAAAAAAGATAGAATTAAATATTACTTTTGTTATCGTTTCTAATTCCGTGACCAATGCGTTTTTTGAGTTCAATAAGAAAATCTAGTTTGCACCTTTCACAAATATTCCTACATTTCGAAATATATCTAGGATATACAGTAATAAATGAGCCTTATAACATATGATATCTATTTTCTTAATTTTCGTTGTAAGGAAGTAGTGATGATATAAAATTAAAATGCTAAGTGGGTGTTTCTAATTGTATGGCCACCACTGTAAATGGGGACGTTCAAACTATATAGAGAATTTTAAAACAAAACTCAGTTTTATTAACAGTCTGGTATATAAAAATAGATTTTTAGCCATAACTTTTGATTGGAAAGAGATATTGAGGTAATTTTATCACATTAATTATTTTTGAGACTTGACTTTTTTGTAAAAAATATAAAAACAACATTTTGGAAAAAATAAATTTCGCGAAAAAAATCAAAGGGGGTTGTTTTGATGACAAAAACAGTAAAATAATTTTTGCGCTTAGCTGGAAGAATTTTTGCAAATAAATGCTATGTCATATGAAAGGTTGCAAGATGTGCAATTTTTACTTGATTTCATTTTTACAACAGCAACAATTTTTGAGTCATTTTTTGAGTAAAAAGTCAATATTTTGGACTTTTTTTGAAATAATCATTAAACATATAAACACTGACTTAACGGTACAGCTTCACCTATTTTTGTGAAGAGATTTTATTGAACTTTTGAACAAAAAAAATTTGAATGAAATATGTATATTAATGGACAGCGGAGATATTTGCATCGAAAGACCAAACTTTGATTTTCATGTCGTTTTTTTCTCGTTCTTAGGAACGATGCTTTGTGAAAAAAGTCGTTGTACTGAAAATTTCTCCCATTTTGAATATATGTGAGTGTTTTTGATGTCAAAATAACAAAAAATTTTTAAAATTAAATACACAAAAATCTTCGATGGTAAAAAGTTGTATAATAACAAAATTACTGTTAGTTAAAAAATTACGGAGGGGGCGTGGCAAAAACAAAGTATGTAACATTTTAAGTTACAGTGCACTTAATGTGTATACCTAGTTCGAGCGAAATCCGTTCAGCCGTTTAGATTTGTATAAAGGCCACACAAACAAACAAACAGAAAATGAGTTTTATTACCATAGATAATTGAAATGTTTGTTAAAAATAATTAAAATTAATTTTGTATTCATTCCTTATTATTAAAGAAATATATATTTATTCACCTTTTTTTTTGTGAAGTGTTTTTGTTAGAAGTTTTCTTTCGCCTAGTTTAAAATTTATTTACATAGAATACTTGATTGATAATGCAGTTAAATTGATAATGTTTTAGTTGTAAAAATTAAATCAATATCTCTTTTAATTGTGCAATGACAAATGTTTTTAAATATTTTTATTACTTAAAATAAAATATCTATCTTATAAGAAAGTTGAAAGCAAGAAAATGATTTTTTTAATCAGAAAGTATCTTTAGTATAATCAAAACTACGCTTCGATGAATTCGTTGCTTTCATTTTTTAATAATTAACTTTAATTTGATAAAAATTATATAGATTACTTCGAATAGCTTCACACAAATTTTGAGATTCCCGAATGTCAGATTTTAGTTTTGTTTTTAATTCGCTTTTGCATTTTGTCAAATGTAGTTTGAAAACTTGCACTATATCTTATGTAAAGACAATTTTTATGCTTTATAATTGTGCAATCTGGATGTATACCTAATTTTAAGTGCACATTTTATTGAAATCCAATTGAGATTCAAGGTTTTTCAAATTTTAAACTAGAAATTGTTAAATAATGGCTCTAAAGAAAATATTTTTAGATTTTAGAAAGATTTTTTTTTATGCATTACACACATTTTCTCGAATTCTACGGACCCTGGTGTTAAGCACCGACAAAAACCCCTCTTGGCTACTGCACTGATTTAGCATTCCGCTGTTTAGCCACGGCCGCTACACGTTCGCTAAATTTGACAACTCCTCCTTAAGACAGACATTTATTTCAATATTTAAAGAAAAACATCTTTAAAACCTCAACTCTAAAAATACTCTATAGAGCCTCTAATAAAATCAGTAATGCGCATCATGACGTCAAGTTTACCGCCGAAATTAATATTCATCGATGCTAATTTAATGCAGGTATCAATCGAATGGAAGCATCTATTTTTTTGTGACTATTTTAAGCTACAAGGCTATTAATATTCATAGAGATTGTATGCGATGTTTTTGTATACATTTGTTCAAAACAAACAATTTTTTTTGCATTTAAATATTCAAAACTTTTAAATGATTATAAACACATAAACGACTGACACTTAAGGTAACAATAATTCAAAAGTGACTGTAAAGTTGTTTATTACAGTTGTTTATTGAAAAAAGCATGTATTTTTTTATAAATTTCTCAAACATAACTATATTTGAATGTTATTGTTTTTAAATTTTTTTGTATAAAAAGAAAAAACTATACAATTGCTCAAATTTCTTGAAAATAAAATAAAAAAAAATTAATATTCATTTACAATTAGGTACTTATAGGCAAAAGCCAAAACTTACCTTCTTTGTTGATATCCCAGATGATGACTTTAGTGCCCATTTTGCCCAAGCGCATCGCCAGTAATCGGCCTAAGCCACTGCCACCACCTGTGATGAGGGCAATATCTGTGCTTAAATCCTTTTCCGGATAGCCAAAAGCTATATAATAAAGATCCTGAAAAAGAAGAAGTATTATTTTATTATTATGTGCATTTTTTTAAAGAAAAGGTTTTTAATTTATTTAGGTGTTTATTTTAATTGAAATTAAAAAAAAATGTAATAAAATTTTTCCAAAGAACTTTAAGAAACTTCTACTGCAGCTTATTTTAACAAAATATTTGAGAATCAAACTTGAAATATCAAAATCTTGCAATAAATTATATATTGTTTAAAAAAAAAATTATATTTAAAAAGATATATGAAAAATTATGAAAATAAACAAAAACTAAAAAAAATCATGTTAATAATTTCTATAAACATAAAAAATAAGAAAATGATTAAAATATTTTTTACATGATTTTAATTGTGAGCTATTAAGATCAAATAAGTTTTAATACGGCAACAACAACAACAAAAACTCTGTATAGAGTCAATCCCACAATTGACTAGACTCGAAAATAAAAAAAAAATTATTTCATAAAATATTGCATATGAAAGAAAGGGCCAATATTACCTAATTTAATGAAAGTTATAAGAAATTCCATGAAAGTGTAAGCCTAAAAAAATTATGCTTTTTAGCTGAAATAAACAACGAAAGCAAATTTACCACGAAGCTTACATAAAAATTGACCGTGAATTCGAAAGCACGTTTGCAGTCATGTTTTGCATTTCTTCGCTCTTTATTTTTACAAGTAGCAAGTGTGAAAAGTAATTAACATGCTTGTCGCAATATTTGTTAGTTATGCGCTAACAATGTTGTTGCTAAATTTACAATGAGGTATAGTTAAAGAAGCTTTTCTTCTTGTTACCAGAGTTTTTTTTTAATTAAAACTTTTTTAAAGCATTCAGTGCTAATGTCAAAATAACGATACATATACGTATATGACAACGGAAACATAGCGTGCTGCATGAAAAGCAACCATTAGTTTGGGAAAAAAGATATGATTAAAATATTTTTATTTTAAATAATTTTAATAAAAATAATAACAGAAAAAATAAACAAAAAAAAAGTTAACGAGGTAATAAATTTAATTATAAAAATTTGTCATTACTTGTGTTTAGTTGTGTTGAAGTGTAAAACTTTTGCTTGGTACACTTGCAAACAAAAGACTTAAGAAACGAACTCGCTCAAGTGAAGCTGAGCATAAAACGAAGTTTGTCGCTTAAGTCTTTTGTTGCTCATAATCACCTCAGCTAGAGTTCTTGCTAACTACGAGTAATAACTAAAAATAAGCTTGGTTGTTGTTGTAAATGTTCTTGATTTTTTTTATAAATAATTGCTTGTTTTTCGTTAAATTCCTCAAAAAATTAATTAAATATTAAAACAAAATTATATCAACGAAATTTTTTTAATGTAAAAAAAACTTTTATATTAAACTTAAAATAGTTTTTAAGGCGGCCTCGATAGTCTCGTGGTAGTAAGATTGACTGTCATCCAGGGGTCCCAGGTTCGAATCATGGCAGGGCCATGGTCCTACGCTTTAACCTTTTTTTACTTATTTCAAATAAAAATAACTTTAAAACACATCAATTTACGACGAAAAGTTGTAGTTGGAGGTGGTAGGAAAGTTTGTGGAGAGGAATGTTAAGTAACTTGATTTGACTGAGGTCAAGGCATAACACTTGCTTCAAATTCAATATCACATGTTTCTGCAGCTTTCTGCTACAGTATGAACATGCTACACAAAAAGTTTCACTTGATTACTCACTTTTTTCATTCTGTGGTATCACAACAGACCAATAATTTGATCTAAGTGGGCTGGTCTAAAGACCTGCCGCCACCTTAACCTAGCCTACGTTAAGTTATGTTACGTTAAAGTGGCGGCCGGTCACTACCTTAAGTTAGTTTTAAAAATTTTTCATAAATTATTATATACCTAATTTTAAAATTTTTCTTAGCTTGAACAAACATTTGCCCTGAAAAATTTTACTTATGATAAGTATGCAACTATAAACAAATAAATTGGTAAAATGTGTTAAAAAATATTTAAAGCTTTTTGACATTTTCAATGTATGACACGCTAAAATTTATATTAGATCATTTAAAATTACACAAGTGTCATGTCTTGAACTCCTTTTTACCGTCAAACCAACAATCTAGCATCTGTTACAACTTGCATAGCCTATGATATAAAAAAATAGTCACTTTGAAAGCGAAGCTTGTTGCTGACCTAGTTCAACTTTTGCATTTGCCGGCTTATTAAAGCAATTTTTATAAAAGCTCCTTTTTCGTTTCAGCAGCAGCTTTTTTGTTTTTGCTACTTTTATATTTGCAGCTATTTCTTTTTTTGGTGTTATTTTGTTTGTTTTTTTAATATGCCTTGTTTGCTCTTTTAATTAGCCGCAGCATAGCGCAAAGTTGGTACAAAAGCTTTTGAGCAAAAATGTAGTCAATAGAAAAAAATCCCAGATTCACGCTCACAAAATTAAAGAAAAAACGAAAACAAATATGCAGTAATAAAACATAACATAAAGGTGTAAATAAAGAAGAAGTATAAAAAAAATCCAATTGAAACTGAAATTGAAAGTTCGCTGCAAATGCTGGCATTTCGATTGGGACACAAACAAGTTTGTTTTTTTTTCAAGTCAAGCTAGTGCGGCTGCTGCTACTGGCCACCGTTTGTTGCCATACATTTTGCAGGCTATACAACACAAATAAAACGCAACACAGCGGAAGGAACCACCGGCATATTGGCAATAAGAAAACAATAACAACAAAAAACAAAACAAAAACACACAAACATCATAAAAATAGAAAACAAAAAAACAATAAATAACCAATTTTTTTCTTGTGCTTACAGCTATGTATAGTTTTCAAATCTTAACCGCTCAAATTTTGCACTCGTAAGTAAATTGAATAGTTAATAGTTTTAGTTCTTTGTTGCGATTGTTGTTGTTACTGCTGTTTTTGCTATTTTTGTTGTAATCTTGTTAGCGGCTTCATAGCACGTTTGTTTACTGATTGCCTGCTATTGCACTCCAAGCAAGCAAGCAAAAAGTTACTTGCTGCAAGTGAGCGATATGGTTATTTTTATTTTTTCTCTTGCTTGATATTGCATTCAGCTAAGAAGGTCAGCAAATTTTGTTGTGTTTTTTTTTTTCATAACAAACAGCTTTGGCGTTTATGTCGTTTATATGTGTGCACATTATTATTGCATCATTTATGCATGTTTGTGAATTGGCTTCTTTTCAATGCACTGAGAGATAATTTAGTTGTAAGCGGCATGTAAGCGTTTTTGTGGACATAAAAATAACAAACGAAATGTGTTTCATGATATGCAAGAGCATCGCACGTTGTTGACAAGGTGTCAACATATTTAACGTTGACAAATAGGTTGATATGTAATAAAAAAAAAAACAAAAATTGTTGCGACTTAAATAAGGGAGCATTTTAAATATTACAATGATTACAATTTTTTATTTTAAATCTAGAAATAGAAAAAAAAATCAGGGATCGAATATAGTTTTTTTTTACTTTTTTAATTTGAAAAGATCATGCATACAATTCTTAGAGTCGTTATATACTTTTATATGTAGCGATGTATTGCTCATAAGAAGAGTGCATTCCTGACTATTATTTTTTTAAGATTTTTCTAACAAAATTTGATTGATTTGATGAACAAATAAAAATTAAATTAAATAACTAAAAATAAAAATCTAACCTGACCTAAGGCTCAATAAATGATTTTAAACTATCAAACAACTAGAATTTGTATTTAAAATCAAGAATGATTTAAGCTAGCAAACATTTAGAATTTGTATTTAAATCATAGAAAATTAACAAAATTAACAAAATTTTTTGTTCTTAAAATTCCGGGCTGAATTATCAATTCGATAAAAAAGGAAGAAAATGGCCAAAAATAGATCAAAACACTATATAAATAGCGATATTGGATGAATAAATTGAAATAAAAATCAAGTGTTGTTTCACTTAGAGTTAGAATAAGTTCTAGAAGAAACAATTATTTTTTCACAGTGGAAACAATGAAGCCAATTAAAGTTGTAACAACATTCAAAACCGGCAGAACTGCAACGCAGTGTCCCAACATAGAAATCTGTAGATAGCATGTGACACTACTGCGTCGGCGAATTGCAACATAACAAGCTGCGATAAAGCAAACATAGCTTAGAATATTTAGCATTATGCATTTTAATGCAAGATAAGCAAGTTGAAGCAGCATTTTAAGCATTCATTAAAATTTATAAGTTATTCTGAACATCTTATAACAATAAGCATACAATGCATATTACTTTTAAAGAGTAGAAGGGAAGGTAGAAATATTAAGAAACTTTAAGGAACAAAACAAATTTTGCAATAAAATCTCATGTAAATAAAAGGAGTTGCTTTAAATGGTGCTGAAGTGGATACATTTTCTTTGCTTAAGTAATTTTTTTTTCTGAGCCAGAATGATAGAATTTTAAGTATTTAATTTCTAGCTGTATTTAGACAACAAGTAAATACTTTGTTTATAATAAAGCTTTGCACACACACACACACACATAATGGCAATTGTCATGCATTTCACATCTAGCTGTTAATGATCATTACCTTCAATTTGTTGCCTATTTGAGCGCAAAGTAAACAACAAAAAACTCATTCTCGATTTTATGCTAAATTGGCTAACTTTTTTAAGAAGTCGTCGACAACGCGTCATCAGCGATCCGCATGCAGCACAGGCACGTTTTATTGTAGCTTGTTGTTTGAATAAATATTGACTGAGTGAGACGACAGAAAATAATGAGCAATCTTAATGGCAGCAAAAAACTAACTTGGCAGCAGGTGCTAATTGTTGTGAACAAACTGCAAGCTTTTGCTTAAATTTTTTCATTTTATTTTTGCTCTAATGTAATTAAGCAACAAAATTTAAAGTTTTTTTTGTACTTTTTACTTCACATGTAATTAAGAAGGATTTAGCAAACTATCGCATACATGTTATGTTACAAATGATTCAGTTTAGTCTATATTCAAAAAGGTGTGTTTGTATTTTTTTATTTCAAGCTCGTGATTGATGATGACATTTTAATGTTAAACCTTCAACCGCTAGCTTAACTAATATGGTCGACCAAAAAAAAAACCTTTAACTAAACTAAGTAGATAATAATTCATAAAAAACAATCAATTTTAACAGCGAATAAGTTAGAGATGAAAAACATTTGGAGGGTCAAGCGGATTACAACAACAACAACAACTATTAAAATAACAACAAAAAATACGGTCTCGTGACATTGCAGTAGGGTGCAAACATGCTTAATGTTTTTATTTCATGTTCTTTGTAAGCAAAACAAAAACCTAAAAAGTTCAAACAAAAGACTTAAGACACGAACTCGTTGCTCTTCAGACGAGGAGCAAAAGAAGAATCGCTTTAAGCGATCATTTATTGGAAAAGCTTTTAAGGTATGTTTAATAAATTTAAAAATATTAAAAAATTAAAAATATAACTTTCCTAATTGTAACAATATATTAAAAATTAGCTGAAACCCCGCGAGTTGCTGCCACACTCCCTTGTCAAACGCCCATAAAAAGTGATCAATGAAAGTGCATGCATAAATTGAGGTCGAATACTAAATTCCGACGCTGTGCGACCTATGACTCCAAAGCTATTCGATATCACAAATTTAGGTTGTATGGGGTGCCACGCCTCCTTGTTCATAGCCCATAAAATGTTATAAATGAATTTCGAGGCTGTGCAGTCTATAACTCCAAAGCTATTCGATATCGCAAATTTTTAATATACATATTTGTGGGCGGTAAAAAGGGTTGTGACAGCATTTAATTTTTTCCAAACCTTCGCGTAGCAATAACAAACAAACCCGCAGAAGGAAGTATCCAATTTGGTCCAGTCGCTTTCAAGTTTTAAGCATCCGAACGAACCATGATCCATTTTTATATGGGCATTTCCGCCAAAAGGTCTACCACGAATGAAAAATTAAATGTTACTTAAAATTCGTTTAATCCTCGATAATAGAGAAAACATGTTTAAATTTATATTGTGAGAGTACTGAGAGCTGATCTCAACTTGAATTTAAAAAAAAAATGGCAGCAAACATAATAAATGGCAACAAAAGTTAAAAAATGGTGACAAAAGTTGAAAAATTTAAACAAAAGTTGAAATTTTATAAGTAAAATAAATACTCGTATAATACAAAATTTTATTAAACTTTTTTAAGTTTTCGATTGTAACGGTCCTGAATTACACTTAAAATGTTTTTCTAGTTCAATTAAATAAATAAAACTATTTAATATTAGCACTTCTTTGAAGGAAAAATTTGTCACATAATGTATATCACGTAACGTATCATACTATGGTTGATGTAAAAATAATTAAAAAAGATTTTTCAACGAAGCAATTATGAATATGTAGCAACATTATTCCAGATAATATTAAAAAACTTTCATAAAAAAACTCGTGCACACTTCACAGATTTTTTCGTTTATATTGATGCAGGTAAAAACCACTTCTATTTTATGTCACGTAACGTATCATTTTTGGTGGCTTCTATCTGAGAGCCGAACTTTTGACAACTCTTAGCTTTTACACCTTGTATAGTGCGTTTAGTAAACTATTGAAAAATCATAATAAGAAATCTGTAAGTTGAATTTTTCTTTGTTTTTCTACTCATTAAAGTCGTACGACTGTCACGTGCGTACCCAGCAGCGGATTTGCCAGTGTCTACCATAGAACTAATACAGAATCAATTACCAGATAAGGAAGCATTACTTTTTTCAAAAAGTAATGCGTCTGCATATAGCAGAAGTAATTAATTCATACCTCATTACCTGTAATGTAGCATACAAGGAAAAGTAATGCAGTGATTTTTATAACTTAATACAAGTAGTATGTTACTCCATAACTTCTAGGTAATGCTGAAGGGAGGCGATCACTTACCTCCTGTCTCATTCAATGTTAAATGTAAGGCCTTTTATGCATAGTAAGGTAATATAGTCGGAAGTAGTGGTCATTACAAGGTAATTGATGCTTCATATATTCGGAATATATTCCATCCGCTACTGGGTAGCTACGGAAATGCCCATATGAGAAATCGTATGAGCAAAAGGGGGATCCATTATTTTTGCAATATCTAGAGAACCGCTCATCGAATGTTGTACAAATAAGTTTAAATTCCGTACCATGACTGGCCGAGCACACCCTAATATTTTACCAACACCATTGGAACGGTTCAGAAGTGCCACGGACGTTTTTTTATCAATCTCTTTAACGCCTTAAAAACGGGACAATTTTTTCACACACCCAGCAAAATGTTTGATACAAATGTGAAATACAGTCTTAGTAACACGGCTTCCAGAAGACATTATATAGATCCAATTGTGATTCTTCTTAGCCTTATTGAGAAGCGCATTCAAGAGGCATTCTCATAAACTACTTCTGAAAGACATTCAAATAGCATTTAAATTCAATGAAAGTAAAAAAATTATGTATATTTGTAATCAATGTTTAAAATATTTTCTGTGGGATTTTTTTAAACCCCCAACAAAACCCAACCACATCCTACTTCCAACATAAAAATACCATACCAACAAAAATAAAATAGAATAGGGATGGAATTCAAGAATTTCCCTTCCACTTTAGCTTCTTTTGGAATCACTTTATTTGCTGGGCATGTGCTAATTTTTACCTAATTTTTACTGTGACTAATTTTTATGTGATATGGTTAGTTTTGCGACATCCGACTTAGTGATGCGGTATGGCATCATCGTCCTTATTGGGTTAAGACAACACATATCAAAGAAATAAACAAATTGTCTTTTGTTTTGTTTTGTTATGGAGCGCCGCTCTGTATTTATATGTTTCTCACTTTTCGCCTTGCTCGAGGCTCATCAGTTTTATATTTGTTCGCTGTGCTTGTTGAGCACGAAGAGAAAGAGAAAAAAGAGCGCAACATAGAGTTATTGAAAGTCTCGCAACACAAACGCGTCAAAAGACAACGAATAAGCAATGCGTGGCAGCTGGGATGATTTCTTTAAAAACATAATACCTAAATTAAATATACTTATTATTTAAATTTCGAAAAAATACCCCTTAATAAATTTATGGCACAAATATGATATTTAAAAATTTTTTTCATAAAAGTCAGCCCAGTACTTTTGGAGTAAAGTCGTAACTTTAAATTTGCACTTAAATTTTATATAATTTTATAGATATATTGATTACAGATAATTAGCATATTTGAGTAAAAAAATAATAATAAAAATAAAATGTTGAAATTTGTGTCATATTTTAACTTGAAATCTTAAAACAAATTTTAAAAATTTCACCAACTTTTTATCTAAATAAAATGTTTTTATTTAAAAAATAAAATTAGAATAAAAAAAATTAACAAAAACTACTTTCATTTATGCCATATTTTAACTTATAAAAGACTAAAATTAACATATTATTACATAAAAAATTAATGTTGAAAAATTTTAAATAATATACATGAAGACATGAGTGGATATAGGTGATATGCCTCAAAAATCTAATTTCGAGAAACTTGAGTTCAAAGTTTTTCATTCGAATCAAACTTTGTAAATCAAACTTTGTGAAGAAGTTATTATTTAAAATAGCCACAGACATGGTTGTTTTAAAGTTTAAAATTGTTTCTATGTATAATACATCTTCATCTATGCATACAACAGCGAAAATCCAAAAATTCGACTTGTCACCGTCATCCACTCATGTTTTCACATACATTATATTATATTTTATTATAATTTTTAAAAAAAAATATAATTGTAACGTTACAGTCACTCAATGAAGTCACTTTTTCGAGCTTTGGCTTTTCACAAAATAGTACAGAAAACATTGCTTTGAAAGGCAAAAAAATCACAAATATTTCTGTTTTGATTTAACATAAGTAGTGCGTATCAGCTTATCAAAGTGGCTGGAGTACAGAACCCACAGAAGACTACTAATAATTGTATGCATTTTTGAAGACAAATTGACTGGTGTTCTGCAAAGAACTTCTTGTTGTTGCAATCCTGTTGTTTCATTCATTTGGCATTAAGCTCAAATTTAATTGTAATAAAATAAAAAAATAAAATTTTTTAGAATTATTAAATAACGTTGTAAAAAGTATAACTTTTTAGAATTATATTTGAGCTTAATGCCAAATAAGTTTATGAAGCAACAGGTTGCAACAAAAATGAGAAACCACTCAATTTTTCGCATTAAGCTCATATATAATTTTTGATATATTTTAACTTAAAGAAACTGAAAAAAATTTTAAATTTTAAAAACTTTTTATTTCAATAAAATAATTTCATAAAAAATAAATAAGAAATTTAAAAACTACTTCTTACATTTATGCCATATTTCAACTTATAATTTTTATTATAATATTTATTATAATATTTTAACTTGAAAAAACTAAATGAAAATTTTAGAATTTTCTATAAGTTTGTATGGTTTTTTATTGTTTCAGGATTTTTAATTAGGTATAAATAAGTTAATGCATGCTTATAGAAATATTTATAGCTCTTTAATTTTTTTTTTCATTTTAATACTTGAAGCACTTACTTTGAACTAGCTAAAACTAAGCGTTTGACCCGTAAAACATGACAAAAATAACATAATGAGCAGTTATTATGTTGCACAAAACACCGCTATTACATTATATGCATGCTGTAGTTGTTATTATTATTGTTGTTGTTAGTGTTATTATTTAATAAAAAGCTCATCTTGCGTACTTAACCGGCTGTTTGCACTGATTATTGGCAAAGTCTCTCGAGTTGACGGCCAAAAATAATGTATTTGAATTACTGTTTTATGCAATTCATCCGTGTTTTTTTTTATTTCCTCTGTGCGTTTTGTCACTGAAGTGCATGCAACGAACAAAATTGAAAGTCATGCAGCAGACGATGATAAAACAAAAAACCGGCACAGAAAATAACTGCTAAAAATTTCTACTGTTTAGTCTTCTTTTTTTTTTTGTTTTTTGCTGATGCAATTTATGGAAAGAAGTAAGCTTTGCATATAAATTGCTTGATAATTTAAATTGATTAATTCTTGCGAATATATAAATAACGTAAGATATTTTTTGTTTTGTTTTTTTAAGATTTAATGTAAGATATAATTTGAGAGAATAAAAATAAGTTTGTTTCTTAAGTCTTTTGTTTCTGCACTATAGGTCTCATGAATAGTTTAGCTATACTTTGTTATGAATCTAACTTACAGATTTAGATAGATTGTATGTATTTTGTATGTCTAAAACAAATGTAATATTTTTAACTTTTTTGAGCAACTTATATTGCTTTTAAAGTTCTACTTTTCAAACATTATGAATTTCTTGTCGATTCTTTGCCTAGTTCTATTTTTATAAAAGTATTGCGAGAAAACTGTATTGAAATAAAAATGGAAGCCAACCAGAATGCCATTCGTTTAATTTTCCATAATAGGAGGATCGTTAGTAGCTTTCCTTTATTTAAAAACTTAAATGTGTTGCTAATTAAACTACTGTTGAAATTACTATAAAGTACTTAAAGTTTTACCAAAAGATCTGGATATTTATTTAATAGACACTATGACAACTATAATTTAAGGGCCAATGACCAACATTTTGTTAAAACTCAGTTTCACAACTTGTATCTCTTCTTTAACTCGTATTCATGTGCTGCTCCTAGCCTTTTTAATAACTTATCGAGTTTATTCGTTGTATTCGTAATATTAATTTGTTCCTTAATGAGGTAAAAACATAGCTGTTTAAGTTTAACTTTGAAATTGTGAATTCTCCAATCTCTGTGCAGTTCTAATTTAGTGTCATTTGCTTAATTCAAATGCAATTTTATTCCATCACTAAACTTTTAATGCTCGTAAATATCTGTTTTTTATGCTTCCGAACTGTCAATATTATTTTTTTTTTTTGTGTAGTTAAGTTACTTATTGTCAATTGCAAAATTTTTAAATTTTATATTAAGACCCCACTACAATACTTTAATAATATAATACTACACTTATGCTTATGATTTTTTGCTTTTAAATGTTTAAATATGTTATCTACATTTTGCCACTTGTTTATTTTGAACATCAGAATGTAGATGTTGCCAATCAATTATCAATAATTATTTTTTTAATTTTGTATTTGATCTTAAGTGTATATGTATTATTGTTTATCAAATAATTGCTTTCTTAATAATAATGATAGTAATAATAATAATAATAATACTAATTATAATAATAATAATAATAATAATAATAATAATAATAATAATAATAATAATAATAATAATAATAATAATAATAATAATAATAATAATAATAATAATAATAATAATAATAATAATAATAATAATAATAATAATAATAATAATAATAATAATAATAATAATAATAATAATAATAATAATAATAATAATAATAATAATAATAATAATAATAATAATAATAATAGTAATAATAATAATAATAATAATAATAATAATAATAATAATAATAATAATAATAATAATAATAATAATAATAATAATAATAATAATAATAATAATAATAATAATAATAATAATAATAATAATAATAATAATAATAATAATAATAATAATAATAATAATAATAATAATAATAATAATAATAATAATAATAATAATAATAATAATAATAATAATAATAATAATAATAATAATAATAATAATAATAATAATAATAATAATAATAATAATAATAATAATAATAATAATAATAATAATAATAATAATAATAATAATAATAAATAAATAAAATCTTAAATATGTCTTTTATATTATCTTTTATATTTAAGTGTTAAAGTTATCACTTGGCTTATTAAATTCTTTATAGTCAGTTTTGAGAACAGTCATATATAATTTTGACTTTACATAATTTTGATGGTCCAAGTCAGGCTCAAAGGGGTTTTCGGGATTCAAATCCTCCCAGCATTTGAAGTTACTATGAATAAGATTATTAAAAGAAAAAAAAAATAATTGTTTTTAAAAAGCCATTGAGTAAATTATAAAAATATTTGGAAAAAAATTAAGTGTCTAAGAATTAACTCCAAACCTATTTCTAGAAGCAAAAGTTCACCATGTTTAAAATAACAGTTAGAAAAAACAGTTGAGCAATGCAAAAAATTTCCGATCATCTCATATCTGATTTAAGCAATGAAAAGAAATATAAACTTATTTTATTAGTTGCAAAAGATTGTGTGAACATTAGTTTTAATTAATTTTCCATTTATTTAAAAAAACCAAAAAAGTTTGTAGCATGTTTCCAATAATTGTCTTACATATTTATAAAAATGTTTGAAAACATCAGTTCTTATGGTAGGGTTTGATTCCCAAATTGAACCCCAGGCTATAGACTTTCTCTCAACACATTACTTTTCGAATAACTGACATCTTTTTCTCATTCTTTTATGTTCTTACATCTGTATAACATATTCTTAATAATTCGTAGTAAAATCATTCAGTATGCGTCACTTTTAATTTTGTATTCTTGCATCCATTTGCATATATTTTTGTTTATAATAATACTTTTAATTTTTCAGACTCAAATCTTCATGCTTGATTCTTTATGCTAAATTCTTGCCAATAGCATATTCTTTGCATACTAAAATTTTCACACTCAAACACCAGTTCTTCATTGTTTGCATAGCCTTGAATTTTCATATTATAAACCTCATTTGCATACTCAATTTTGAACAATTAATTCTATATACTTTATTTGCCATTACTTTGTCTATGCTTAAAAATTTTCGGAACTATTCAGTTAAGTTATACGAAAAATATGCTGAAGTGTTTTTTGTTTATAAAGTATTTATTAGAAAAAAAAAAGGAATTGAACAAATTTATTTTCGTAAGACGCTTTATGAAAAATAATGATTTTTTTCAATAAAATGGGAACAACTTTAGCTTATTTAATCAAGTTGTTATTTATCAATGAATTCCATTAAATCAATTTAATTGAAATTGTTAAAAATCATGAGAGGCCTATCCCATTTTTGGGTTAACCCATTTTCGGCTACTGGTGCATTTTTGCATCAGTAACTTTAGAATTTTTTCCAGATGAGCGCGAAAGTAATATTACCTGGCACTGAAGGGATTATGTTAGTATGGACTTTTGACAATATAAATTATTTTTGGTTTGAGTCAATTCGGTCGTTTACTTGGATTTTACGACCACGGCGCGTCTCAATTCTTGATTTTTTTTTTAATTTTTGAAAATTTCAGAAAAATATTTCAAATCGCAGTATCGAAAATTGCTTTTCAATAGTTACTATTGTAAGTTTTAAATTTTATGTTAAAAAAATTAAACTGTTTTAAACTGGGCAGGTGCGGCTGTGAAGGTATGTGATGCAGCTAGTGGTGCAAAAATGCATCAGGCCGCCCAGCCCTTACCTGTGGAGGTGAAAATTTTGCCAGATAAAGTTTAGGGCCATATATAGACTCCCGACGAAGTTTCATCGATTTTGGCGCGGTTGTTAAGGAGCCGCCGAAAATGGGTTAATAGAGCAACTGGTTTTTTATAGTTTTTCGGTTTTTTTAAATCAACAACTTTGGCATAGTTGAAAAGTTATTTCTAATCGATTTATTTGACAATTTCAAATACTTTTTGAACTTGTTTAAATATTAATTTTAATTTTTAAATTTAAAAAAATTGATTATTAATTATTATTATTTGTTCTTGAATGGGTCACTAAAACATTTTGACCAAATTTCTTAAAATCAATTATTCATGTTTTCAAAAGTTTTGTATACGAATGACAGAAAGCTAAACCTTTGAGTTTATTGCCTATTCCGACTAATGTTTATGTTTTTAAGAAGCTTTTAATTTTTTACTCTCTAAGGCTTCTCAGTACCATACTGAATACGTTATATTCTGTTGAATCAAATACGAGATATCTTAAATAGCGAATGAAGCCGAATTTGATACACTTAAATCAAACATGATGAATGAAAAAAGTAGTAATGGAAGATAAGCAGCCCTATCATGAATAAATTTGCACACGGAATCGGAAAAGGGATTTTTCATTTTTAAGATAAAGCTCAAGAACATTTTGGACATTTATTGATCAACCGCTGATGAATTAGAATTTGTTCGAATATTTTACAACACCAATGACCTAGAATTTCTTGTTTGCACTAGGTTTTGCTCAAGTTATTCTTAATAATAGTAAAATTGTAAAACGAAAGTTACGCACGGAAGAGATACAAACTATACAACACGTTACCACATGATTATAATAATGATTAACGTAGCAGGAAGTTATGTCCAATACAATATTTGTGTTTATATTTTTCTGCTTGAAAAATCTAAAATCAGTTTTTATAGTAGTACCAAGTTACCAAGCGAAAATATCTAATAACAACAATTTATAAAAAAATATCTTATACTTCACATACTTTTTGATTTTTTTTATTTTTTTTTTTTTTTGTTAAAATATAATTAAATAACTTAATTGTATGTGTTCTAATCAGAATACGAAACTTTAGCTAGCACTTAGCTTTTCAACACGACACAGAATTCAACCTTCACATTTGGTTCAAACGAAAGACTTAAGCAACAAACTTTTTTTAGCAAACGCAACAAACTAGACTTTGTAAATATGCTTTTTTGTTTTAGTTTTTTTTTTTAATAAGCAACTTAGTTTTTTTAATATTTCATTTAGATATAATTATTATTTAATTATTCGAAGCTTTTATTTAAAAATAATTATTGCTTAACTAACACAATAAATATATGTAGGCACATTCAAAATGATTTAACAATTTTGCACGAAAACTGGTTGTTATAGAAATCTTTAACCTTGGGAGTGTATGTTTATGTATTCGAATTGTATATATTTTGAATAAAGTATGGCTAAGTTTAATGACTGCATCAAAGTTCTTTTAATTATATTATTGAATACTCTTGAACGCTGTTAGCAAATATTTTGTTTGGCGATATAAATTCTTGTAGAAGAATTTATGCAAACAACGAAAGTAACCTTAAAAACGAAATTTTGTTATTGATTTCAAATGGAATTTTTATTATTTGTTAACTTGATCTAGTTTTTTTTTAATAAATGATGCATAGTGAATATTTATACTGAAGAAGGAGTAAGTTATTAAAAACATACTATTTTAACACAAATTAATAAGCAGTGGACAAAGTAACTCAAAGTGACATTTTATAAGAAACGTTTTTAAAAAATATTTTTGCACGTTTTTTTTAATGGTGATTTTTTTTAGTTTTTTTTAACAGCTCAAAAAGTGTAAGGAAAGCGCCATACAGTTTCAACATTCTGCAAGAATATTTCTCGTAATGGGGCTTTCCATAGTGACTGGTGGGACAATTTACTCCAGAATCCCTAATGTTTAGACCTGTATTTTGATCTAATATAATGATCAAATAGATATTTTACAATAGATTATGTACCGACTTATAAAGCTTTTACCGAAAATAACTCATATAAATATTTTGGTGATATTGCATTGGTTAAAGGAGTGTGACTGGTGGGACAGTTCAAAATACCGCACTTCCGCCTTCTGCACTGTCAATCGAGATTTTAGCCCAAATACTATAAAACGCCAGATGTCTTTTACTATGCTATGAAAGGATAAAATAGACTTCAACAGAAACTAAAAATTAGCACCAAATTTAGTTTCTACAAAAAATATAGAAAGTAGAAATTGTGACTGGTGGGACCTCGTGGGACTAGTGGGGAAAAAATCTTACGACTCCTTCACAATAAACAACAAGTTGACATAGTGAAAAAATACTTAATCTTTTTTTTATTATAAAGGTTCTCATCTAAGCATGTAACTGACCCGTAAACATTGTAAACCTTGTGAACTTACATGCGCGTAAACTATCTGTCGAAATTTGTATGGGCGTGAGTTTACACCATTTCCGAGTCTATTTTGCAGTGTAAACTAGCATGTTAATCTACGTGTGTGAATGAGGGTTGCCTTTGGCGCTAATCATCACATATAAGTAACAAGTATAAGTTGGAGTAAATATGAACACGTTTTATTTATTTTTCTATGTTATTACAGGTTTTTAAAAGGTTTAAAATGAAAAAAAAGTCATAATGTTGCCGCAGCCACCATTTTAAGCACTTACACATTTACGCTATTTACACTTTGTCGCTCATCAAAAGTTTAAATGCTATACATGTTTACATGCTTTGATGAGAACCCTTAATAATTTTTACAGATCATGTAAATTTAACTATTATACATTGCGTTAAGAATAAATTGGTTATAATCATATTAATTTAAGAAAATAGATTATTTTCTTATTTCCCGTGGAATGTCCAAAATAAAAATTTACCTACTTGAAACATTTTTAAAAATATGCCTTTTTTCACCGAACAAACTTTACGCCCACCTTAAGAAACTTCGTAGAGATAAATTTTATTGTAATTGTGTTGGTTTGATTTGTACGTATAACAGATCTGTCAATATTCTTAAGAAAACGTTACCGCTTCTTTTATTTACTCTTATATTAAAACCACTTTAAAAAGATACTATTTTTTAATTTTTAACTGTTTTTTTTTTTGTAACAAAAACTTAGTTTTATACAAGTATAACTTATATACACTGGTTTTCTTTGAAATAAAATTTTTATTAGAGATAAAGAATATGGGTATCTAAACATTTATTTTTTCTCTTTTTCGTATGTGTAAATACTTGATAAAAAAGTTTATCTTTTATACCATACATACATACATATACCATAAAAATGTGTGTTTTCCACTTGTTTGCCTCACTGCAAGCCAAAGCAATAGTTTTATATATCTATATACATATCTACACGGAGATAATTATTTTGCTTGAATCAAGCAAATGTTTTGCTTAAAAGCAAATAAGCAAAACTTTGCTCAATCACGGTGTAATTTTAGAAAAAGATTGCTAAATTGTAATTATTCCTCATGTATTTATAGCAAATTTTTGCTAGATTCAAGCAAATTTCTTCTAAACACACGAGCAAACGTTTATTCTTAATGAATAAAATTAGGCGACGATTGGTTAACAACTGCGATGGTCGAATGGATGAGCCCATGCCGAGGTTCAAATTTCCAGATGGTGGTAATTTTTCAATTTAATTTAATGTTAATAATTATTTTACTTAAAAAATATTCTAGATTTCAGCAAAAACTAATCAAAATTTGCTATTCCGATTTATAATAACTTAGCAAATATTTGCTTGAATTAAGTAGAAATTTGATTTTGCAGTTTTTTAACTTAGCAAAATTTTGCTTAAATTTAATCAAAAATTTGCTTAGTTATTATAAACTGGAATAGCAAATTTTGCTTAGTTTTTGCTGAAATCTAGCATAATTTTGAAGTGGCTGAGAATCAAGCGCTACTTTTGCTTAACCACAATACAAATTTAGTAAACAGTTTTCTCCGTGTATATCTATACTTTATACTTTTATATAAAAGGGTACTCACGTGTGTTCGGAACCACAAAGATTGGGAACGGCAAGCAGTCTTTTCTTTCAAAGAAATCTAGCATAATTTTGAAGTGGCTGAGAATCAAGCGCTACTTTTGCTTAACCACAATACAAATTTAGTAAACAGTTTTCTCCGTGTATATCTATACTTTATACTTTTATATAAAAGGGTACTCACGTGTGTTCGGAACCACAAAGATTGGGAACGGCAAGCAGTCTTTCAAAAATTATTTTTCTATTGGATAGCTTTGGTACCCAGTTGGGACATAGGCTTTTTAAATTTGCAAATCATTATTTAAATAATTAATTAAATTAAAAGAGCATTACCACTTAATTTTTTTTATTTATATTCTCAGCGAGAAAAAAGTACTCTCATTTTAAGCTCCATGTGAGCAACATAAAGGTGGTGTGAAAACGCTAAACAGCTTGTGTGCAAAGCTTACACTTGCCGTTCCTTTGATATTATTTTATGGGCGTTGGGCAATTAGCATGGAACATTGTAACAAGACGTTACAATTAGGCTTACGATAAATTAAGTATAGTTACTTATATATACAGCATAGGGTAGGTAACTTTGACAACTTTGACAACAACAATGTGACCTACATAAATTACCAGCTACAACAATAAGACTCACCGTCAAGTGGCCATAGAATAGCCGCCAAACATTCTTTTCATACGCCATACAACAGACGACGTATATAATTCCTAAGTAGTTATTTCCGGAAGCATATAAATAGACACGACAAATCCAACTAAGGTAGCATTCCTTTTTAGGTTTGCTCAAACCAAGTAGCTACTGCCTCGGCTGACCGTCAGGTCTATCGTCCGGGGAAGGTGGCGAACGGTAATTTTTTGTTATCTTTAAGTGTAGACAGTTATTTATTTTTATTTTTTTTTATTTATTATTCTTTTAATATTTTTTTTTGTTTTCGAAAGCTGCTTCGCTACCTCGGTTAACCGCAAGGTCTATCACCGGGGCTACGACGCAGGCACTCACTGCCACGTCACAACCCCGGTTGACCGCAAGGCCTATCACCGGGACTGCGACGCAGGCACACTGCTACGCCACCATGGCGTCTACAGTTGTCGTATTAGAAATAACGGAGCATTCCTTTTTAGTGATTGTCAACCGATTACCGAAGCGATTATCAACGGACTACCGATTACCGAAGCGATTACCAACCAATCACCATTTACCGAAGCCATTACCAACAAATTACCGAAGCGATTACCAACTGATTACCCATTACCGAAGCGATTACCAACCCATTACCGATTACCGACTACCGAAGCGATTAATAACTGATTACCGGCTTTCAAAGCAATAACCAGCTGATGACCGAGTACTAAAGCGATTACCAACTGATTATTAAGCCCGCTAGTGACTACCCAAAGCTGCATAACTAAGAGGTTATAATAAGGATAACGTATTCAATAAAGTAACTTTGTGAATTACTGAAAACCCTGCGTCTTTTATTTTTAAAATAATTTGTGAGAGTTAGTGGACCTTTTCACAGGACCCTGGAGCGGCTGAGTTTTACCTCCGCCTTTGTTAAAACCACGTCACAACATCTCCTACTTCTTAAATTTGATACATCAAATAGCTTTGGAATTATAGCTCGCACAGCTTAAGAATTCAGCATTCGATCACAATTTATACGCGTCGTCCCTCTAATAACGTTTTATGGGCATTAGAAAAGGGGGCGTAGCACCTCCCATACAAATTAAATTTTTGATAACAAATAGCTTTGGCTATTTCCGAGCTAGCACAGCCTCGAGATTCACTATTCGACCACAACTTACACGTGCCGTTCCCCTAATAACATTGTAAGGGCGTTCAAAAAGAGGGCGTGCCACCTCCCATACAGCTTAAATTTTAGGTATTAAAATGCTTTGGAATTATTGGTCCCACAGCCACGAAATTTGATATTCGACCACAGTTTACACATACTGTTGGCCTGATAGCATTTTATGGAGGTTATAGAAGGGAGCGTGGCACCTCCCATACAGCTCAAATTTGCCATATCGAAATATAGGTCAGGTCGCATAGCTTCAGAATTCAGTATTCGACCATAATTTACACAGGCCGTTCCCCTGATAACATTTTATGGGTTTTTGGCAAGGGGGCGTGGCACCTATCATGTAACCCGAGTTTTCAATATCGAATAGCTTTGGAATTATATGTTACACTACCCTGAAATTCCGTATTCGACTCCAGTTTACACGTCTTGTTTCACTGAAAAGGGGGCGTGGGACTTTTTAACAGCCCAAATTTTAGCTATATCTTTCGAACAATAATTCACATATCAATGATACTCGGTACGAACTAGCTATATAAACTTTTTCAACTTATTGCTTGCACTTGTGCGAGAATAAAAAGAAAACAATAGTGACCAGGAAAATAAGAACAACTGTGCGCGAAGGAAATTTAGTTTTCGTCGTAAAAACATACATGTGAGTGAGATTGATTAGAATTTATTTTCAATAAAACAAGATAACTCCTTTCTAAACGATATTTTCATAATTATTTATTTTGTGGAAGCAAGGCGCTGGTTATTAGCTAGTATTTGGAAAAACTCATTTGTTTTTGATTTTAGCCACTTATTTATATTTTTTAAAAAGTACAAAGTATTTTATATAATCGTAAAATACGCTGATATGTAGATAAGTATTTGTTTGCTGTAAAAAAATTCTATATAAAGTTGCAATTTTCATTTAAACATAACAGCTGTCTGCAAAAATTGTTTCAGTTTAGCAAAAACATTAAGGCCCTTATTATGAGCTGCGTTCGATCTTCGACTGTAGTCGAAACGCCTGATCGACCGAATTTGCATTTGGTATTATAACGTGCTTTCGACAAAGAGTAGTGCTATTGTGAATTTCGTTCATATTGGCCGCATTCAGCGCAGACAACAGTTGGCAACTGTTGTGTAAAAATTCGCTGAATGGTACAAATTTGGTAGCGCTAACTAAAACTGATAAAGTAGCGAACGCCTTTTAATCGAGCGAACAAATTCTATGCTACATGAGCACAACTGTTTGCTTAACTGTCAGATGCTGTTACTGACGCTGTTAAATTAATAAACGCAGAAAGAATGCAGCAAATTTAAGTGAGAAACCTTTGCAATTGAATTAAATTTAGATAAAAATTAAATTGAATCTAACTTCTGACGTGTAGAGTAGCAACACGTTCAGAGAAAAACATCGTGAACTAAGGTAGCGCTACCATTACAGTTCACAACAGTTGTCTGCGCTGAATGCGGCCATTGTTTGTTTGCGGTAGTATATTTCTATCAGGTCATCGTTGTTTTATTTCAACTAAATACGATTGGTTTGAAAGTTGATTGCAAAAAATAAGAAAAAAAGTTATGACCATGACGAAAATAATTTCAATACGATTCGACGCTTCGTCAGGAGAGGATGAAAGCTTGACGGAACTGGCTAGAAGTAGAAAACTGTTGAGCAATGCTTTTTTTAGCTAATCTTAAGCCACTTTGCTGTTGTTCTAACTGGTGGTCCTAAGCAATTTAATTCTGGCATGAATTCTTCCCATTTCTTTTTCGCCTGAACTTTGGAACAAATATCCTTTGCAGTCAAAGTTTGCCTCCATCAATGAGACCAGTTTTTCTAACTGCGATTTGTTGCTTAGATCTGCATAAAATTTACAAAAACAGTTCAATATTAGTTTTTAGTCTTTAAAAAGGAAAATACAATCACAAAATACTTAAATTTTTAACAATTTTTGCTCAGCATGCATCGCATCGAAAGCAAAATTCTATTCGACTGAAATTTCGATGAGCAACGAACATTTCGATAGGGTTGCACTGCTCATAATAAGAATTTAACGTTCGATACTCGTTGTTCGATAACCAGCGAAGATCGAACGTCGAAAGCAACTCATAATAAGGGCCTAAAATATCTGTTGTCATTGAAAAAAGGCCTTATTTGATTTTTTTGTTGAAGTTTATATTTTTCTTATTTGATTTTTCTATTTTTTTTTTAAATAAAACATTCCAAAAAATTTAAAAATTTTTTAATGCAGCAGAGAAACAATGGTATGTTTCTGAGAGAGGATGTTTTGAAAACAATTTTTACCGAGCAAAGTTATCCCTTATAAAAATATAATTTTCTGCATACAATAATGCCCATTGAAAAGTAAACGATGGCATATTTCAATTACAAAATTATTTTTATAGTTCTAAAAAACTATATTTTTAAAAATATCCATATAGGAACAAACTTACTTGTTTTTAAAAACAACTTATTAAAAAACGAATTTAAAATAAACTAGTTTATGAACTACTTTGAATTATATTAAGACGGCATCCACTTCAATTTTGAATAGTTTTTATTGCATTATGTATGAAGTAATTGAAAAACTACTTCAAAACAAGTGGCTTAAAAACTACTTTGAATTATATTAAGGCAGCGACTACTCTGATTTTGACATGTTTTTATTGCCAATTTTTATTAGATAAGAAGTTTAAATAAACCATGCTATTTCATCAAATTGTATTAACTTTAGGCTTTCACTAATATGAATTTATGTATTTTTTTTCGAAACAATAAAATAAATGATCTCTTTGATGTATAGAAATTTTAAATTTTTATGCTTTTAAATTCATCTTCAGTAAGTGGAATATTAACTAGTTTTCAATTGATTTTTTTAAAGTAATAAAAAAAAGTAATTATTAATTTAACTAGTTTAACAAGTAGTTAAAAATATATGGGGTTTTCAGTTTATTTATTTTAAAGTAGTTAAAAAATAATTTAAATTCAACTAATATAACAAGAAGTTGAAAACATATGCAGACGAAAGTCAATTGACTTATTTAGCGGGTATCACCATATAAAATATGTTAGTTCGTTCTATGGAAAAAAAGTCAGAATTTCAACTAGTTGTGGTTGACAAAAAACTACTTTTTCAACTACTTTTAAATTAGTTGATTTTTCTACAGGGATAATATATAATATTTAAGAATTATATTTCAGCTTCTATACATATTTCTAAATTATATTTCTAAAAATAGCATTTTTTAGAATTTTATTTTAGTTTATTTGTTTTTTTTTTAGACTAAACCAACTCTCACGGGATGCCCCCTATAAATGCGTAAGTATTGTGTTGATTCGGAAGATGGGTGATAGTTTGGTGGAGGGTGGATGGATGGAATAGTGACGGTGAATATTTTTTTAAAATTTGCACAGCTCAAAACTGCTGGGAAACACGCTCGCAGGGAGACTATTCCACGACTTAACCGTGCGACTAAATAACGAATTATCACGCCTGTTGTATGGTCACTGTTTAGCCGAGTAGACTTTTTATATTAAAATGTTTTAAAAACCCATTTGTTCGACCCTTGTTCGACCCTTGTTCGACCCTTGTTCGACCGCTGTTCGGTCACTGCTTACTTTTAGTTGCAATGATTCAGCACATCTGAGTTTTTCTTTTATTTGGCGTTTAAGTTTGTATGCAATATTGTACGGTTTAGCACCACAAGTTCAATAACTATAAGAGATAGGCCTTTGATGTATGTGCAAACAGTTTTTCCTATTAACTTTTTGTCTTAAAATATTTTGACCGGTACATGCACGACCAATCCACTCATTTTATTCCTAAACTTTCAACGATTTTTGCTGAATTTTTTTAATTATATGCATTCAGAGTAAATAATTGCATGTAATTTTTCGATTTCTTTAACATAAATAATCCTTATAAGAAACAGAGGGTCTGCAAACAAAAAACTTCCCTGAAAGTCACATTTGAACGAAAAACGAAGAAAATAACTTTTAAAAAAGATTGTTTTAAGTTATATTTAAATTACTATTTAAAAAAAAAAAATTAAAGGAAAAGAAAGAGATATCTTAATAAAACTTTATTTATATTTAATTTATATTTTACGAAATTTATTTTTACGAAATTTTTTTTTAAAATGCTTATTTTAAATTTTGCAGATATATTACCGGGTTTTTAAAGTATACCAAACATGTTTTTTTAATTTTTCGAGCTGGTTTTAGACTGCTAGTAATTAAAAAAAAAAACAAAAATAAAAAATCACGGTGTACACGTACTTTTTTTTAAATACTACGGGTAAACAATTTTTACAAAAAGTTTTTGATTTGAATCAGATTTTTCGAGCAAAAAGGTAACAAATTTTTAAAAGTTTTCATGCGAAACAGTAAAGTTATGGCACAAAAATAAAATCTCCGCTGATTTTGAAAAGCCCTTCTTAAACCTACCATCACTGATTGATGACGTAAAGAAAATACAAAAACTTTACATTTTATCGTTTTTTACATATTCTAAAATCATTCAAATTGTCGAGTGACACCAGGGGCCACTTTTTGCCAGATAAAACTTTTAAAAGACCGAAACTCGTGTATTTTTTGCATCTTCTACCAAAATACGTTGTTAGAAACTTATTAATTTTTTTTGGGTTGTTCTTTGCAATATGAGGTTTTTATAAAAGTTTCAAGCAGAATTTAATTCAATGAATTCCATTAATTTTCGACAACATCAATCTTGTGAAATAAGAAATACTAAAAAACGAAAATGACGTAACTTGGCATAACAAATGACTTAAGCGACAGTCTTGGTTTGTATGTCTGGCATTTTATATAACATTTAATAAAAATATTTATTTAATAATGTTCTAATTGAAAAATAATAAAAATTATAGGAACTTATAACAAGAAATTTGAAGATTATTACAAATTAACATGTCATTTTTATTTCTCGCCTCTCTTTGGTCTGCCGAAAACTTTCTATTATCATTTATTTAACAATTGAACAGATGAACAATTGTGTTCAAAAATACGATGACTCGTATTTAACATCGATAAACTTAAGAAGCTTCTTTAATGAAAATTAGCATTTGGGTTTAATGCATTTACTTCAGACAACCTTCACACATTTGTGTTAATTAAGAGCTCACACTTTGTGTAAATAAAATGCATTTTTATCTCATCGTATTTCAAAGAAAGTACCGCTATTTGTAGAGTCAAGAAACCTTTTATTAAGCACACAAATAATGCTATGAAATATATAAATTTCAGCATTAAAAAACATACCCGCAATAATTACAATATTTTACAATAGTTTCCAGAACACATTCGTAACCAATAACAAAAGACTTAAGCAACGAACTTGAAAGAGTTCAAAGCGTTCATTTAAAAGCATGCTTTTAATTAAACCTTTTAATTTATCAGACAATTGTGTAAGTTAAAACAATTTTGTACTTAAGTGATTAGAAAAACTTCAATGATTATCTTTTTTATTTTTTTTTTTTTTCCTTTTGTAGATAAAGTTGCCGTGTGGCTAATTTGATGGTTCTGAAATTAAAAATTAAGCGTTGATAGCTTAACTGCTGGGTGCTGTAATAATTTGTTGCATTGCATTGTTGTACAAATAACTGCTGTAAAAATGCTTGATTTTATTGCTCATTTAAGTGCTTAGATTTGAAATAAAAGTCATTTGAAAAGATTTAAACTCTGTTGCTTGAATAAGAAAACATCAAAAGTTCATCAACATGAAATGACTAGTTATAATGAAAATATCTCTGCTGCCTGTTCGTTACCAAGCTGGCTCCAATGATGCGTTGTTACAGCCAATTTAAACTTCATAGTAATTGTGTGCAGAAGAAGAAGAAAAAATAACGATTTTTGCGTTAACCTGACTGACCATCTTTATAGTCTGTATAGGCATTTAAAATAATGTCGTAATACGTAATTTTTATTATTAATTTTATTTTTATTTTATCATCTTTAATTTGATTTTTGATTGCTTTTGCATTTTATTGCACGAGGCTTAAGCGCGTTTTTTTTTTTGCAATCTGTGAACACTGTTGGTGGGGATGCAAGCAAAGCATCATTTTTATTGAATAAATTAATTTTGAAACGGAGTCACAGTCTGTGTTTGACACAACGTGTTGAGTGTTGAGGAAGGTCATTGCATGAGCTTTGAGTTTTTTTTTGCTGCAATTTTATATTTGTTTAGAGATGAATGGTTGTTATGTTAAACATAGTAAATGACACTGTTAACCTTATATTGCTGAAAAATAGAGTTTTCGATCAAGGAATTCGGATATATTTAAATAATATTGCTTTTGCTGCTTATGGACTTAAGACATCAAAAATGTGAAGATAGACCAAATACTAGTCTCAATGTTATTTATCAATGTCAAATTAAAAATCTAGTTAATAACATAAAAAAAGAAGTCGCTTGATTGTAAGAAGTTCTCTTGAGATGTCATAAAAATTAAGCAGATAAAGTTGTCTGTTGAAAATTTAATATAAACGATTGAGTTCAAAGAAAAAGATAAAATTATGCGGGAAATGATTAAAATATCCAATAAAAATAGTTTGTAGAAATAAAACTTATGAAGGTTTTGCCAATAAAATGAGTAGCATAGCTTTAAGCTAATAAGCCTAAGTGAAGTCTAAGCATTTAAGCAAGGTTTTATGTGAGGCATTTGAGATAGTATTTAATGTAAAGTAAAAAATAAATTTAATATAAAATTTATATTAAATATTAGTATATATTAAAATAAAAAATTATTAAATATTAATATTAAAAACATTAAATTTAAATTTAATTTGATTAAAATTAAGTCCATAAATATCATTCACTGATTTATCTTATGTTAAAAAAAACTAGTTTATTTTTAACATTTTCTAAATAAAAAAAATGCAAAAACGCAGGACTAACGTCATACCAGATGTCCAACCCAGAAATTTTGTGGCAGGCTTAAGAAGATTTTTTGCCGATTTAGCAATTTTTTCTTTAATTTTTTGGGGCTAAAAAAAATAACTTACAACACCGACACATGTTCATTGCCATGCTGCAAATTAAATTCCGGTTGAGTTTTTTTGAAAAATTTGATCGAAATAGCTCATTCTAACTTCGCTGAGATAACTTTTTTGAGTTGGATTTCAAACTCTAAATGTATTGAGTTGGCGTCTGTTTAGCTATATAAATTTATTTTTTAACAAGTTTTGTTAAATTTTAACAAGTATAGCCGAATATCGTCAAACTTATATATGTTTAATCAAAGCAGTTATTTATTTGAAAAGCTTTACTAAATTTTGCTTTCACATACATTATAATTTACTATTTTAGCTTTTGTTATATTAAATCAAGATTTAGTAAAAAATAATTATGAGCTTATAATAAAACCGAACAAAACTTGGATTTAGACAATCAAGAAATTATATTTCAGGGTAACTTTTTCGTTTATAGTTAAAATACATATAATTTTAAGAGTATGATATAATAGTTACCTTCATGATATCAGCAATCATGAAAGAATATAATAAATTTAAAATAATCTGACCTCAGCGTACAAAAAAAAAAAAACCAAGAAAAAGATAATAAAAATATAAAGTTTTTCAATTTTTATACACTCACGCGTTGCGCACGGTTTAAAATTTTGAACAACTTTTTAATCCAAACTTTGGTTTAAAGGAGTTTTTAATCCAAAAAGTATTATTTTTAATCCCTACTTTAGTTTAATTTAGCTGGGTCTCAAACCCACGTTCCTGAAAGGAACTTACTTGCATTCGTAATGATGCAAAATAAGCGAAACCTTGTTAACAACTGAGTTGGACGAGTGGATAAAGTGTTGAACCAGCACATCAGAGGACGTGTATTCAAATCACGAACTGGTAAGAACATTTTTTTATTTAAGTTTAATTTAGCTGGGTCTCGGACCACGTTTCTGCTTGCTTGCTTTCTTACTGTAAGCTTAATTGCATTTGTAATGATGCAAAATAAGCGTAACTTTCTTAACAACTGAGATGCAAGAGTGGATAAGGTGTTGGATCAGCACTACAGAGGACGTGTGTTCAAATCATGAACTGGTCAGAAAAGTTTTTTATTTTAAGCTGCTATTTATGTTGCTTTTTTAAACTTTTTGCTGATTAAAAACTAATCTTTTTTGGATTAGAAAATTTTAAACATTTCCTTGGATTAAAAAGTTATCTTTTATTGGTGTTGTCATAGATGTAAAACAAAAAATTTGGTATCTATAGTAATATTAACTTTATCACTCTGTTTGGAATGCCGTCAATAGCGTTCAATAGTGTTCGATGAAAAAATCTTAGTGCAGAGCAGGGTAGAGTAGAGCAGATCAGCTGAGTCGTCGAAAATAATTTCAGCGCAGAATAGAGGCGATTTCTCAAAGAACGAAAAAAGAGCTAGTTTTGAGCAAATAACTGTCAAAAGTAAACATGTTAGACTATATTTGAATACATTTTGTACAATAACGAGTATTCGACCGAATGTGGATTTTCGGCCGAAGCCGAATGTTTGGCCAAATAGAAATAGTTGGCCGAAGGCCGATGCCGAATACTAACAACATTTTTTTCAAGTAACAAAAATAATAAAATGTATTCCTTGCTTTCGTTATTTAGTAATTTCAGTACAAAAAACGGCTATAATTAAAGGTAAAATATGCAATTTTTATTAATCTTTTTTGGAAAAAATATATTATATATTGGTACTCAAAACTTTTTGGGTATATTAACAGTACTTTGAAGAAGATTGCATAAAAATTTCAGATTATAATCAAAAATTATTAAATTAATATACTGCAGCAAGCCACGGGATGACGTGGACCACTGCTTAAAACCCGAACTGAGCTGGCGACCTTACCATAGGTAGCTAAATTCATCTGAAACAAAAATCAAAATATTTTCCTTTTGAGTATGAATGTGATTATGGAATAATTTTTGTCATTTTTACTGAAAACTTTCATTACTTTTTTGTTGATAGAAATTCCATTAGACAATTTAATAACTTGCATTTTGAAAAAAAAACAGTATAAAGATTCGTTTAAAATTGACTGAGTTATGAAAGTCGCAAGCTCGAAAACGCAGTTTTGAAGAAAACGCGTTTAAACTTTTAAACATAGTGGTCAATTTTTTTTTGTAGGAGTAACGGCCGAAAAAATAATTTTGCTCTGTATCGACTATATTCCGTTCATTTATAAACCATACCATCGCTAAAAAATAAATATCAAACCAGTGTGCTTTTGTCACGCTTCATACAGATACGTTCATTTCGCTTGTGTCGAGCCCCAGATCGAAATTGCAAAAAATTTAGATGGAAACAAAAAGGAACAAAATGTAACGTTAAAGACCACACATTTTAGCTCCTAGAAGAAGTGCAAGACAACATTTTTTTGTTCATTATTTAGATTTTAGTCATTTACTTAATACCTCTTCTTTGATATAGTCCTTTAATTTAGGTTTTTTTCATTACCAATTTCGCAAATTTTTTTTTAAATGCAGATCTACCTCAAAACTCACTTCTAAAAAATGTAACGTTAAAGACCACATAAAAACTGGTTATATTTTCGAAACAACAAAAGTTAGAAGAGAAGTTTGTTTACATAAAATGCAAGTCTTGAGGCCTACTTTCATATACGCATACAACATTTTTTGGTTTCATGAAATATTTTCAATATATTTGCAGAAATATGCGTTCGAATGTAACGTTAAAGAGAAAAAAATTGACCAGTGCGCTTCCTGCTTTGAACGATTGCCAATTTTCTATCGAAAAATGCAAAAAAATTTTTGCATTACAAAAAAGCAAAAACATTTGGCAAATATTCGGCTATTTTTGGCCGAAGCCGAAGATTAAAAAATCGGCCGAATATGCCGAATACCGAAGCCGAATATTCGGTCGGACACTAATAATAACCTTCTTCATCACTTAATAATTACTCCACGTTATCTTCATCACCACATTCCTGCTCAATGAAAGAATGAGTCAGTAAATGGTAAAAAGTTAACATGTTGATTGATTTATTTGTTGCTCTAACTTACACCACAAAAAATAGTACTGTAGAAAACAGCAAAAAGCGCAACTTATAGCAGCTTCAAAAAACAAAGATCAAGAGCAAGTGAGAGCAGCTAAGAGCAGAAAAAGGAACTCATCGAACACTTTTTGCTGATTTGGAGAGAGAAATTTCAATCTAGAGCAGTTATCGAAAGCAGCTAATGAGGCGTTGTAGGTTTAGAAAAGTATTCATTTTTGATCAGGATCATCCCTTCTAAGTCGATTTAGCCATCCGTCTGTCTGGCTGTCTGTCGTCACAGTTACAGTCCTTAGTTCAAGGCTATAGCAATGCAATTTGATTTTTAAGCTTTTAATCAAAAAAGTAAAGATCACGTTTGAAAACGAGTCAAATCGAATACCTCCCATACAAACTGGCTATATGAAAAAGGTGGATTCTCTTCAAACTCTACAAAAATTACTTAATTGGCTTGACATTTTGCATAAAGCTTCTCCAAGTTTGAAACTTGGTGAAATGAAATGAAAACCGCGTCTATCTCCCATACAAAGCGACTATATGAAAACGGTAAAATCTCTGAAAGCTCCACAAAAGTAATTCATATTGAGCACATTAGCTTCGATCTAAAATTGCAACTTGAGTTTGAAATATGACAAAATCGAAGGAAAATCACGCTTATCTCCCATACAAAAGGACGTCATGAAAACCATGAAATTTCTTTAACTCTCACAAAGTTGAATTTTTTTCAATTTTAATTCAACAAATTGATTTTTGATTTTGTTTTAATTTTAATTCCACCCTAAGATTGAAATTTAGCAAAATCTAATGAAACCTCTTATCTCCCTAACTCCTTAACTTACAAAGGAACGTCATGAAAACGGTAAGATCTCTTAAAATCTCTCAGTTTAATTTTTTTTAAATTTTACTTCAATGAATTGAGTTCTAATTTTGTTTTAATTTTAATTGCAGCCTAAGTTAGAAATTTAGCAAAATCTAATGAAACCGCCGCACAGAGCGCTTTTTAATGTTAGGATGTCATTTGGGATTTTTTTTTTATTTTAAATTTTATAAAAAAAATTTTTTATTCGTCAGATTATAAAACATGTATTATGAATGTGGTATTAAAAATTTGATGTATTGTATTGTTTTTTTAGAAAAATTTGTCAAAGTTAAACTTTTTTAACAAAAATAAGCCCAATAAAATCCAAAAAATAAAGTAAAGCTTAAACAATAATAACTTCGAGCACAAAGTATATTTCAAGGTTTTGTTTTTTTAGACTTTGAATCGCCATTAAATTTAATATTTAATAATTGAATAAAATACAATAAAAAATGTTAATAAATAAAAATAGAAAAATCGTTGAAATACGACTGTAAATTTTTCAAGAAATGCAAATTTAAGTAAAATTGAGTAGAAAATATCTAGCTAATTAAGCATTATTGAAGTCGAAGGCTATAGATATCATAAAATATCGTACTTCTGCCTTCTGTTTCTGTAAAAACCTGCTGTATCTAGCTGCTATTCAGAAAAACAACTTAATTTGAAAAAAGTCTTAAAAATCAAATTTTGCCCTAAAATGCACTGATTTTCAAAACAATTTGTGGGTACTCTTAATTGTAAAGAAAAATAAAATAGAATTCATAATGAAAAACAAGTTGTGACCTTGTTTTGTATTAGCAACCATTTTTTAAAAACATTTTTTTTTAATTTCGTAATTTGGTAATATTGTTTTATAGGAGATATATCTAAAAGTTATCCGATTTGAAATATTTTTAGCATGACGTTTAAGTGAAGTTAAATAAACTAAATTTACTCTTTAAAAATATAAATAAGCAATTTTGTGCAGGTTTTTTAATTAAAAAAAATATGGTTTGTATGGGAGGTAGGTGATGCAGTTGACCTAGAATTCTAATTATTTGCACTGTTACTTAATTAAGGCTAAAACCCATTTGTACAAAATTTCATGGCCCTAGCTTTTATAGTTTCTGAGACAATGCATATGCCATCCTAAAATCAAAAAAAAAAAAACCGCAATGCGCGCCGTCTATCTTCAAGGCAAGGTGACGTCATCAATATAGCAAAAACTATACAAATTACACAAAAATTAATGTAATGAATGGATTTTTTAGACATAAGTTTAAATATTTAAAACGTACTCCATAGCACTCTAAGTCAGCGATGCCCAGCGCCTAACTCTTTCCACTCTTTTACAACAACTTTAATATTTTCATGATTGTTGTAATTCGCCGAATTCAGCTTGCAATTTTAGCCTCACTTCCTAATGTTATTGATTTTGTTCTTTCGAACCATCGATAGCTGTTCTGCGTTTGTTGTTGTTGTTCTTTGGCACCATCGCTCGCGGCTGTTTCGCACTGTTTTTGGAATTCACATTGTAGGCGTTAACAGCATGCGTCGTTTTCTTCATATTTTTCGTTGTGTGAATACACATTGAGAAAAAGTTATTGAATGATAGCTTGATAGTTTAAATCATACTTGATTTTAAGATTCGTTAGAACAATTAATTGTTCTAACTTTGACCTTAAGCTCAATAAACGACTTTAAACTATCAAACAACTATCAAACATTTAGAATTTGTATTTAAATCATATAAAATCTACATAATAAATAACAAGGTCATTTAGAAAAAAACTTTAAGTTATTGAATATTTTTATATTGCATCAAAATAAATTATTTTTATAGGGGTTATTATAATATTGAAAAATGGCAAGAAGAGAATTTTCGGAAAACTGGGAGTTTGCCAATATTTTTCATAGATAATAAAAGATTAAAAAGATTTTAATTGTAATTATATAACAGTTTAGTTAATAATAAAACAGTAAGGTAATAAAAAATATGAAAAATTAAGTTTAAAGGAAATAAAAATTATTATAAGATTAAAAAATGAAAGAAATTTACTATAATAAAAAATTCACAAAAAAAAACATAAAAAAGAAAGTATTAAAAAATAAAAAAAATTAGAAACTATAAAAAAAAGGATATCTGAAAACCTCTACGCGGTTAAAGCTGGGTAAATCAGAATGTGTTCTGACTAGCAAAAAACTGAAACATTTGGAATTACTTGATTCATTATTTTTACAGTGTACATATAAGTTCGCTGTAGCGGACTCTGCCAGCACTTGTGTTATTGGTAGTTTCTCATTGCATCCAGATTTAAAATTTTTTGATGTTGCTTTTTGTTGTTTTGATTGTTGTTTTTGCACTCTTCAAATAATTTTCGTGGGCATCGCTGCTCTAAGTGACACACCCCTCTAAGTGACACCCAGTCGAATTCAATTCAAAAATTGTCTTCAGTAAATCCAAAATTCGTGAATTTTATTTAAAGATACCAGCGCAATTTTGAGCTCAAAACAGTAAGAAGTATCGTAACCTGCAAAGGTTTGAGACAAAAATCAATGGCGGAACTTTAAAAAATTTCATTTCGTTCTCAAAATTAGAAAATTATGCACATATTAAATACAGTTCTATGGTATATTGTAGCTCATGACGAATACATTACAGCACAATTTATAAATTTCAACGAATTTATAATGATCAATAGATTATATTTTAAAAAAATATCTAATAAAACTTTCTCTTGTAAGCGAAATAAATTTTTTTTTGCTTTTTTATAGCTTATCTTTAAGTTAATTGAGATAATTTATTATTATTTTCTTTCCATTTATGTATAAAATTTTGTAATTATTTTACGAAATTTTTCAACATTTATTATTTTTTTAATAATTGTTAGCCGATTAAATGCATAAGAAAATAATTGCAAGTATATAAGAAAATCAATAAATTTTCTGTAGTAAATTCAGTTTTCATAATACCAGGATTCCGAAATACTGAAAACTTAAATAGGACTCAACTTTGTAGTGCACATTGATTTACTGAATGTTTAACAAAAAGTTTTGCGAACTTTTTGAATTGAACTGTTTTCTTCTATAAATTTGTTTTTTTGTCATTATATTTCTGACCAAGATATGTATAAATGAATGAGTTGTAAGAAGATACGTTTGATTCATTTATTATGGATACGTTTTTTATCACATCGTTTCTAAATTATATAAAAAATTTTTTAAAATTTAATATTGTTTTATTTTGTTTAAAAATAAAGTACTGATTTTTTAAAAAGTTTTTATGTAAATTAAACCTTATCTTCATTTAATATAATGCGCCTAGTTTCGTTGCAAATGACACCGCGCCTAACAGAAATTAAAAAAGGGTTATGACCATTGAAAATCTGTTAATTGCAAAAGAAAATATTGATTTTGCACCAAATTCATAAAAAAAATAGATAATCACGACATATTTACTGATTAGTCTATTGAGATATTTACAAAATAATAAAAAGAATTAACTGTTATTAAAAAAATTTTCAAGATATACAATTAATACTGGAATGTCACTCATTATTTAGGAGCTTCGTAACTTATGTTTTGATTGTTAAGATAAAATAAAGAAAATTGGTCTTAACTGCTTCTTTGAATTTGTTATAATCTATTCTTAATTGACACCAAACACTATTTCCATCAACCAGTGAGCTTTTATAGGCAATTTCTTGCTATGCAGTTAATGTTTTGACTTAATATTTCCACTTTGTTTTTTTTTTTTGTAGTGAAAACA
The DNA here is from genome assembly GCA_963920525.1 of Dichetophora obliterata. Lineage (NCBI taxonomy): Eukaryota > Metazoa > Arthropoda > Insecta > Diptera > Sciomyzidae > Dichetophora > Dichetophora obliterata. Next base: position 227,898,606 of record OY986436.1, on the reverse strand, counting down.
GCTGAAACCGCAAAATATTCACGTTGCTTTATAACGTATAATCTACGAGTACCATTCACTGTTACCTCATATTTAAATGCTGCATTAAGCGCAGGAAAAAGAAATGCAGTAAATAAAAAAAAATGCTTGAATAATTTGATGATGAAATCAAATTAGTTCAAGACCCCTTGGAAAGAAAAAAAAATATGACTCTGAGACATACGCAAAGCAAAACAATTATTAAAAATTTTTCATAGTTTTCAAACCATTTTAAACAATAATTGAGCCAAAACTTTGGCAGCTTTACGGCGGCTGTTCTTAATTTAAAGCAAAAAAAAAATTGCAAAAAAAAAATGATTATCTTGGCAAAATAAGAAAATTAATCATAGAGTATCTTAAAAATGCCATAAAGCTAGGCACGTTTTCGTGGGCTTACCCGTGAGAGCTGTGAGCTTAAGCAGGGCATCGTTGCAGAAAACTGCAAAGCTACTACTCATAATGAACATGTTGCCATGATAGATCAATATCGATACTAGGGTGGGTCAAAAAATCAATTATTTTTTTTTACAAGTGACACGGAAAAATGGCTAGACACCTTAAAAAAATTCTCATCAAATACGAGCTCCTAATTTTAATAGGAAGATGCTCCGCATCACAGTTTTATTTTCTCAGTCCAATTGTTTGTACAGAAAAATGTTTTCCAAGAATTTTGTAGGCAATTTAATGCTCTACAAAAAAGTTATCCCATATTTTTTCCGTAAACCTCACCATTTGAGTGATATTGAAGATTTAAGTTTGATTATTTTAAGACATATTTCATTTTTGTTTATGCATTTTATAACTCGACAATAAATGACTATTATGAAATGCGCAATACAAATTTTTGTAGGAAATTAATTGCTCTATAATAATGGTATCATATTTTTTGGCGATTAAATTAAGCGTTCAAAAGATATTCATCATCAAACTTTCATCTTCACTCATTTTAAGAGTTTTTGATTAGATAATCGAAAAATTTCAATTTAGTTTATAAGTTTTCAGAAAATTTACACGAATTTTAGTTTTTATAAACTGAAAAACTTCAAAATATTTTTCAAGTTTTTTTATGTGCAAGTATCTTTGTCTATATTTAAAAAAATAAATTGTACATTATTTATTGCTTTGTTAATTATTTATTAATAAAAAAAGCCAAGTTTTATTTATAAATATATTGTGATATGTAAAATAAAACTCAAATAATACTTAATTAATGACAAAAAATTAAATTTGTATGAAATTCATAAATTAAATTGCAATTAAAGTTAAAAAAATATGGGATACCTCTTTGTAGAGCAACAAATTTCCTACAAAATTCTTGGAAAACATTTTTCTGTACAATCTATTAATAACACGGTGTTACAAAAAAAAAATTTTTTTCTGTCCTATGAACCAAATGCACATATTCGGAAAGAGGGGAAAAAATAAAAATACACGTGTATCGTCGATTTTCATGTACACGTCAGAATTTTTTTTTTTTAAGTTTGAAGTATAAAGCTCGTAGTGGCCTGTGTGGAAGCCTTTGGACCGATTTTTAACCCTTTTTCAGTGATCTAATCGAGCTGATTTTTTGCAGGCAGACTCGTGGAAATGTCTGTAGCACGTCAAATTTTGTAAAAACAATTTTTATCAATTCTCAGATTTTCCCCAATTTTTATTATTTTTGAAAAAAAAATATTTTTTTCACTTTTCTTAGCATAACTTGAAGGGACTCCAAATTTTTAAACTACTAAAGCGTTAGGAAAAAAAATGTTTTTTGACCCATTCTACTCGATATAGTTGTAGTTAATAGTAACCTTCTAACACTAAACAGTTTTTGACTTTTACAACACTTACAACTGGTCTAGGGGCCCTCAAACGATACTACACGTCCATCCAACTTCCATCGGACATGTCCATCCGCCTTGATTTCTTGCACACGAACGATACTACATGTGTGATGACTTGACAGGTCGGATGGACATGTAGTATCGTTTGAGCGCCCCTTAAGACAGATGAAATAAGGAATTGCAATATTGTTTTAAGTTCTGTTGTGCGAAAACGTATTTCTATATATTTCATCTGAAAAAAAATGCAGTGTCCGACGCGAAATAACTTTTGTTACGTTTGTGGCTTATTTGCACCAAGTAAAAATTTCAAAAATATTACTAAAACAGTGGTGAATTCGTTTCAGAAAATATTTAAGACTGCTTATGTTCCTTACTTGTGGTATACTCCGGAAGTCGTGTGCGACTATTGCTACAGAAATTTGTGCAAGTTTACTGATGGAAGGTCAACAATAAAGTACGCTGTACCAACAATTTGGCTACCACGCACGGAGCACTGCAATGAATTGTGCTACTTTTGTGTAGCTTTTGCTCAAACAAAAGGGTACCAATACATTCACCGCAACAAAATTCGCTACGCTAATGTAGAATCGGTAATTCCAGCAGTTCTATACTCACCAGAAGACCGTGTAGCGGCTTTAGTGGAGATTTTTGATAATGTTCCCGAAATAAGCGATGCAGAATCAACAGTTGTACCAAAACTTATTCTCAACTTTTCTTCCATCGAATGCGAGAGTCCACAAGTATCGGAATTTGTGGCAACACCCAGTGAAATTGGGACTGCAATGCCGCATTTTATAACGCAAGCCGACTTCAATGACCTCGTACGAGACGGAAATTTGTCGAGGAGAACAGCAGAACTCTTTAAGCAGTGGAATATAGTGGCGGCTGATTTTAAAATAACAGCCGCTCGTGATCGAGGTAGCACTATTCCATATGACCAATTTTTTAGATTGCACGAAGATCGGGAAAAAAATTTGGCTTATTGTTGTGACATTGATTCGCTGTTTGCAAAAATCGGTTAACCACATATTTCAGAGGAGTGGCGACTTTTCATCGATGCATCGGTCAACAGCCTTAAAATCGTGCTGCTTCATATCGGCAACACACATCCATCTGTCCCGATCGCATATGCTACAAACCTCAAGGAAACATACGAAGGCATGGAATTAATATTACAGTTGATAAAGTACAAAGAGCATAATTGGAAAATATGCTGCGATCTGAAAGTGGTCGGTTTACTCATGGGTGTTAAGCGTGGATTTCCAACCCACCAGTGCTTTTTGTGTACATGGGAAGGTCGAAAAAGAGATTAGCATTACACTGAATTTAAGTGGAAGCCGCGAACATGCTACAAAGTAGGCGTAGAAAGTATAGAGAATCTACAATTGGTGCAGCCGTCTCAAATCATTTTGCCTCCATTACACATTAAGCTCGGTCTCGTATCAAATTTTGTTAAAAAACTGGATCGTGATGGCGAGGCCATAGCAACTTTGCGCAACATTTTCCCGAAATTGAGCGGCGCAAAGATTCATGCAGGTATTTTTTTTAAGAAGTCATTCAGTAACTTTATGTTTTTTAATGATTTTTTTGATTTAAGGTGTTTTCAATGGTCCGCAGATAAAACAAATAATTGCAAGTTCTGAATTTTCGTCAAAACTAAATGCTATGGAACAACGTGCATGGAAAGATACAGTTGCCGTTATTGAGCAGTTTCTTGGCAACAAACGAGCTGCCAATTATAAAAATATTGTCGCAGAAATGATTTCGGCATATGGCGAAATGGGCATTTTAATGTCGCTAAAGATCCATTTTCTTCACAACCATTTAGATTTTTCCCCCTGATGATTTAGGAGCTTGTAGCGATGAGCATGGCGAAAGGTTCCATCAGGACATTGCGGCTATTGAAAAGCGCTTTAAAGGAAAAGACATTACGCATATGTTTGGCGAATACTGTTGGTCTATTTGTCGCGATACTGAAGCAAATGCTTACAACCGCAAAAATAAAAGGCCTAAATTTCTTTAAAAACATTAAAATTTTTAATGTAACAATTCTTTATTTTTATAAAACAAAAGTAATAAAAAAAATTGTTTTTTTAACGAACTGAAATCTTAAAAAAAACGATAACCATTAAAAAAAAATATATACTTCAAACTTAAAAAAAAAAAAATTCTGACGAGTACATGAAAATCGCCGATACACGTGTATTTTTATTTTTTATCCCCTTTCCGAAAAAGTAAATTTGGTTCATTGGACAGAATGTGTGTAACACGGTGTAATGAGGTATTAATTTTTTTCTATTGGACTAAGAAAAAAAAACTGCGATGCGGAGCATCTTCCTATTAAAATTAAGAGCTCGTATTTGGTGAGAATTTTTTAAGATGTCTAGCAACCCATTTTTCCGTGTCACTTGCAGAAAAAAATAATGGATTTTTTTGACCCACCCTAATCTATACATTTTGCCTGGTGCAGCATAACAATTGATTATTTCTCAAACAACAATTTGGCATATTATGTGTAAAGTACACCTACAAAATTCGATAGATACAAGATTTGTGATTGACACGATGGATTGGTGCATCTCTTCTTTGCTGATTTGAGCTTTAAGAGCTAGTAATTGCAAGTGTGCACTTTTATTTATATACAGGTAAATCTTGTTGGGTGAAGAAGCGCATTTTTGAATGTATGATTTTGTAAACAAAAATAATTACAGAATGTGGAATGACAGCCATTTCTCATTACCAAAAAAAAACAAGATGTGCCAATGTATGCCGTAAAGGTCATTAAGTTATTTCTAAGCTGTGAAGCCAACGGTGCTTATTTCTATAAGAATGTGAATGCAGTAGCAATCTAAAGTGGCATTTTTTCACAAAAGGTTTTTTGACCGAACCATAACATTTTTTTTTATTTATGTCACTACTTTATCACTGCTTTAGGTTAGCTTTTTGAAAATTATTTTCGAGACATTTGGCAATAAATTTTCGTTGGACAGCTAAATAGCGTCATAACTACTACTGTAAGGTTTAAGCTTTTCATAAGTATTTCGTCAGATTTTATAACTCACATAAATATATATTGTGCTTACAGGTAGCACAAACTTACAGGTAGCCATAAAGCACTTCATTAATGCAATTTTTGATGGTATTAAATTTAATCAGTAAGCAAGTAAGTATTAAATATCCGAAAGGAGTACCATATTAAAAGATGTAAGATATTGAAATGATTCTTACTAAAATACTGGTATAATATAAAGCTTTATTGAACAATTCCAACAATTGTACAAGAGTTTTGTATAAAGGACCTGGGGTTTTGTCATGATCCTAAACTAAATTTAAGAAATCATATCGAACTAATAATTGCGAAAGCTTACTTATTGTTAGGATTTCTCAGTTACCAATACTCTTAAGACACTCTATTCTTCTTTAGTTAGACCGCACCTTGAATATTGACAAGCGCGTCGGAAGCGAATTTCATCTGGGGGGCAGTACTAATGGGGGGCAGTACAAATGGTGGTGCAAAAAAAGTTCACCCAAATTTCTTCACATGAAACATGAAGAAGAGAGAAAGAAGAGGAAAATATATAATACAAAAATATTATCTTTGTAAAAAAACTGATATTTTGAATAAATTTTCTTTTTAAATTGTTTATCTAGCCAAAAAAGTGGGGGCAACTGCCACTCTTTCCCCCGCTTGCTACGCCAATGAATATTGACCAACAGTCTGAAACTCGTATTATCAATGATACCTCCAATAGATTAGAATAGGTTCAACGTAACTTCACAAATTACTTGAGGTTCAAATTAAATTGAAACCTATCTTCAGAGCCTCAATATGCTACCCACTGCGTATTAGAACATTTGACTCCACTTTCTATTCTTCACAAAATATTTTCTGTCATGCTTATTTGGGATTTTATTTATCCACCACATCCTGTGACTGAACTTTTTTTACAACTGGATTTCTATACTCCATCTCGTTTTCTCCGCAGCCAATTCCGTTTCCGAGAGACATTCCATAGATCAAACAATATTCAAAATATGTCTATGCCACGCAGTATTCAGGAAACCAATGAAATTCTAAGCACCTTAGTTATGTTAAGAAATATTTCTAGAATAACTTTTAAAAACAATATCTTAAGCAGAGCTGGGTTGTAATGATTCTTTTTTAATTTAATTCTATCTCAATTCCAATTCCTTGGAATTAGGAATTGATAATTGGAAAAACTTCTCAATTACATTACAGGAATTGTAATTGGTAATTGGACATCTCAATTTCTCAGGAATGGAATTGGAAAAAATTTACCATTTTAATTCCTCAGGAATGGTATTGAAAAAAAAAGTCAATTCCATTACAGGAATTGAAATTGGTAATTGAACACCTCAATTCCTTGGAATGGAAATGAAAAAAATTGTAAATTCCATTACGGGAATTGTAATTGGTAATTCAACGCCTCAATCCCTTAGGAATATAATTAGAAAACAGCGCTTTGTTAATAGGTTAATGAAATTTTGGGTGCCGGGACATAGCCCCAAGGGACATAATCCCAAATTTGAAATTTGCAACCGCTTTAAAAGAGGACATAATCCCAAAAAGTTGGATTTGGGATCCAATTAAGCGGTCCCAAATCCCAAAAATTGGATTTGGGATTATGACCGCTTATAATCCCAAGTGGGATTATATGGGATTATATCCGCTTTTAAGAGGTCATAATCCCAAGTAGTTTAAAAACAAATACTGATATCTGTGTCGATAACAGCTTAAGTCTGATTTCAAAGTTTCGAGAAATCTTGCTTCAAAATTTTCAATCGCCATATAAGTTGTATGAAAGGGTCTTTTAATTTTGTGCCATAACTTTGGCTAAGGTCATGCTAAAAGCTCCAGACAGATTTGTGTGTTTATAGTGCTATATGCGTGGAACACAGCTGCATCAAAAACTCCGATCAGTCTTAAGTCGACTTAAGCTATTTTTTCTTAATACAGATATATAAGAGAAAATGATTTGCCCATGTACGAAATGGTGATAACAACATCAACAAGGTGAATTTTTTTATTATTTTTTTACGATAAAATAATTTTCCCCTGTCGATAGCGAAGTCGGTGTTGGACTTACTGAGGGTTGTTATCCCTAAGCAGCGGCCGAAGGGCGCCTATTAAAAAGAGAAAACCAAGTACATTTACAGGTCTATTCTGGCAAAGTATCAATTGTTACTCAGTATTTTTATTATTTCAATGTGTTTGCTGTAATTTTGTGATTTCAAAACAAAATTTGAAGCTCGAAAAACAATGAAATTTTGTATTATTTTGATGACGTCACTTTTATAGGACGTGGGCTTTATCCAAATATTTTAAATTTGATACTCAGGGTGTGTAAATGTATAAAAACTTTTACTAATGTGTAAAAGATTATGTGTAAAATATTAAATTTAAACCAATATATTTTTAAAAAATTTTTGGAATGAAAGGTTTTGCTATAATGATGACGTCACTTTGTATGGGAGGCAGGCGTAGTTTTCAGTTTATTAAACAAACTTCAAACATCCGGTGCATAGTTAACATTTCAACAAATTTGCAAAATTTGAAGCCATTTTACTAAGTTTTGTTGAATTTATGGAGATTTTACTGATTTCATAAAGTCACTTTGTATGGGCGGTAGGCGTGGTTTTCATTAGATTTTTACAAATTTCACACACAAAGTACATATTACTGCTAGAAGCTTATTTGCAAAATTTGAAGTCATTAGATTAATTTTTGTGCAATTTAAAGAGATTTTATAATTTTTGTAAATTCACTTTGAATGGGAGGTAGGCGTGGTTTTTATTTATTTGGCTCATTTTTAACTTGATCTCTATTTTTTACTTGATAACTTGATAATTAAAAGCTTTTACATAGAATTTCGTTACGATAACCCTTAAATTACCGATTTTATCGCTATCACAGACGAACATACGGCAAGACAGACAGACAGGAGGTGATGCTGATAAAAAATTTCAATTTTCTATAATTGCCTAATCGGCAGTATGCGTAGGGGTATAAAAATAATTTTGTCGTCGTAATTTTGCTATTCGTCCCTGTGTGCGCCTGTCTGCCAGCCTGAATTGGCACTCACTCTGGCCGCAGCCTAATACATTATTGTCTCCATTTATTAATTTTCCTTATTGTTCATTCCAAATTTATATAGGGCTCCACGAAATATATATAGGGCGCTATTTTCTTTCATTTGCTTTATCTACACTGACATACTTGTAAGGCTTTTTTAACCACTTTTACAAACTTTTTCCAAGCATGATGCTTGTTTATTCCAAATTTGTTTGGCTGTTTGGATTTTTTTTTATTTCTGCAAATAATTTTTTTTATGAGCGCAAAAAATGTTAACCTTGAGTGTTTTGTTCTCACGCAGAATAATATTATTATTGTAAGACCTACAAATAATTTAGCAGCAAATACCATTATAAAAAAATGTGCTATTTTTTTCATGCATAACTTAAATTATTTGGGTGAGGTCGTTAAAATCGAGCGTCAATTAATTGATTAAATATGAGATACTTGATATTTATTTAATAATGACTAAATTCAATAACATGCAGTGAAATATTTTATGAAAAGAGCAAAAATAAATGAATTAGCATAATATTAAAAAAAAAGGCTTAAGATTATATGTATTAGAATACGTACATAAATGCTAAGTAATAATTATTACTTAGCAACAAGATTTTTGCACAGACAAAACACTTGCAATTGAAAAATATTTATTAGAACTAAGAGCTATGTTCTTAATTTTTCATTTAAAAGCTCTAAGGATCAAAATAGAATGGCAATTTTTTCGACGTTTAAATCAAAGCAATCATATGAGACACTATGTATGAAATTTTATGGTATGGGATAATCGACGTTTGATTTTTTGACATAAAGCATAGTACTGTGTTCAGTTTCACGTGAAAGTCCACTCAAATCTCTATATATAAAAAAATAAAGCTGCGAAACAAGCGTGGAAATTTTCACAACATGTTCGACAGTGAAGTACTCTGTTCCGCTGTGAAAATTTCTCGCAACATATTTATGAGCAACATTTTTTCACGGCAATTTAATTGGACTGGCCATTTATTTTGAAGCGAAAAGTGACCGTTGTCAAAAAATATCAGTTTTAATTCAAAAATAAAGCCTAGTACTCTGTTCGTTTGCGTGAAATTTCGCTGGCAACATCTATTTATTTGTTGCGTGAAATTTCTGACTTAAAGTTTGTTGCGAGGAATTTCTATGGCAACATTTCTCAGAGAGACTCAGAGAATAAGTTGGGAGATTTCATATGATATCTCTCTTTTCACTTCAAAATAAATAGGCAGTACAATTAAATTGTCGCGAAAAAATGTTGCTCAGAAACATGTTGCGATAATTTCACGCAGCGGAACAGAGTACTGCTCTGACGAACATGTTGCGAAAATTTCCACGCTTGTTTGCAGCTGTCACTTTTTATATGGAGATTTGAGTGGGATTTCACATGAAACTGAACAGAGTACTATGCTTAAGTGCAAACAAAAGAAAAAAGTTAGTCTCTAATTTGATTTATAATTTTTATATTATTTTAAAAATGTCTTTAATTAAATATTGCAGTGGACATAAATTTTATCAAAAAAAGGAAGGGCCAGCTCAGTGATGAGGAAAAAAAAGAGGTTGCTATGTTCCATAAAGCGACGAAATCTATTATGCAAATATGAGTGCACATTATCTCGGTGTGGGCGCTCGCAAATCTCTACAGCTTGCAGCAATTTTTTCAAGCAACGATTTTTCTGACCGATTTAACTGACGTGATTTTCTGATTTTTCTATTTTTTTGTTTCAACATTTTTGAGCAGAACGTCAACTGTTTGTTCGCAACAAAATATTACCTTTCAAAATTTTCACGCAACAAATAAATAGATGTTGCCAGCGAAATTTCACGCAAACGAACAGAGTACTAGGCTTAACGAGAAAACGGATGGGGTTTGAAATTTTTTAATGACGTATTTAGAATCAGGGGACCCTAATTACTCTAAAAATATACTTTATATCAAAAAAGTCAATAATTTTTGCAGCGCGGTAGAAAATGGGTTAAGTTCTTCTTGTAGAGTTAAAATTTCATAAGTTGTGGAATTATCTGCACTTGTTTCAGTTATCTCAAAATCAATGCTTTACAATTTATCTCATTTGCTACTCATTTCGGTAAAATGAGTAGGAAATTCAAATCAGAATTTGTATGGTAAATGAGCCAATTTCGCATCTCATTTCAAATTTTTGGCTAAAATGAGCAAATGAGCTTAAGTGTGAACTAGGGAAGTCAATCCCGGGATCCCGAAATCCCGAATACGGGGGGGGGGGGGGGAAATCTAAATTAAGGAATTTAAATTCGGTACCACTTCTAGTGCCGGAGATATAAAACCTTATATTAATTTTTTTGAAAAAGTTAAAAAATTGCATTCAAGTATAAATTTCTTCAAAACAAGAAAATGCATATGAAAAAATATGCAAATTAGTAATTCACCATATTTAAGGAAAGCCTTAACACTGTAATCAATATCACCAAAATTTAGATAGTCAGAAAACAATTAAGACTTCTGTGCAAACTTGAGTGTACCTTTAGATTCGAATATCCTTCACACAGGACCTTTTGGGTAAAAACCAAGAGTAGCATCGTGTTTGCCAAAATATTGTTAGTTAAAGTTTATATTTACTTTTGCTTTAACACAAATGTAGTTTTTTTTTTACAAAAATAAAAGCATTTTGAGATCGTGATGTTTTACTGTTTTTCTCAAAAAACAACTTTGTCCTTGCGGGAGAGGAAGATATCCTTATTTTTTTCTGAAATTTTGTTTGGGAGATCCTGACCACCCAATGCAACTTTTGAGACCTCTTAGAATATGAAATTCGAAAAAAATTGTAATTCGATACGCCCTAGTGTGCAATATATTGGGAAAATCCACTGAAAGGGTTATATTAATACAATTTGCTAGTCATTAATATAATTTAAGTTTTGTGTGCTTATTAACAAAAAGGGTATTCACAATTGTGTGGTATAGTTGTATTGTGTTTTTTTTTTTGCCATAGTTGAAAATCACAATTATGAGCACACTTTAAAATAGAATTTGTGGTTTGGAACCTCCCACTATAGCTTTTTGTTACTATGCAAATAAATTAACTATCCAATTTTATATATTTTATTAATATATAGCATAAAAAAGTTTAACTTGTATTTTGAGTTTCTTTCATTTTTGCAATTAGAAAATAACTGGCAACCGATCAGTTGTTTATAGAACTTTAAAAACCACGTTCGTTAAACATATCATGGGCTACTTAAAATTACCACACTTTTGGTTTGTAGAGATTTCATGTAAAACAAGAAAAAATTTAAAACCACTCTGTAAAGTGTGGCATCAATACCACGGGATTTTTTAATTACTCTGAAAACAACGCAATTGTGAATACCCTTAATGTGTTTTGTTTTGTTTTTGTTACTTTATAAATTATTGTAATTAATTTACATTTTTTAGTTTAAAGTAATACATAACAAAAAATTGTTTTAAAAACGTTTTAAATTATTTAATTCTTAAAATTTTCAATCCCGAACTAATCCCGGGATCCCGGGATCGAGAAAAGCTTCCGGGATTGGACTCCGTAGTGTCAACGTACTATAATTAGCAAGATATGGACTTAAACATCGGAATTTATTTATAACTATCTGTAACTTAATATGAATTTATTCTTCGAATTTAAATTCAAATAAATGAAAAACAGTAAAAACAGCATTTCAAAAACAGCTGTTACTGTTAAAAACAGTCCAGAAATCCTAGTTTTAGCTATTATAGCTATAAAAACCTAATAACTAAAAACAAAATTTCTGCAAAAATAAAAATCATGGGCATATTGTATAAAAGCCCATACAAGGCCCCTGTGGACCTTGTAGAGCAGCACCGCCATAAATGACTGAAAATTTGTACGTGATTGTATCGTAACTAATTTCATTAGCTTCTATACATCTCATTCTAGGAAGTCAGGAAAGCTGCGTCTATTCGGTCGAATCATATTGAAATGCTTCATCGTTGAAAACGGTATAGGTCCCAGGGGACCTTCTCAGGCATCGGAGGGTTAATCAAAAATTTTAGCAAACTTTTACATTAGAGCCCACGCGTAAATATTTATTTTATTTTTATTTAATGCATGCATTTACGTCTCCTTACTTCAAAAGGGCGAAAATTAAATTGGAGTATTTTATGGTTTAGGTCCTAAGCTTTAGTTGATAAAAATCGCGAAAGTTTGAAAAGTAAAAATTTTTAGTTATATGAATTTTTGAAATTAATGATGAGTCCTAATACTAAAGATTTTTTATTAAAAACGCACTTCACACAAAAACATAAGAGAAAAACTTTAATTATTTACCTTAAAAAATGTAATTTTGATGAATTTTATATCATATGAGGCCCTCTATTTTTTTTGCACCATTGCATTTAGGAGACCAAAATACTTATGAAAAAAAGGGGCGTGGGCTCCTAGTAAAATTTTTAAAAAATGTTAAAGAACAATTATTTATTTGTCCTTAAAAACTATGTTGTTAAAAGCTGTAATTTTTATTTAACAAAATGTTAGCTAAAATGATGCAAAATAAACCTCAATGCAACAAGTTTTTTTAAATTGCATTTTTTTATGCTTTTTCTTTTTAAGTTAAAATTTTTGTAAGTAAGTACTTTTGCTTAACTCTTACCTTGAGAATGTATCCAATGGAGCAGATGATGAACCAGCTAAAGTCGGCAAATGCGTCCCACCGTCTGATCAGTGATTTGACGAAGGTTTTTTTGGGCCGCACAACACCGGTTGCAGCAACGATGGAACCGTTGGCTTGCACGTTGTTTTGTTTGGCGGGCATGATGTTATTGTTATTGTTATTATTCGGTGCCATGTTTATATATTTTTTGTTTTCAACAACAAACCACCACAGTTATTAATATTGCTTTATATTATACACAGATATCCTTTGATTAAATTATGCTTGCATTTAAGGATTCTAGCTCAAGCTTGTTTTTGCAAAGTTCACTATTAGTTCAAAGCAACAGTTATTTTGAGCAAACAAAAATCACTTTTTTTTGCAACAGCTAAAAAAATTAAAAACCATCCGTTACCAAGCACATTGCTACAGTAAGAATATAACAGAAAATTGTTTGATATAAACAAAAAATCACTTCAAGAAGAGTCGAAAAAATAAATAAAACAAAAAAAAAAACCACTTTGGTTTCGCGCTGAGTACGTCCGCTCCCGTGAGCACTAAAAACTTGTATGATCGGCGGTTCGATTCGATCGACTGACTTCTTTAAGGTTTTTGCCTCGCTTGGCTTTTGTCGGATCGAGCCAAAAAAAAAAAAAACACAAAAAAATTAAAGTGCTTTTCTTGCTTACGCGTTTTTTTTTTATTTTTTTCTATATTATTTTTTAATTCGTGTGATTTGCTGCTTTGAAAGCTTTAATTTTGCACGTTCTCTTGTCCGCTCTTTCTCTATATTTTTTTAAGCATTCTTACTCACACATTAAATGCAAGTGAGTGATTACCTAAAGTTTTTTGTTTGGAATTTAATTTTTTTGTCTGGCTTAAATTAAAGCTTATTTTAGTGACGTCAACGAGCTTTGATGGCTTTGCTATTTCAGCTGTTGGCGCGAATAGTTTTTTTTCCTTCATTGTGGTTCGTAGAGTATTTGTTATTGTTTTCGTTGGGTGCAATCACCAATCAAGACCTTCACAAGTCTTTGTTTTTGGAATATTTGCTTTGATAACTCTTTGTTTGTTAAGAAACGCGTGTTAAATCTTTCTTGGACTTTTATTTTATTTCTTCGTTTAATTTCTTCTTCTAACGTTTAAGTTGCCTGCTTGTAAAAATTTGTCGGTGATGACATTGTAATGCAGAACTGTAAGCGAGATGTGATAAAATCTGATTTGTGTTAAGATTGATAGTTTTCTTTGATTGTTAAGACATCAGTTTGGCTTCATTTGTCTTTGTATTGGGGGTTGGAATTAATTTTAAAGATTTTTTCGGTTTTTGAGCATTTATTTAGAAACAACGGTACAATGTATATTATTCAAAGTATTGTCCATCGTTAGCTACAACATTTTCCCATCTTTCTGGCAGCATATGGATTCCGCGCCGGAAGAACGATTCGTCTTTTGAGGCAATCCACGAATCGACCCATTTTTTGGTATCCTCGTAAGAAGTGAAGCGCTGCTCAGCCAAGCCATGCGTCATCGATCTGAATAGGTGGTAGTCGGAAGGGGCTATGTCTGGGCTATAAGGCGGGTGGGGTAGCACATCCCAATTCAGCGCCTCCAACGTTTCCTTGACGGTTCTTGCAACATGTTGCCGTGCGTTGTCATGTTGAAAAACCACTTTGTCGTGTCTTTTGGCATATTCCGGCCGTTTAACCTTTAATGCTCGGCTCAATTGCATCAATTGTTGTTGGTAGCGTTCCCCAGTGATGGTTTCGTTAGGTTTTAGCAGCTCATAGTACACAATATTCGGCTTGGCCCTCGATGTTGATGCATGACCGGGTGGTCCCCACGATTTTTTTCGCTTAGGATTATCGTAATGGATCCACTTTTCATCGCCAGTGACAATACGATGCAAAAAACTCTTCCTTTTAAGCCGTTGAAGCAGTTGTTCGCACATGCAAAATCGCCGTTCAACGTCTCTCGGCTTCAACTGGTACGGCACCCAATTTCCTTGCTTTTGAATCATTCCCATGGCCTTCAAGCGTTTGCCGACCGTTGATAAGTCGATTCCCAATGATTCTGACAATTCTTGAAGGGTTTGACACGGGTCTTCATCGAGCAAAGCCTCCAATTCCTCATCTTCAAACTTTTTCGGCTTGCCCGGACGCTCTTTGTCTTCCGTATCAAAATCACCACTTTTAAACCGACGGAACCAGTACTCACAAGTAGAAATCGATGGAGCATAGTCCCCGTAAGCCTCAGTAAGCGTGCGTTGTGCTTCAACCGCTTTTTTCTCCAAATGGAAGCACAAAAGTAAACCTTCCCGCAAATTGCGTTTTGTTGGAACGAAAGTCGACATGTTCCCAGAGAAAAAAATATATGTTGTTTACACTTCAGTGGAATGACACATACTGAAAAATGAAGCTTAGACAATGTGCTTTGAAATGAATATAGTCACAGGTGTGCGCGATGCGATCTATTGATAGTTACGCCATCTCTTAGAAAACCTTTAAAACTAATTCCAACCCCCAATAGTTACATCGCGTCTTGCAACAGGAGGTTTTGCAGTGAAGTGTATTTGTGAAAATGATTATTTGGGAGCAATCCGAATGCTTGAAGGTCAAAATCTGGAAACAACCAAATTCTTGAAATGAAAATCTTGAAGAAAAAAAATCCAAAAAACACAAAATATGCATAAATCTGGAAAAAAATCTTTAATCTTTCATTTTAAGAAATGTTGTTCTCTCGAATAAAATGTATTATTTCGAGAAAAAAACAGAAAAGTGTCTAATTTCGAAAACAAAAGTGTCAAATTTTGACAAAATTATAAATTTTTAAATATTTATGTTCCCACACTTAGCGTCATCCAGACAAACGATGAGGACGTGGTGGTTTTTTGTCCATTTATGGAAACATATTTTTTAAAATTTGACATTTTTTTGCAAAATTTGTCACTTTTCGAAATTTGGCACTTATTCAAAATTAAATATGACATTTTTTGCAAAACTTGTACATTTCAAAATTTGACACTTATTCAAAATTTGACAATTTTTTCGAATTTTGGCACTCATTCCAAATTTTACACTTTTTTCGATATTTGACACTTTTTGAAATTTGAAACTTTTTTAAATAATTGGACAATTTGACATTTATTTCAAAATTTGACAATTTCTGTGGCTTGAAAATTATTCATTATTTTGATTATTTTCGAATTTGACATTATTCGAAAAATTTGATACTTCTTTCGAAATTGGACACTTTTCGAAATAGTTGCAAATTTTCAATTAGGAAATCTTGAAATTTGCGCGCGCGAATTAAAGAATACATTCTATGCGCATTCTTTGCGCGTGGGTTTTTCAAGGTTTTGAGTTTCAAGATTTTTTTTTCAAGATTTTGTTTTCAAGATTTTTTTTTTCAAGATTTTGATTTCAAGGTTTTGGTTTCAAGATTTTTTTTCAAGATTTTGAAATTCAACCCGATTATTTTTTATGTTTAAACCAGAACAAAGTTTTGAAAATGAAATAAATTAGGATTTATTTGTCATTCATTCTGATATGCTAGAGAAAAAGGTTGCAATTCGTTGCTTAAATTTTAGAAATTATTTTGAGAATAATTTGTAGCGTCGTTTGCTTTCGTTTTTCCTTTTTCGTTTGTTTGTTTTCGATGTGTTCTTTTTGTTTTCGTTGTTTTTTTCGTAAAAAAAATTGCGTTAAAAAACAGCACACCTACTCACATCGTCGCGTACTGTGTAAGGTAGATGTCATCAGTGTTTTAGCGGCCATGCTTGAACAAATATTATTCAGAATGATATACAGGCGTTGGAAGCCTCGCAGCAATATTGTATTTAAAAAATAATTGGTTACGTCACATGTCAATTTACCACTGGTAAGTTTAGGTTAGTTGAGCATCGAGCACGTGATTGAGAGTAATTTAAGGTAAGTTGAGTATGTCTTTTAAAGCTTAGAAAACTCTTCGGTCTTAAAATAATATATTTCGTATCTTTATTGTAACATAAATTTGTTTCTTTTGATGTGACAGCGTTAAGTCTAACCTCGTGGTTTTCAAAAAATTTAAATAAACTTAAGGGGTGAAAAGCAATTAAAACTCACTAACTACAAGAGCCACGATAAAAGTCACGATATGTTTTTGACCTCATGACAGAAAAAATATATTATGACGTCATCAGGACGCTAAAAGAGACGCTTAGGCAACAAAAATTATTAATTGTTATAAGCTTATAAGTCCTTTTGAAAAAATATACAAACAAACTATAACGTCATAACGCCACGAAAAGAAAGGCTTCTAGATCGAAGATGGAATTATTACTCGGTGAGTTAATGTGATACGGTAATACGGTATGAAAGAATAAAGAAGAATAGGTGCGCGCATTACGACAAAAAAAAAAATTATAACGTCATCAGGTTGCAGAGCTTAAACAACGAAAATATCATATCGTTACATGAAATTATTACTCGCTGAATATAGATATATGTATATTTTTATATGTAACTCTTAAAGTAACTCTTTTTCAACACATTCTGTAAATTTGGTTTGCCGAAATTTAAAAATAAAGACTTTATGACCAGTTTTCTAAAGTATGTTTTTTACGAAAATGCATACAAATATTTGGTTTTAGCAAAAGAAGGTGTTTTTTTGTGTAAATGAGCCAAATCAGCCGAAAACCCCGATAAATGCCAAACTAGAACCTTTTCGCGAAAAAGGAATAATTTAATTTTTGATTACAAGATAAAAGATACTGCTTTAAGTCGTGTAGATGCTGTCAAAGATCTTGGTATTTGCATGGATTCTAAGCTATCGTTTAACATTCATATTGTTTACATTTGTAAAAAAGCATCTTCTATGCTCGGGTTTACAAAACGCTGAGCCAAAGAATTTACTAGTATGATTACAACTACAATGCTGTATTATGCAACTGTGCGACCTCCAAGTAAAGTATCCAAGTCAAGTTTAGTCCCCAAGTTACAAGGTACATGTTAAACGTATAGAAAGAATCCAAAAACGTTTTGTTCGGTTTGCTCTAAGGGGTTTAAGTGGAACTGACACTTTAAACCTTTCGCCTTCAATTTTTAAGTGAGCGAAGGAGATCTTCTGATCTCGTCTATTTACACCAACTCATAACTGGTGTGTTCGATTCTCCATAACTCCTAACTCTTATAAATTTTAACACTAACCGTAGAAACGCTAACAATTTAATTTACTTATCTTTTAGTTGAACAAATTATATGGCTACTCAACGCCGTAGATATGTAATTGATAAAGGGGGGTTTTACTGAATGAAAAAAATTAGATTTCTTAAGAACTTTCCAAATTTCTTAACCGATTTCAACAATCGAAGTTAAAAGAGTTAAGGAAATTTTCTTTATTCTAAGTGCAGTCTTCCCTGCAAATCTTAATATTGAACGAAAATTTCCGTCACTAAATTCAGGCTCCAAGTACAATACGACCAGAATCATTCGTAGTTGTTGTCTACCGAAAAATATTTTTGATTAAATAATAGGTACAGGTTTTGCTCTTCAATTCTAGACTAATTTTTTTTTTGTTGGGAGTAAACTATTTTTCACAACATCATAATCTATATATATCAGATAGATATATATAGATATATAATTTTAAGAACTGATCTGCGAAAATAATTTAATTTTTATGGTTTTTGTTTTATTCGTGAAGATTATACACTTCTTTTGCATCTTTCAAATTTATGAATGGCTTTGTAACTAGCTACCCAATTTCTGGTCACCTCTACCTGGAACGGCACGACGAGACAAGTGCAGATAAATTTTGACGATTTTGCTCGATCACGGATGCTGTAATTTGGACACTGCTAACCAAAGAAAAGACATACTGAAAAAACGCTTTAAATTCGTCTGCTGAATAATACGCAAGCCATTTGTTCTTGCTTAAGCAGTTCTTCTGAAAAGATATCTTCTTATTTTTCATTTCCAAGACAGGAAACTTGTAATTTCTGTAACTGATCTGTCTATGGCTTTAAAATTAGTAATTCTTTCACAATTTGGAAATCAGCCGTTAAGTTAAAGTTGAAGATAAACACCCCCTGGAACCCCCCTGGGGCTTCACCAAAAAAAAATTTCAAAAAATCACAATTTTTCGCACTTTACATGAAAAAATCAGCCAGAGGGTTCCAGGGGGTGTGCTCCACTCCAAAGTAAGTGGGGGTTGGTCACACATTTGGACTCGATTTGGGCACTCTTAATGGGTCAAAGAGGGATTTTTCAAAATTTTACCCTACGGGACAAAAGTCAAAAGTTGGGGCATTAGAATTCGTTTTAGAGGTATAGTTCCTCGGGCAAAGTTTCTAATTTTGATCCCTAGAATACGATTTTCACTGAGCAATGGGCGATTTTTTTGCCTCCACACAAATCGACCCGGCCTAATGAACAGTGGTGGTCACGAATTTAGCACACACTGTGTTAGTTACACTAATTTGAAATTTTTTGCATCTTAGCTTAAGAATTGTAATCAAATATTTTTTGTTGAGTATTGTTTATGAAGTTAACTCTATGTACCGTTAGTTGGTTTCTTAGTTATTCTTAAATTTTCTGACATATTTCAAGTAGTATGAATCAATGTGGTTTAAATGCTGGACACGAATTTAGCACAGGTTAGAATTACTGTTCCATATCGTATTTTATTTTCGTTAATTAAACTTTACTAGTAAGATGTACTAAATTTATTAAGTTTCTATTTGAGTTCTAACAAAAAATTGCAGAAAGATATGGCGAAAGGCTACTGATGTTCGGAGGCTCAGCGGCATTTGATTCAGCAAATGAAAAATGGTGGAAGCACAGTTTCAGAGATTGCTCTGCTTCTTAGATGTTCGTGAAAGTTATTACATAACGCATTACAACATTAGAGCATTAAAAATGAAAAATAGCGACCAAGAGTACAAAAAACAATAGGGCCATTTGATTTATAGAGCTTCACTTAGTGATCCTTTTAAGACCTCAAATAAAATTTAAAATGAAATTTCATCAAAATATGGCATAAATGTATCCTCAAAAGGCATAAGAAGACGCTTGAATGAAAACAATTTCCGTAGCTTTATAGCCCAACAAACACCACATGTGTCGCAAAAAAATATTAAATGCAGTCTTGCGTTTGCAAAAGAATATTTAAAAAGTCAACAAATTTTTGGAAAAATGTGCTTTGGAGGGATAAATCAAAGTTTTGCCGGTTTGCATCTAACAGCAAACAAGATGTGTGGCGTCCTCAAAACATGCAACACAATCCAAAGTACACGCTCAAGACTATTAAACAGGGTGGCTGAAATGTTATGGTATGGGCGGCGTTTTCTTGGCACGGAGTTTGTCCGATTGTTAAAATTTAAAAAAAAAAATGGATCAGCATGCTTACATAAAAGTACTTGTCAATGCTATGATACCGTTTCAAGAGGATAATTTGCCACTTTAATGGCGTTTTATGCAGGATAATGATCCAAAGCACAGTGCTCACATAGTTAAGAGTTGCTTGGAAGACAAACATATTGATATTATGAAGTGGCCATCGCAATTATCGGACTTAAACCCGATTGAGAATCTGTGGAGGGATGTCGAGCAGCAAATACTAACAGTAAAATCCAAAAATTTGCTAGTGATTCCGTTGTGATGCTTTGGTCAGAAGTTTACCAGGCATATGAGATGCAGTTATTAAGAATAAGGGATTTCCTACGAAATATTGAGTTTTATTCAATCAATTTTGATTATATTTTTCATCCTAGACATTTTTTCGCTCGTGTGCTAAATTCATGACCAAGTCGAAATGCTTATTTTTAAATTTTATTTGATTTTAAGTCCTATAAGAAAAAGTTTTGAAATAAAAAAAATGTATATAAGAAATACAGAAGACATAATATATACACTAAAACAAAGTTAATTAAAAATTTACAACAAATAAATGGAAAATATAAGTATTCACTTTACTTTTTTATGTGTGCTAAATTCGTGACCACCACTGTATATGCATACTCATTTTTAAATTTTCAATAGCCACATACACATCGGCATTCGCAACATTACATTCATATTTTTATAACTGACGAAAAAAATACTTTTCCACTATTATTTCAGGTTCCTTCACCGAAAAACCCTTTATTTTGTTTGGGATAGACCCATGTATATACCCTCGATACTATCTTTAAGTTTTTTTTTAAATTATGCAATACGAAACCAAGAAATAACATTGAAAACAAACTTTTTGAATAGAAATAAATCCATGACCTTTACTAATCTGCTAGTCTAAAGATAGGTCTTTATCCAACGATCCTTTGATTTGTATCTTTAAATTGTCAGATCTAAAGCCAGTTCGCTCTTTCAGAACAAATTCACTTATTGTTTTTAATTTATTTTCAATAACCAAAAAAAAGTTTTTTAGCAATCTTTACAAAAATTAACTGTGTACTTCTTTGAGGCAAACCATGTTTTTCGCCTTTACATGCTTAATCCGGTCATTTAACAGAGAAAGAAATGTTTGTGGCTATTTTAGCTTGTGGTTATTTTTAACACAAAAGTGATTTAATTTCTTTGTATTCACATTTGAGCTGCGTCATTAAACGTGTAGAACCAAAACCAGAATCAAAACTTGTTTTTAATAAAAGTTAAAGAAGTTTAAAATATGCAAAAGTCAAATTAGTAATAGAATTATATATATTCTAAGAAATAATATGAAGACAAATACTAAATGACGTTTATACAAATATATATATATATATATTAGGCTGGGTCGATTTGTTTGGAGGTAAAAAAATTGATGTTGCCTGGGCGATTTTCGGAACCGGCATGAAAATTTATTAAAAAAAAAGGGGGCGAGAGGGTTGCACTTTACTCTATCACAACTTCAATTTTCTGAATTTTTTCTTTAGGAATTTTTTTAAAAGTTTCATGCCAGAAATGAAATCCTCGTACCCAATTCAACCTAAAACAATTCTCACATTTATACGTTTTTATACAAAAATGTATCGTAACAATTCCTAAGGAAAAAAAATCCACAAAATTCAAGATATAATCATAACGTTGGTGCGGGATGTATTTTTAACCATCACGGCTGAACCAATGAAGCTATCCACCATATATTTACAACATGTGTTCGTGTGGTCTAAATTTTTTGAACAAAAAAAGTGATGGTCAAAAATACATACACACCAACGTTAAAATTATACCTTGAATTTTGTGAATTTTTTCTTTAGGAATTTTTAACGATAAATTTTTGTATTAAAACTTATAAATGTGAGACGGGTTTTAGGTTGAATCGGGTACGAGGATTTCATTTCTGGCATGAAATTTTAAAAAAATTTCTAAAGAAAAAATTCAGAAAATTGAAGATGTGATAGAGTAAAGTGACCCTTCTTTGTTAATAAAATTTCATGACGGTTTTTTTTCTAGCTGTGCAAGTTTATGTATTGTAAATACAAAAAAATTTTTGAAAAAATTTCTAAAGAAAAAATTCAGGAAATTAGAGATGTGATAGGGTATTTTGCACCCCTACTGCTCCCTTTTTGTTTTTTTTTTAATAACTTTTTATGTCGGATCCGAAAATCGCCCAGGCAACATAGGCTTGCAAATCGACCCAGCCTAATATACAAACAAAAAGTTCAACGTACGATTTTTGCCTAGACTCTAGAGTGGTTTAAAATGCGTCTTAGTTATAAGCAAGTCTAACTATTGACATCAGCAAAAGTTGTCCTTAAAAAACTTTGCTACTCTAACTAAAATACTATTGATTTTGTCAAAATTTTTTGTGCTCAATATTTGCATGCAATATGTTGTAAAAATGGTTTTTGATATTTACTTTATAGTCGAATTTGTTCACATCACTTTACATATTTTTATAACTTCACTTTGGAAAATATAATCCTTTACACGAGTATCTATTTAATATAGTAATATCGCAATGCACATTAGATAATTTTTTTCATACAATCTGACTTCGCAATCATTAGAGTTTACCGACACTTTGTTTTGTAACTTGATTGATTAGTTCTATGAAACTTGTCTGAATTAATCTCTCAAAAATATTTTTTTTAAATAAATTATGCAAAATAGATAGATTTTATTGAAATAAAAGGCACACAATTTATGTTTTTATGTCTTTTGTTGCTCATTGTTAGTCTTTCGCTTTCGTCAGTGACTTCACTTGAACGTTTCATTTTTCTCATAACCTTAAAACAGTTTTTTGACACATCATGTGACATGCGCAGTTGTCGCTGCACTCGTGGTAAAGTTGGTATTGACATTTTTGGTGGTAGATTTCGCGTAACACAGTAAAAACTGGATGCTAAAAATAACTCAGAGATGTGAAAAATGTGATATATTTTAATTAATCGGATGCAATAGATTCCAGATAAAGGTAACATCGTTGAAGATTTAGATTTTTAGTGAAGTAGGTTTTAGATTATTTGTGAGATTATTCGTGAAAATTAATTTGTCTTGAACTCAATTTTTTTTTATTTGTTTTCACATCTTTCATGCAATAAAATTGAAATAGTTAACCAGGCAAATGACCTCCTTTGCTGTTAGCTACTTCTTGACATTATATCATTTGAACTCGTTTGCTAACCAAATCGAGCAAATCCTATGAATGAATTCCAAGTAATAAATGCTCTTGACATATTTTTGACTAAGCCATCAATTTCATTTAGCAGAACAAAGCTAAAATTTGTTTAAACTATTCATTAAAGCCAGACACACGCTGCATTATATTTTATTTAGCACATCGAATCTAAGATTTTAAAATAACTTAACGTCTTTACTTCCTATAAATCAAAAATTCCGCGTCGTCGGCACCAACGTAAGTGGAAATATGAAATAAGGTAATTCAGACTTTCGGGTTTTATTTGTTTGCACAATATATTATTTCGATTTCCGGTCTCTTAATAATAAAAAAAACCACTTGAATGATCGTCAAATTTACGCTGTTTGTATTCTAAATTAATAGCAGTCAAAAGTACGGGTCGAGGTAAAACAAAGGTTTAAACAATTGAATTCGTTAAAAATGTGCTGCTGCATTCAAGTCCATTAAACTTTGAAAAAATATTCTTTTATGTTAGAAAAGCGTTAAGTAATTAAATTTGTTTGTTCAACGTGTGAGGAAGCATTTAGCTCACACACGTGTGCTGGCTTTAGATTGCCCTAACGTAAGAGGGAATTCAATTATTTTCAAAATAATTCTTACACATAATCAAAACACAACAATCTTCAAGGTCAATATTTTTCTTCAAGCCCGGCTCACATGTTTATGTTTGATACCGGAATTGTTAAGCTGATGTTCAAAAGTTTATCTAGCCACGAAATACTTACAGACATTTATACGAATACGTACGCTGCAAACTTTAGCTCAAAATATATGTACAATACAACTTCAAGCAGTCTGTAGATACACTTCATGATAAGTTGGATTCAATACCAGAAGGTCGAGGTCTTTATTGTTTACCTGCAGTTTCAGTCACCTAGTTTTTAATGTTGTTGGTATCAACATATTTTCAAATTAAGTTATGAAAATGTATTATAAATGGTTTTAAGCTTAAGATTCACTGTTAATAATACTATTTAAGTATTACTTATTTTTTAACTAAGCGTCTAAGTTTGGTAATCTTCTATCTATATATATAAAATGGAATGTATGTTTGTTTATTTGTTTGTTTGTTTGTACCTTATAGGAGACCAAACCTCTAGACCGATCTTCCTGAAATTTTCACAGCATTTAACTGGGACTCTGGCATGATTAATAGGTTACTTTTTCGACCACGCCCACTTTTACGCCCACTTTTTTAAAATTATGTAATTGCTCCCATATATTTTTTAACAGATTTACCTCAAATTGTATACACATTATACTCCAGGCGAGGTAGAAATAAACATTTCTTACGCCACGCCCCCTTTCACACCCCTTTTCACACCAAATTTAAGTTTTAAACTTTTTGTTCTCTGTACAAATTTGTTCCTTCCAACGGATTATTTTTTATTTGGTAGTATATTGCTCTTAATACTGTTAACGTCGCCATATTACTATGAACCACGCCCACTTCACCACCCCCTTTTTTAATTCAGATACTTACTTATATCACTAACAATGTTTGCTATACAAAATACTTTTTTGGTAATATGTATTTGACCTACGGCATTTTTTGACCTACGTTGATGCTATTTGGTACATATGGTATTGGCATAATTAGGAATACGTACCAGGCGAAAAGTGGGTGGGACCACGCCCCTTTTTAGGAAAATTGAAAATCGCAATATAGTCTTAACTACTGGACCGATCGTCATTAAATTTTCACAATAGGATATTCTTTCGAAATATTAAATTCTTGACTATATAAAGTTGTGAATGGTCGAAGGGGCGTGGCCTCGCCCATATAACCCAAAATTTAAAATCGTCATATCTTGGGCATTTTTTGACCAACTGCGGCAGTATTTGCTATGTATGGTTTTGGCATGAATAGAAATACGTACCAAAAGAAAAGTGGGCGGAGCACGCCCTTTGTTTGCGATATATTGGAGGCTGGACCTGATAACCGATCTTAAATTTTCACAGCGTTCAGCTTTGACTCAGGAATACTTATTACATGATAATATTTTTCGACCATGAACACTTCTGCACCTACTTTTTTACTACGTTTATTAACGGCTTTACCACAAATTTAAAATACATATTAATTAAAATAGTGGGGTAGCCCCATTCTCTTTCTTCCACCACTGTCTTCAAAACAGCTGATTTTATTATACGTGTTAATTAAAATAGAGAGTGGGTAACCCCATTCTCATTCTCCCACAACTGACTGCGAAACAGCTGATTGTGTAATTGCTGCTTTTTGATTGGTCTAAAAATAAAAAGGGGGAGCATGAAGCAAATTACATGCGATTCAGTGCTGAATTCTAATTGGTTTACAAC
This sequence comes from Dichetophora obliterata, assembly GCA_963920525.1. Taxonomy (NCBI): domain Eukaryota; kingdom Metazoa; phylum Arthropoda; class Insecta; order Diptera; family Sciomyzidae; genus Dichetophora; species Dichetophora obliterata. The sequence goes on along the minus strand of OY986436.1, from coordinate 227,873,121 downwards.
AAAAAAAGAGGCAAAGCATTGTAATAATTAAATTAAATAAATAAATTTTTGTAAATATATAAATACTTTTAATTTTATTTTATACGAGGGGGTAGAGAAGCACACCGGGTTCAGCTAGTATTTATATAAAAATGAATGTCTGTCTGTCTGTTTGTTTGTTTGTGCTTTATAGGAGGCCAGACCCTTGGAACGATCTTCCTGAAAGTTTCACAGCATGTTACTGTGACTCTGGAAGAAATAATAGGCTATATGAAGTTTTGATTGGACAAAGGGGCGTGGCACCGTTCATATAACCCAAAAATTTCAATCGCCATATTTTGGGCATTTTTTTACCTACGTCGATGATATTTGGTACATATGGTATTGGCATAATAAGGAATACGTACCAGGAGAAAAGTGGGTGGGACCACGTCCCTTTTTAGGAAAATTAAAAATCGTAATATAGTCTTAACTACTGGACCGATCTTCATTAAATTTTCACAATAGGATATTCTTACGAAATAATAAATTCTTGACTCAACATCAAGGGCTTCCGAGACTGCTGTTTGGAGCGAAACACGCTTAGAAATTCAGCGATCTCGAGCCTCAACATCAAGGGCTTCGGAAACATCTGTTCAGCATGAAACACGGTTACGAAGCGACCGTTCTCGAACCTTGACATCAAGGGCTTCCGAGACTTCTACTCAACGTCAAACACGCATGCGAAGTGACCGATCGCCATCCTCTTTATCAAGAGCTGCCGAGACACCAGAGCAACGTGAGGCACACCGTCAACAAGATCGTAGTCGAAGATCACAGCATCGTCGAAACCCTGCATAATATAGCTGATTGCATTCCACTACACATCAGAAATTGATTGCAGTGAAGATAAGTTAGTCGCCATTGGACCAATGAATAAAGTTTGCCAATACTGCAATGCTAAGAAATATAAAAATGAAGCACCTGGAATGTGCTGAGCAAATAGTAAAATTGCTTTACCCGAACTGCTATCACCACCAGAACCACTACTATCGTTAGTTTCAGGTAAGAACAAATAAATAATTTGCCCCTAAGGCTTCAAAAAAAGGAAGAAGAGGAAAAAATAAAATGATTATTATTCAAAATAATAATATTCCACCACATAGGAACAGCAGCGGATTCCTAATATTTCTTAAGCAACATACGAAAATACAATTCGAGTTTTCAAATGACATCGTTTGGTGCGACTAAAGTGGTTCGAGACAACTTCATGCCAACATTTAGAGTTCAAGGCCAAATTTATCACCGAATGGGATCAATATTGCCAATTCCAGATGAAGATCCTAAGTTTTTACAAATTTATTTCATGGGACAAGCGGATGATAACGACCAAGTGCAACAGCGCGAGGGGGGTAGCGAGGCACACCGGGTTCAGCTAGTTTCATATGAAAAAAAAAGAAAACTTCTAAATATAGGACCATAAAATAGGTGTTTTTTCACAAACTTGAAAAAAATTTTGAGAAATATTTTAGCGTTCAAGATGTTAATGTTTTTATGGTGGGGACCTAACTGCGACCTAAATGAGATCTATTGTACCTCCTTCGCAAGACTCCGCTGGGTTGGTGGATTACAGAATTTCATTCAGACCTAGTTTTTTAATGAATTTGAGAATGTTTTTAGGTTCAAGGGATTAAATTTGCTCTAGATTCAGCTCATAGTTACCCAGTGCTAGTTAACGTCTGCGAGCTACGGCGTCGCAGTTTTTCAGTAGGTGTTTTGGAGTCTCCTCTGCTTCTTCACAGCAAACGGCAATTACTATCGGTTTCTATGTCCAATTTCATCAGGTGATATTTAAGTTTGCAGTGTCCAGAGCTGGGTTGTAATGATTCCTTCTTAATTTAATTCCACCTCAATTCCAATTCTTTGGAATTAGGAATTCCTTGGAATTAGGAATTGGTTATTGCACATCTCCATTCCTCAGTAATGTAATTGGAAAAACTTCGTAATTACATTAAATGAATTGTAATTGGTAATTGGACATCTCAATTCCTCAGGAATGGAATTGGAAAAAGTCGTCAATTCCATTACAGGAATTGTAATTGGTAATTGAACTCCTCAGTTCCCAGGATTGGAAGATTGGACGATTGGAAAAAATTGTCAATTCCATTGCAAGAATTGTAATGGTTAATTGACTACTTCAATTCCTTAGGCATGGAATTGAAGAAAATTGTAAATTCCATTACGAAAATTGTAATTGGTAATTGAACGCTCCAATTCCTTAGGAATAGAATTGAAAAACATAGCTTTGTTAGTAGATTAATGCAATTTTGAACAGAGGTGTGGAAGTTGTGAACCGACCACCTTGCAAAAAGTCGGCGAGACTGAACCAGGTAGCGTAGCAGCTATAAATTTTGTTGTAACTCAAAATGTGGTATTAAATTAAAAAAATGGTATCTTCGATAATACATTTATTTTTAAATATTTCATTAACCGACCGATGGGAGTCAAATAAAGTTTTCTAATACATAATGAAGTAGTTTTGAGTTAATGAAAAAGTAATTGAAATTTAAACTTCAGATTACAATTCCCGTTATATGACGATTTTTTCCAATTAAATTTATGAGAAATTGAAGTGTTCAATTACTAATTGCAATTCCTGCTATAGAATTGACAATTTTTTAACTCCATTCCAAGAAATTGAGGTGTTCATTTACCAATTATAATTCCTGTAATGGAATTGACGATTTACCAATTACAATTCCTGTACTGGAATTGACTATTTTTTACAATTCCATTCCAAGGAATTGAGGTGTTCAAATACCAATTACAATTCCTGTAATGGAATTGACGATTTTTTTCAATTACATTCCTGAGGCATTGAGAAGACCAATTCCAATTGAGAAGACCTAGTTCCAAGGATTTGGAATTGAATTGTAATGAGTACTTTTTGACCCAGCTCTGGCAGTGTCCAGTAAGAAACCCCGTTAAAATTCTTAGGCTTGGTTTACCTAAACTTATGCGTAGTTTTGACTCCCGAGCATTCAAATCCTTGAGAAGCTATTTGGATTGTCTTAGCTTTGGGAGGCTTTCCAAAGGTTTGAACGTTTGTGTCTCTCCTTAGTTCTTCTTTTATAGAATGTGTGCCCGATCCGCAGAATGGTTTTGGTTCTATAAACTTCGTGGCTGCACGCCGTCGCGCTAAGCCATCGGCTTCGTCGTTACCTTGTATTCCTTTTTGTCCTGGGACCCAGAGTATATTTGTATTTCCGGTTCAGGTTGAATTGCGCGCAAAGCTGTATTGATAGGATTTCCGCTTGGAAGATACTGGGTGTTGTCCCTTTAGGTTCAAAGTGCTTGCTTCTTGGCCCGTACACCCCTGCGCCTATACCTTCCAATGTTTTGGAGCCAGCCGTATACAATGATATACTGTGTGGATTCTTGACTTTCGATATTATCTCGCTGTCCCGCTTAAGGCATCCAATCCCGGGATCCGGACATTTCTTAGTCCTGAGAGATTACAAGGGATTTTCGGGATTCCGGGATTGCCTCTACAAAAAAAAAAATCTAAAATATTCCTAAAAAAAATTCAATGATACTACCTAAGATAAAATTTATGTGTTTTTAAAAAATTTCAAAATAAGAACCGTCTGTTCAAAATAACACAATAGGCCTTACCTATTCTCATTTTAATGTCGACTCTTACAGCCCTATTCTGGCAAAGTAAGAATTGTTACCCAGTATTTTTAATATTTCTATGTGCTTGTTGTAATTTTTTTATTTCAAACAAAATTTGCAGCTCAAAAATAATAAATTTTGATAAAAATTGTCACCTGCTTTTCAGATAGTGACAATTTCATAAAAAACTTTTGTTTTTAACCTTCAAATTTTGTTTTGAAAACAAAAGTTACAACAAACACATGTAAATATTAAAAATACTGGGTAAAAATTGTTACTTTGCCAGAATCGGGCTGTAAATTTAGTGTAAGCTTTTTGACAACAAATTCTATAGAATTCTATAATGTCAGAAAAGCTCACACTCAATTCAGAGTTGGCATTAAATCGACTATTGGTAAGGCCCAATGTGTTAAACACATGATACTTTCTAAGAAATACTGAAATGTGATTTTAATAATGCAAGAATAAAAATCTTTTTTAACCAGCTGTAAGGAAAATATGACGTGATACTATCTTAGAAATACCGAAATGTGGCCTTAAAAATTAAAACACACAAAACTTTCTTAAACAAGCGGTACAAAATATCACAAAATTCTTCCTTAGATATACTAAAATTATTATACTATTAAATTTTTTTTTTTTCAATTTTAAGAACATGTACAAAAAATTCAATGATGCTACCTAAGAAAAACCTGAATGTGATTTCAAAAAATGTTTAAATAAAAACAAAGCTGTACAAAATAACACCAAGTTTGAAACACATGATTCTTCCTTAGAAATACTGGAATGTAATTTTAGTAGTACTAAAATAAAATTCTTTTAACTAGCTGTACAAAATACGACGTGAAAAATATATATCTATATAAACCTTTCTTAAACTAACTGTACAAAATATTAAAAAATGCTAACTTAGAATGACTAAAATGTGACTTTAAAAAATTAAAAAAAAACATCCATAAACAAGCTGTACAAAATATCACAAAATTAATACTTAGAAATACTAAAATTAATAAACTATTTTTTTCAATAATCTAATGAACCTTCTGAATGATCTCATTTAATCCATTTCTTTTTAAAGAATTGATCCTTGTCTTTCAGAAATACACAATAAATACTATCCAAACATTTAATCGAAACTGTTTTTTTTAGTATTTTAAAATCTTCTGCAATGTTTTGTGTTGTAAAACAAGGCATAACTACTTTAAAACTTCATATTACGTCTTTCAAAAAATTTATTTTCTAAGGTTTGTCAAACCCGGGATCCCGGGATTGTGTTTTTCAAATCCCGAAATCCCGGGATTGCCGAAGCGTGCCGAAATTGTATGCCCGCCCTTTCTTGCTACTAAGCTTTATTTCGAAGTGTTTTTCGAATTTATACCTTTTGCTATATCGTCTCTTGGAAGATCGATGTAAAGTATGTGCTTTGCAAAATTCTCCTTCTCTCTACTGCTGATAGTTTTACCTAAACCTTTTGACAGGTTGCTACATAGACCCTGATACGCAGCGAACCCTTTAGCGATGCATAGCTGGGTTCGCTTTCCTACTCCTTCTCTGAAGAGGTGTAAGGGAGTTAGATCAAGAATTACTTCTACTAGAGCTGTAAGGCAGGGCTCATGGCACCTGTGATGCATACGCAAGCCAGTCTCTGCACCTTTGTTAGCATATTTCTCATTGCGGATAGCTTCGTTCTTCCAGCTCATGCTACTGCACCTTAGGTGAGGATGAAACTCACCATCATGGTATATATCCTGCAAGGAATTGCTGGGTTGCAACCCCAGCTTTTCCCTGCCAGGTTCCTACATACCATGAGTGCGCGCGTTGCTTTATTTATAGTTTCCTCTGCATGTCTTCATGTCTCTAGAGAAGTTTTGAATCTATTGTGAGTCCTAGGTACTTTACTTCACCTTTGAAGGGAATTTCCATGCCTTCTATTCTCATAGTTCGGAGATTTAGCAGGCTTTTTTTGTTAGTAAAGGGTACTATGGTAATTTTTGCTGCGTTGATATTTAATCCCACTGTATTGACCTATTTCTTTGTTACTGACAGCCCTCTCTGTATTAGGTTACAGAGTGAATAATCGATCTTTCTTCTCGCCATTAAGGGGTTCCAGATGCTGCCGGTCTCCAAGTGACGATATCGCCACTCTTCAAAGGCAAGACATTTTTGACGGGTGGCAACATTAATATGAACACACCATAAATGCCAGATCGATCGTTCAATGAATAGTGACGTTACAGAATTCTAAATTAAACAACTTTTGGTATTGTTATAAAAAGGGATAAAGAAGAATTTTTTAGGCACGCCTTGCTTAAGCATTACTTTTTGCGAAACGAAAGTGCGAAAGAAACAAAAAAGCTCGATAAATATTATGGTGAATCTGCTCCGTCGTATTCAACCGTAAAATATTGGAGAGTTCAAAAGGGGTTGTATCAGCACAGAAGATAAACACGCCGGGGTGACCACTGCAGAATGTATTGCAAAAATCCACGATTTCGAAAATCCGAAAAAGAAAGTGCATGAGATAGCTTCAGCCGTAGGCATATTAAGTGGGTCGGTGGTTTAAATTTTACATGAACATTTGGGTATGAAAAAGCTGACTGCAAGATGGGTGCCGCGTTCGTTAACAATCAATCCAAAACATGAACGTGTTCGCAATTCCCAACAATGTTTGGACATGCTTAAACAAAACCATGGATAAAACATGGATGCACTACTACACACCAGAATCTAAGGAATCATAGCAAAGAGTGGGTATGTCCCAGTGGAAGTGGACCAAAGGGAACCGGGGAATAGCCCCAAGGAACATACTCCCAAATTTCAAATTTGGGATTATGACCACTTAAAAAATGGGGATTCTAACTCCTTGCGATTATGTCCGCTTTTAAGAGGTCATAATCCGAAGTGGTTTTAACAAATACTGATATCTGTGTCGGTAAGCAATAACAGCTTAAGTCTGATTGCAAAGTTTCGAGAAATTTTGCTTCAAAGTTTTCAATCGCCATATAAGTTATATGGAAGGGTCTTTTCTTTTTGTGTCATAACTTTGGCTAAGGTCATGCTAGAAGCTCCAGATTTTGTGTGTTTATAGTTCTATATTTGTGAAACACAGCTGCATCAATAACTTAGATCTGTCTTAAGTCGACTTAAGCTTTTTTTACTGTAGACAGCGAAGCCAGTGTTAAACTTACTGAGGGTTGTAAACTCTAAGCAGCAGCCGAAGACCGCCTATTAAAAAGACAATTATCGCTGTCTACAGTACTTCTGGATATAATTCCTTTCTTAATAGGCGACTTCCTCAGTAAGTTTAACACTGGTTTCGCTGTGTACAGTATTTCTGGACATAATTCTCTTTTTAATAGGCTGCTTCGGAATCCTTAAGCTTACAATACTCAGTAAGTCCAACGGGCTAATTTTAATTTTTTTTTTTTGGCAATTTTTCATAGCGCCGGCGCTTTATTTTTCGATCATTTAGGTAAATTAGTAACTGGTTATTTGAAAAATTCAAGTTGTTACCACCCTTTCACAAAAGGGCAAATAAATTCGTTTATGACGAAATAATTTGCCTTTGTACGGAAAGTTGTTAATTCCCAAATTTGGGATTATTTCCTCTTTTGAAGCGGTCATAATCTCAAATTCATTTTGGGAATATGCCCTCTTTTTTTTGGGACTATGCCCCCTTTTTTGGGGACATAATCTTAAATTTGAAATTTGGGATTATGTCTCTTGGGGCTATGTCCCGGCACCTAACCAAAGTGAGCGAAGACTAAACAAACGGCCGGAAATGTGTTGATGTCTGTTTTTCGGAATTCAAGTGGCATTGTGTTCATCGACTATTTGGGAAAAACAATCAACAGCTACTATTACTGCAAATTATTGGGCCGATTGAAGAACGAAATCGCAAACAAACGTCCTCATTTATCGAAAGAAATCATATTTTTGCAAAAGAATGCTCCAGCTTAAAAATCGATCGACACCATGCCCAAATTGCACGAGTTACACTTCGAATTGCTTCCTCATCCCAAATATTCTCAAGATTTAACCCCCCACCAATTATTATATGTTCCCAAACCTAAAAGGTGGCTCCAGGAAAGGAGATTTGCGACGAATGAACAGGTCGAATGGGAAATTATAGCGTATTTCGGAGATCTTGAGAAATCTTACAATTCAAAGGGCATCGCAATATTACACGGTTAAAAATGTTGGACTACTTTTTAATCCAAATTTTGGTTTAAAGGAATTTTTAATCCAAAAAGTACTATTTTTAATCCCTACTTTAGTTTAATTTAGCTAGGTCTCAAACCAACATTCCTGAAAGGAACTTACTTGTACTCGTAATGAGTTGAATGAGTGGATAATGTGTTGCACCAGCACATCAGAGGATGTGTGTTTAACCCTGGATAACCAATCATATTTCTAATACGTTATAACCAATGTTAGTCGATTCGACTAACACTCTCTAAAACTCGTTTTAGAGGAGCTGTTGGTACATAAAATACATTAAAAGCTGTTGAAAATGGAAAAATTATGTATATTTTACTAGAAATCAAAAAACATTAATATTGGTATTTGTTTTTTTTTTATTTTTTTACATATTTTCATGAGCTACTTATTTCATCAGTTCGAGATATATCACATAAGATTATTAAAAAAAAAAATAGTAAAAACATAAAAACTTAAAAGGCTCTTTTATCATTATACGAATAAAGAATTATTTATAATTATTAAAATAAAAAAAGTTTAAATCAATTTTTTAGCACAAGAGACACAATTAGCTGCATCACTATAAAAAACTTATAACCAAAACACTTTATTCCTACAACAAAGGAATTAACTTCGACTTAACAGAAGTTAAAATAACCCCACATCCGTAATTTAGTATATACGAAGTTGTCAATGTTGTATAATTTTGAGGACGCCACTTCTTTGGGGCGTGGTTTTTATCCAAATATATAAAATTTTAAACTCAGAGTTTATGCTAATTATCAAAGCTTATGTGTAAAATATCAAGTTTAAACCACAATTTTTTTTTTTAAATTTTTGAAGATTTTGTATTATAATGACAATTTGTGTGTGAGGTGGGCGTAGTTTTTATTCAATTTTGACAAATTTCAAATATGTGGTGAATGTTTTACTCCAAAGCTAATGTGCAAATTTCAAGTTCATATATTAATTTTTGTGGCATTTTAAGAGTTACCGTTTTGATAAAGTCACTTCGTATGGGAGGTAGGCGTGGTTTTCATCCGAATTTTCTCATTCCTGAATTTTATCTTAGTTTTTTGAATATAATCATATATTTTTTATTTCAGAACGATAGCCAATCGCGTCGGAAGCGAATTTCATCTGGGGGGGCAGTACAAATGGTGGTGCAAAAAAAGTTCACCAAAATTTCTTCACATGAAACATGAAGAAGAGGAAAATATATAATAAAAAAATATTATCGTTGTAAAAAAACTGATATTTTGAATAACTTTTCCTTTTAAATTGTTTATCTAGCTAAAAAAGTGGGGGGGCAACTGCCCACCTTGCCCCCCGCTTCCGACGCCAATGACGATAGCTTACAAATTTTGGGCTGTAATGGTGTCGACAGACAGACAGATGGACAGACGGACATGGCTTAATTGGCTCAGGAGGCGATCAAAAAAATATATACTTTTCTATACCTACCACGCCTCCTTATAGCGTTACGAACGGAGTGACAAAGTTAGTATACCCCTTACGCAGTACGCGGGGGGGTTTCAAAAGTTACGTTAAAGCCAATGTTAGTCGCTTCGACGTAAGCTACATTTATAAAAAGATTCACACCATCAAATTAAAAAGCCAAACACATCCGAACACAACGAGGGCAGCTTAACAACTAAGAGCCTGAACAGAATCAAAAATCGTTGCGATCGACGATTCGTTGTTGTTGGAAAATACATGCAAAATACGCAGCTCGTTTTCTGCAACGATAAATCGCAGACTTAGAATCTATGCTATTTCAATCGTCGGTCGCAACGATTTTTGATTCTGTTCAGGCTCTAATGTGGTTACTACAATATGGATAGAGAACACGATCAGATGAGAGAAAAGGTTGTAAGCAAAAAAGTGAGCAGTGTTAGTCGAAACGACTAACACTGGTTATCCAGCGCTCTCATTACGTAACTTTTAAAACGACTATCGTTTGAACGATGTTATTCGACGATATCGTTCTTAGTTTGCTTCATATAAGTCCATCGCTATCGTCTCGTCTATCGTTGTGTTTTCTACAGTTTGAAAGGCTCTGCAAAACATATATTCAGTGCCAGAAGTGATATTTACTTTTGTGTAGAATTTGTTTTGGATTTGTTTGCTTCAAAAGTGAAAATTTAAGGTAAAATGTAAGAATATTTAATAAGTTATTTTGATGATAATGTTTTGGAAATATATTATTCGGCAGCGACACCTAAGTAAATGGAAATATTGCTACACTTTATTGATGAACATCCTCAGCTGGACCACAATTACGTCGCAAACATAGTGCAGGAACGACATTTCATCTATTTGTTAAGGACCACTTTAACAAACGTTAAAGCCAATAAACGTTCGCCCAAAACATTTTAAAATTATTTTTATTATTTCCAACCAGAAAAATAGCCAAACGATACCAAATTAGCTATCGCGCCAAGCAATGGTTTCGACGATACCATTTGACAGTTGTTTGCCATACATGAATGAAGCAAGCAAAACGATATCGTTTAGACGATGCATAAAATTAAAGGTTACGAGATATTAAAGTATCGTTGAAACGATATCGTCAAACGATTCTCGTCGTACGTGATGAGAGCCCAGGGTTAAATCACGAACTGGGCAGAAATTTTTATTTTAGTTTAATTTAGTTTAGCTGGGTCCCGAACCCACTTTTTTGCTTGCTTGCTTACTTAAGGCCCAGTTATAATAGACGTAATGTAAAGTAACGTAATGTTGTTAACTGTCATCGTGACGGGACGTAATGTAAGAAAACGTTGTAGCAATAATAATAGGCAGTAGCCAGGCAGTTGTTTGTCTTAAATAACTGCACGTTGCTGTACAAATACAATTAAACCTTCGTCATCTATAGCTGTGGATACATAAAACTATCACATTAATAACGATAACTCAACAAAAAGCGTAGTTAAACCATATAAAATAGCGCAATAATCGAATTTAACCTCAATGTTTAGTTGTTCTTTGAACAGACGTAATGTAAAGTAACGTAGAAATCGAAATCCAACGGATCTTTACGTCCCGTTACATTACGTTACTTTTATTATAATCACTTGTATAAGAAAAGTATTGATTGAAACAGTAAGTGACAGAACACACTTCTTCAGTGGCATTTCACTACATTACGTTACGTCTATTATAACTGGACCTTTACTGCGATTCATTGGTGAAAATGAGCTCTCGACGACGACATTTACTCGACGCGGATTCAAGAATAAGGGTGATTATTTTTCACTGCTTTTTGAAATACCATTTCTACTCCAATTTTCTACTTCGTTTCCTATTTCTATTTTTACTGCTATTTTTTACTCTTTTTTCTACTTCTATTTTCTACTACTAGTATTACTTCTTTTTCACGCAATATTCTAACATGCTAAGATTACTTTTAGTGGTACTTTTTTAACTTTTTTAGAAAATTGCTAAACAAAGCATACAAAGAAGAGCATTACAGGTTCAAAACTTTGAAATACGGCTCTGTGAATTCAACAACTATGTCAGAAACATAAACAGTCGTAACTAGAATATCTGTCTTGATCGGGATCGTTAGTATTTCCACAAATTTTCGTTTTATTGAATGTATATCAAGTTTTTGAATGCAAATATCAATACACTGCCCTTTTTTCCGGAAAAATCGTTCATGAAAATATATTACTTCAGCGTTTTCCTTACTATTATAACAATACTATTACAACAATATTATTAGATATATATTTTCATACACAATTTCTTGGGGGGAAAAGAGGGTATCCAAAAAAATGCAAGTGCATTTTACAGGAAAAGAGTATTACTTTTAGTTGCCGTAACAAGTTGTGCGAAAAAAGGGTAATTCGTTGTATAACATATTCCCAAATATATCGAAAAAGCCTGTTTTTAGCACTTTTAAGCTAGGATTTCTCAAAAACCTGATAATATGGAGCAATTCTGGGTTCGGATTCAAATTCAGTAAGCCGAAAGGCTTCGTAAACATATTTTTTAACCAGTATTATTAAGGAAACTATCCCAACTTTTAGTATGCAAAAAATTAAAAAATTTTGTTCACAAAAATGACAAACAAATTTGTATTAAGTAATCGAAGCTAAAAATAGAATGATATTAATTATGCACCCGTTTTTTATTTTTTTTACACCAAGTTCATTATAATTTTTCGCAACAAACAAGCTGATGAATGAAAATAAAAAAATAAAAATACAAAATTTATAAACATTAAAACTACCTACTAATTAATCAAACAACATACGTAAAGATAAAGTTTTTTTTGTTTATTAATAAATCATGAAATTAATCAATAGATCTTTCTTTAATAGAAGCATAGCATAAAAAAAATTTCCTATGAAGTTAAATAGAAACAGCTATGCAAACGCGGTCTTTACATTTTGACTGGTATGACAGGATTTCTTCAAATAGACAAGAGTATGCAAAGAAGTTTTGTATTCTAAATAATTTACATAACAAACAAAACTATATATCGTTTCCGCGTTATTAAAAATTTGAATATGGGGAATGTTTTGAATGTGCTGAAAAATGGGTAATTTCAATTAAGAGGTTTGAATGAGTTTTGAGGAGGTTTGAAGGAATAGCTGTTTTAATTTTGTATTTTAAATATTAGATTGGAAACGTCATTTGTGGAACATAGTAATTATTTAACACATAATTGTTATACATATGTGTGTAGACCATAAATTTACATCTTCAAAAACATTATCGGGTGCGGTTTATACTATCTGAAAACAGAATATCATATTTATTGATAGTTTGGACACCTAACAAGTACTAAATGGGCTAAAAAGTTTTCGACCTGATACAGAGATGGTGCCTCAAATGAAAAATTTATACGCTTTATGCATTGGCGTCGGAAGCGGGGGCAAGGGGGGCAGTTGCCCCCACTTTTTTAGCTAGATAAACAATTTCAAAGGAAAAGTTATTCAAAATATCAGTTTTTTTACAACGATAATATTTTTGTATTATATATTTTCTTCTTCTTTATCTCTTCTTCATGTTTCATGTGAAGAAATTTTGGTGAACTTTTTTTGCACCACCATTTGTACTGCCCCCCCAGATGAAATTCGCTTCCGACGCGCTTGGCTTTATGTAGAGTATTAGCCTTTACTCCACTCTAGTTGTAAAATTTAACGACATTTATTGGCGATTTTGTAAAAAGATCACACTTTGCAGGGTGTTTTTTCAATTCTGTCTAAAACTGTCATATGATTTCCAAGAGTTTATTCGAACAAGTGTCAAATTATATAAAACTTATACAGTAGTTTGGCCACAGCTTAATTAATCAAGCCTACTGAAGTTGGAAATAGTAGCGCCATCTGCTGTGTGATCAGCGTTGCCAGATACTTTTTTTACAAAACTGTTAATTCCCAAAAAAAAAAAACAGTAACCCTAAACAACGAAGCAACTGGAATTTTATTAGTAAACACTAGAACCTCAGATTTTAGAATTATCCAGAAACTAGAAGTAGTTTTTAAAAACATTAAAGCTTCTGCAATTGGAGGATTATATTACAATTTATGCAACTTATATTTAACAGTAGAGCTATTTCAACAAAAATTTGAAAATGAAACTAATGGCCTTTCTTTGTAAAATGTACCGAGTCACCTAACTTGGGGGTTTTTTTGCCTGGCAGTAAATTTCATAAGAAAATTTCAGTGAAAGAAAGTTACTTCATATGAAATCGAAATTACCAGATAAAACCGCCCAAGTGAGGTGATTTCGTGCGTTTTACAAAATAAGGCCATTTACATAAAAATGTATATAATTTTTTACACATTATAAATTTGTTATTTTTATGCAGTATCTAATCGTAACGACATTATTTAAACAGTATTATCGTAAATTCAACTTTTAAAATTTTACCTCCGAAATTAGTAGTTCCCGATTAACAAACAACTTCTTATTATTGAGATTTTACTGGATTTTTTAATAGCATTTAATCACATTCTCTTTATTTGATTTTATTAATTTTCGTAAATTGACTTATCAATTTTTTTGCTCATTTTGGTTGATTTATTAAATTGAATACAATTTAATAAATTCCGTTTTAGTGGATCTTTTGATCTAAGAAGACCGCAACAAAGTGTGGGAATTGCAACTTATTTCTAAGTTTTTTTTTTTATTTGCATTAATAACTAAAAATATTATTTCTACTGTTGCAGTGGCTACTGGAATGCATAGCGCAGCAGAAACCATTTTCCCCATAGATTAGTATATCGGATTATAAATAGGTTAATAAGTATTTACAACTTTAGTTGGAGACAGAAGTTCCATACATTTAAAAGAATCATTTCATCAGAATTGTGTAAAACAATTTAATTAACAATGTAAGAAATAAAATTTTTTTGCAAGGTTCTCTGAAGTCGATTTGCTTCGATTGTTGCAATTTATCAGTTGAATATCTGAATTAATTTTCCAAATCTGAAATTTTAAAAGAACTGTAGCTCGGTTCTGTAACTGAGCCAAAAATAAAAAGCAGAACTAATTATTATGAAAGTATTGCTCAAAATTTTAAAAATGAATAGGAAATCAAGTTCTACAACGGCGGTGCGACAATTTTTTCAAAATGCTTTTTTGGTTTAAAATCTACAAATAATTATTATTTACAGTCTCTGGCTAAAATAAATACATTATTATATTTATGATATGGCGCCTCGGCTTGTAGGAAGGAAAAACATTTCCTTTAACCTTGATCTATTTTTTAATGAATCTCAAGGGATTATAAAAATGAATAAAAAAAATAAAAAAACATAATAAAAAAAATGATAAAAAAATTAATAATGAATAAAAAAATGAATAATGAATACACAATGAATAAAAAATGAATAATGAATACAAAATAAATTAAGAATAAAAATGTATAATCAATAACATATGAATACAAAATTAATAATGAATAATAAATGTATAATAACAATTGAATAAAGAATAAAAAATTAGTAACGAATAAAAAGTGAAAATGAATAAAAAATGAATAATGAATAACATATGAATAATGAACAACATATGAATATTGAATAACGAATAAAAAATTAATTATGAACAAAAAATAAATTATGAATAAAAAATTAATAATGAATAATAAATGAAAAATGAATAAAAATTGAATGAATAAAAAATTAATAATGAATAACAAAGAACAAATGATTAATGATAAAAAAATGAATAACGAATAAAAAATTCATAATGAATACCAAATTAGTAATGAATAAATAATGAATAATAAATAAATATTAAATAACAAATGAATAATGATTAAAAAAATAATTACGAATAAAAAATTAATAATGAATAAAAAGTGAATAATGAATGACAAATTAATAAAGAATAAAAAATTAATAACTACAATAATAATAAATGAATAAAAAATTAATAATGAACAATAAATTACTAATAAATAACAAATGAATAATAAATAAAAAATTAATAACGAAAAAAATAAATAACGAATAAAAAATGAACAATGAATGAAAAATTAACAACAAATAACAAATGAATAATGAATAAAAAATTAATAATAAATAAAAAATGGATAACGAATAAAAAATTAATAATGAATAAAAATAGAATAATGAAAAGCAAATGAATAAAAAATTAATATATAATAATAAATGAGTAATAAATAACAAATGAATAATGATTAACAAATTAATAATGAATAAAAACTGAATAACGAATAAAAAATTAATAATGAATAACAAACAAATGAATAATGAATAAAAAATTAGTAATGAATAATAAATTAATAACGAATACAAAATTAATTATGAATAAAAAATTAATAATGAATAACAAATGAATAAAAAATTAATAACGAATAAAAATTAATAATGAATAGCAAATGAATAATGAATAATATATGAAAAACGAATAAAAAATGAATAATGAATAAAAAATGAATAATGAATAAAAAATTAATACCGAAAAAAAATGAATAATGAATAAAATATTAATAACGAATAAAAAAGGAATAATGAATACTTAGGTAACAATGAATAATAAATAACAAATGAATAAGGATAAAAGAAATAATTGCGAATAAAAAATGAATACCAAATTAGTAATGAATAAATAATGAATAAAAAAATAAATAATAAATAACAAATAAATAATGATTAATAAATAATTAGGAATAAAAAATTAACAGTAAATAACAAATGAATAATGAATAATTAATAAATAATGAATAACATATGAATAAAAAATTAATAATGAATAATACATTAATAATAAATAACAAATGAATAATGAATAAAAAATTATTAACGAAAAAATGGATAACGAATAATAAATGAATAAAAAATTAATAATGTATTACAAATGAATAATGAATAACACATTAATAATGAATAAAAACAAAATAACGAAAAAAAAATTAATAATGAATAACAAATGAATAATGAATTATGAATACAAAATTAATAGTGAATAACATATGAATGAAATGAAAATTTTAGTGAGTGAGTATATTAAGGAGAATATAGAATTTATGTTTTATTGATTGTGTACTAATTATTAATATCTAAGAATTTTTCGTAGAATTTTTAATTTTATTTTTTTAGGGAGTAAAATTCTTAAAGTTTTATTTTAGCTTTGAAATTTATTATTTATTTATTTTACATGTAAACTTTTGTGCTTTTTTTATTGTTTTTAAAGGGGGATAACTATAATGAATAAAAAATTAATAACGAATAAAACATGAATAATGAATACCAAATGAATAATGAATAAAAAATTAATAATAAATAACAAATTAATAATGAATAATATATGAATAACGAATAAAAAATTATTAATAAAATTATTAATAAAAATTTAATAATCAATAAAAAAGGAATAATGAATAAAAAATTAATAATGAATAACAAATTAATAATGAATAAAAAATTAATAATGAATAATAAATGAACAATAAATAACAATTGAATGATGAACAAAAAAAAATTAATAACAAATAAAAAATTAATAATGAATAAAAAATTAATAATTGTAAATTCTGAAATTCGGTGTGAATTGCATTCCTTGTGAAAAGCATTCAAATGAATAAAAAAATTTATTCATTATTCTGAATCATAGCTGTTAAATTGTGATTACGATTAGTAAGCAATTATATTATATTTTAAAAAGAATTGTAATCATTATATAATCCATGAGGGAGGAGTTAATGATTAGTAATTGATTATGATTAGAAATAATAAAAAATAATTACGATTACTTGAAATTACGAAAATAATCAAAAGTAATAAAAAAAATAATCCGACTACTTTTATAATCTATTTAAGTAGTCAAAACGAATCAAAAATAATTTCTAAAAGTAGTCGGATTATTTTTTTTTATTACTTTTGGCTCTTTTTTATTATTTTCATACTTTCAAGTAATCGTTATTATTTTTTGATTATTTGTAATCATATTCAATTACTAATCATTAACTTCTCCCTCGAAAATTATATAATGATTACAATTCTTTTTAAAATATAATATAATTAATTACTAATCTTAATTACAATTAACAGCTATAATTCTGAATAATGAATACATTTTTATATTCATTTGAATGTTTTTCACAAGAAATGCAATTTATAAAGAATTTCAGAATTTTCAATTATTCATTTTTTATTCCTTATTACTTTTTTATTCGTCCTTAATTTTTAATCGTAATTATTTTTGATTATTTGTAATCTTAATCTACTTAATTAAAAGAATCGTACTTAAGTAATTATTTCACCTTTTTAAAAAAATAATCAAATTGCTAATGATTACGATTAGTAGGTAATCATTATTTAGCAGCTATGTTCTGAATAATGAACATGAATAATTAATAATTTTTTTAAAAATTAATGTGAATTCATAATTTTATTTATAAATCAGTTTTGCATTCATTGTATGCATTCTCATTTTGTTATTCACTTTTTTTGTGAATTAAATCAAATTAAATGCATTCTTTTACAGCTCTGGCAAACAGTTGCCAGCAAATATTGCAGTTAATTCTCGTGAATTTTTGTTAGAGTGTAGATCACAGTCAAAATGTAATGCATTTATCAACACGTTCTCAAGTTATGCCTACGAAAAGATGCAGTTAAATAAAAATAAAGTTTTATTTATTTTCTCTGCTGTGCAAAACTGGATCGATGGACGTAGAAATCAAGGCAAAAAGTCTTCAATGAAGAAGAAAAATATACAACATTTTTATTTCATCAGTTCAGAAAGAATTCTCCAGCTCACTCGTCTCGCAATACGACTGATAAATTGAAGGAATTACAGTGAAGATTGGATTCCCAACCACTCGATTCTCCACACCTGGCCGCTAGTGAATATTTCCTGTCTCCCAGATTGAAAACATGGCTCGCTGGGTAGGAATTTTACTCAAATGGGGAGGTCGAGTTGGACACAAATGTCTATTTTGAGGGACTTGACGCCAACCACTAAAAGAAAAGCCTAAACTCGAAATGTTGAAGGGCCTTAACAATAAGTATTCTAGAATCGAGATGGAGATGTAGTATAGATCAAAACATTTATCGTTGAGAACCAAGATTGAAAACCCTAATGGGTCATGCTGGGGCAGAAAATGGAGTTTAAAGTACTGATTTTTTTAAATAGCATATGTTTTTCGAGCTCAGCTTGAAAGAAATACTAAATAAAGCCTAGTAAAGCATGATATTTATGGCTTTTTACTGATAAGCAACGTATAAATAAACACCTACTCAAAATATTAAAAAATGTTTTGATACTTAAATTCAAGATATTTGAAGCCTATTTAAGTGTTTGCGCACAAATTCTTAAAAACGTCTTCAACAAAAAAAAAATGTTTAACGAAGCTATAATGACTATGTTAATTATAATCATAACAAAATCTGATTTTCTAGTTTCGGTGGTTGCAGAAACTATGAACATTTTTAAAAAATACATATCGATAAAAAATGTAACAAACACAGCCGTTCTGTATAATAAAGTATCTCAGAAATTAGTTCTTAATGACGAAATTTGTTTGTTTCATAATATTTTTGTGGAGTCATCCAAGAACTGGTTGGAATTTATATATCAAGACTCAAAACATAAGAAGCATAACTTCAATTCAATTTCAATTCAATAATAATTTATTTATCAATCAATAGGTTTATAGAAATATACAATTTTCAAAATACTTTTAATACTACATACAGAATTGATTAATAAATACTACATTCTGTTGTTCAATTAGAACAAGTGGCGAATGCAGTTGTGATACTTAACATTAAACAAAATAGCTTAAAATAAAGTAAGGTAGTGGGGTCTTACAACAATATTGAAATAAAGAACTCAATATGATAAAATAATATACTTAAGAATACACATTAATTAAATTATAAAACAAATGAATTTAAATTAAAAAGACACAGTGTTAAGGGAGTCAATTACATTGAAATCTATATTAAAAAGCCATGACTTCACTTCTTTAAAAAACACATTTTTATTACGCAAACAACGGACATTATATGGTAAACTGTTAAAGACTCTGGGAGCAGTACATGTAAAGAAGGAGAAAAAATGATTTAAGTAGTGAGGCGGAATGATTGCAAAGTCTTGACTATTAGTTCTCAAATTGTGGATAGAATTATTTCTGCTCAATAAATAACCGGATCTTATAAAAAATATTTGTAGCACTCTAAAGTAATAGAAATGTTTAAGAGGTAAAATGTTCAAGCTTTTGAACAAAGGAAAACTACTTTCAAGTCGGTTTTTGTTACAGATAATACGAATAACATGTTTTTGTGCGATAAGTAAAGGATTAACTTTATTTGCATGGGTTCCACCCCAACAGACTAAGCCATACTTTAGTTTTGAGTGGAAGATGCCATGATAAATGCAAACTAGAAGTTTAGAGGAGCAAAACGATTTAAGAAGATAAACATGTCTGGTAGCGCCCATAAGGTATCTTTTAAGAGCGGTTGTATGATCAACCCAGTTCATTTTCCAATCCAGTAGCAGTCCGAGATATTTAAATGACTTAACGCAGTCAATAGAAAAACATTTTGTCGAGCAATTTCTAGAATCATAAAAAGTATTTGACTGACACGAAAATGTACATATATCTTTATTAATTACGTATTTTGTACAGCCTGCACTATGAAAGGTAAAATTTCCTAAATTTAAATCAATTCCCGCTACACTGAAGTACATAATTTTGGTTTTATCACTCAAAACTAATTTGTGAGATGAGAACCAATGTCGTAATAGTTCTAAGTCGTGTCTTATATCACAATGTACGCTTAAGGCAGAATCACTGGTGAACGTGCATGCCATATCGTCAGCAAAAGCTATCGTTTTACTCAAAAAAGGCTGACTAAAAATTGAGTTAATGTAAACAAGAAACAGAATAGGCCCCAGAACAGAGCCCTGTGGAACACCTATATTTATATTAACAAAGCTACTAAACTCTCCATTTATTTTTACTCTCTGCTTTCTATTTGACAAATATGATTGAAACCAGCAATATATAGAACCTCTGAAACCACATTTCCAAATTTTATTGAGTAAAATTACATGATCGACAGCATCAAAGGCTTTTGTGATGTCTACGAAGAGCGCAGCACAGATTTTTTTATTATTTAAACCACTGTAAATATTTGTGCAAAAATTTAAAAGTGCATCTTCGGTGGATAAACCCTCTCTGAAGCCATACTGACAATTGTTTAAAAATTTGGTTTTAGCTAAAAATTGAAGCATTCTCGATTTCACAGCTTTTTCAAGAACTTTCGAAAAAACCGGCAACAACGAGATGGGTCTGTAATTATTCAAAACAGATGCATCACCATTTTTAAATAATGGAATAACTACTGCATATTTAAGAATATCGGGGAATATTCCAAGTTTTATACTTTTATTAAAGATACTACAAAGAACGTCAACAATGTTAAATACAATTTTCTTAATAAAAACATTAGAAAAATACCCATCAGAACATGAATTAGAGTTTTTAAGAGACATAACAATTTTGTACAACTCAAAAGACGAAATAGGGGTAAAAAAAAAGCTATTTGGATATAACGGTTCATTTTCTAAACATTTACAAACACAACTGCTGACTCCCTCGCTCGAAAAAACATCCGTGCCTATTCTAGCGAAAAAATTATTAAAGGCATTAGCCTTGTCAATATCCTCATATAAAGATGTTCCTTCAACATTTACAAAATTAGTTTTGTTGTTATTATTGTTTGTGGACTTATTTAAAATATTGTTTACCAATTGCCATTCCTTTTTAACATTTCCTCTTATTTTATTAAATTCATTAACGTAATAATTCGTTTTACATGTTGAAACTTCCATAGAAATTTCCTTGCAGAGAACTTTGTATCTAAATTTAAGATTCATGTTATTAGGGTTCTTGGAACATTTTTTGAAAAGTTTATTTTTACTTTTAATTTTTTTCAATAAGTCACTACACATCCAGGGTTTTAACTTTTTTAACTTTGAGTTACACTTGTTCACTTTAGTTGTAAATAAATTTACGTGACCAGTTAAAATATCTAAAAACATATTAAAAGCGTTTGAAGGATTTGGCTCACAATAAACATTATACCAAGGTTCAAACATTAGTTTGTTGTTTAATGAAACAAAATCAGTTTTATTAAATGAAATTTCAAGCTGCGGATGCATTTTCTCTGGCAAAATCACATTATCAAAACGTAAACACGTCATACAATGATCAGAAAAATGAAAGTCCGAAACAGAGCTGCTTAAAGATAAATTACTAGATTGACTTATCTTCACAAAAATGTGATCAATGCAAGTCGAAGAGTTATCTGTTATTCGCGTGGGTTCATTTATGCACGATTCCAGACCGTACGCAGAGAGCAAGAATAAATATTTATCAACCAGCGATGAATTTTGTAAAATGTTTATGTTAATATCACCCAGAAATATAACATTATCTGACTTAACATTAGACAAAAGGACATCCAAATCACCCAAAAACACGTCATTATTCAAATTTTCGTGGAATCTGTATATACAAAGAAAACAGTATTTATGATTATCAATTAAACAGATAATCCTTGCCACATCAGAGCTTCTGAAATTAAAAAAACAAAAATCACACTTATATTCTTCCTTTACAAAAACTGCTACTCCTCCAGCACCATAATCGTTATTACAGTTAGCATAAGTTTTATATCCAGGAATATTAAATAAAACAGTTTCATAATCATAGATCCAAATTTCAGTTAAAAAGATGAAGACAGGCTTATGAATAAATGACTCGAGATGCAATATGAAATTGTCAAAATTTTTTCTTAAACTTCTAATATTTTGATGAAGTATATAAAAACTATTAGGATTAATTGGGTTAGATGAAATATCATTAAAATTAACATTATTACAGAGCGCAAAAGGAATATTGTATAAATTATCTTGAGGATTAAAAAGTTCCATATTGATATTAACTTGAATATATTAGATTTACTGACTTATGTTATATTATTTAGATCTTCAAATGAATTAATAACTATAGCAATATCACCCTCCTTTTTGCGCATAAAAACTTTACCGTTCCTAACCCAAAGATATTTATATTTTTTTTCAATTTTAAATTTTTTACATTCATTAAAAATGGATCTACACTTAAAGGAAAGGGATTCATTTACGAAAATATTTGATACACGATCACAATTAAAAATTCTAGTGTTTAAGTTATTCCTGAATCTATACTTATTTTTTAAAATTGATTTCTTACAGATACTCGAAACAAATTTTACACATAATATGTTTTGCCCAGAGTTGAACGATGCGGAACCCCTGGATTTCATTATTAACGTAACAATCATCAATCTGCGCCTCAGTTACGTTTACTTTCAAACCGTCTGAAAAAACTTTCAGAGCGCAATCAAGAGCATTTGCGTTGCTAACAGCTGGAACACCAACAATCTCAATACACTTCTCCCTATTTTTTTGATGCATATAGTTTACCTCTTCTTGCAGACTGTTTACTTATGTGCATATGAAAATAATTTAAAAATAGGCGGGTTTTTTTATTTTCTAAAGTGTTGTTTGGTTATTTTTACTAAAATAATTATTTTTATATACGGACGCTGAGTTTAAGCGTGATCTGTTGTTCAGTTCTTGCTGCAAATTCTCTGTTATGTCTTCTTATGTCTGAAAACGGGTGACTCGAAGTGGTTTGGAAAGAACAAAAATCATCGGTCAGAGCCACATGAGGGTAGTACAGTGGTTGTTCGATGGTATTTGTTGAGTTTTTGGACATAAATTCGTTCAAGATGATGGGTCTTGTGAGATGGAGGGTTATCGTCAAGCAAAATCCACGAATTTTCTTTCCACAAATCTAAAATTTTTCGACAGGTTTGCTCTCTCAAACGCCCGATAACGCTCTGGTAATATTCTTTATTTACCGTCTGACCTGGAAAGAATTTGGACAATCCGTTAGAGAGGACTTTATAAATTATCAATTTTCAATGCTTTCTTGACAGAATGTCTGCCATGTTATGAGTTTCTAAAGATTTGATTTTTTCTTTGAAGTAAACAAACCCATTTTTCTTTAGATTTTTCGAATTTTAGAAAAAAACATCAAGAGATCCGTGATAGCTAGTATGACCTTAAATTATTACTCCAAGTAGGTCCATTAAATTTCAAGACATTTTTTTAACATAAAAACTAAATATTTCTAAATTTTTTCATGCCCATTAAAAAACTCATCAAGATATTGTTGTTCATTAGAAACAACCATCAAAATAATGGCAATATTACGATTAAGCTTTCATTAAAATAACCTCATTTAGCAATGACCGCAATGATATTTCTACATACATAAATCAGTTAAAAAAAGTAAGTATAACTCAGTAAAAGCCTTATATAATTAATTTGAAAATTCAGCTCATAAAAAACAATTAACATTAAATGCACCCAAAAAAAAGAAACGATCCAAAAAATTAATAGAAAAAAAGAAGGTAATTAAACAAAGTCGCATCGGACTTGTTGTGATGGAAGTTCATTTGTTTGAGTGATATTAAAAATATTTCTGTAATCGCGGTAGTTTTGTTTTTAATGCCAATTAAAATTAAATGTTTCCACAAAAAAAAAATCCGGTAAGTGCGAAATATGTTTTTAAAATTGTGCAAATATCACAATAGTGTAAAATTGCTATTAATTAGAGGGCAAAGTCGCCTATATATTTCGCCCGTATCATGGCAAAATTAGACGTTACTGTCAAAACGAAGTTAAAAGCTCATACAAAATCTGCAACCAATGAGAATGTAATATGAAAGCAAAAATTGGCAAAAATACCAAAATGGCTGAGTTTGACAGTTATGGTCACTAAGAAAGAGAACAGATTCAGCCCTAACACTACCTTGTCTAGTTCTACTATGGCCAGTACACGGAAAAAAATGGTCCGAAGATATTACTTTATTTACAAGAAAAACTACATATGAACACAGTATTTTAGTCATTTTAATGAAATCACAGCAAAAATAACGTTGTAAGTATTTTATTTTGCGGTGAAAAATAGTGAAATATTCCACATGCACCACTTATCAAAATATGGCAGCAAAAGTTCCTGTACGAGAACTTAAAAACTACTTGTGTGCACAGTTAAAAGTACATTATTTCCTTTTATTTTTGCTTGAGCCACACAGTACTTTATATGACAGCTGCTGCAACCTGCAATGGCTACCCTGTTCTTAAGCGTTCAGCTTGCCTTTATTTTACTTTCGCGCCAAGTTCGTCAAGTAAAGCACAGTTATCAGTGAAGTAAAGTTTCAAGAAATAAAATAATTTTTGCAAACAAAGAAAACCAATATAAACAACAAAAGAAAACGGTGTTTTAATATTGAAACAAAAAGGTAATCTATGGTGTAATGTATATTGTAAAACAATGTAATGGAAAAAGTTATGTTATAAATAAATGTTAAGATGCTTAAAATAGAAAAATTTTTGGGACAAAAGACTTTCCCTATAATTTATAAAATGTATTTTTAGTGTTTATATAAAATAAAAAAAATGAAATTTACAAATAAATAATTGTTTTATTTCATTAAAAAAAATAAAAGGAGCATTTCAGAAATTAACATGGTAATATATTTGATTGATTGTTGATTATTACTCTAAAAAGTAATGAATCTAATGACTCTCTTATTAATGTTTTATCAAAAAAAAAATTCAATGTCAACACAGTAAAAGCAACGTCGGAAGGTAAGCATTGTACACATTTGCGCAAAAGATAAAACTTCGTTTGAACACAGTAAAATTTAACATTTTATACACAAAAATGTACATAGGAATGAATCAGATAATGCTTTCATAAACACAGTAAAATACGATACTTTAATTAGGAAAATGTTTAGTTTTGGCTCTCCTGTAGCACAATTACAGGAAAAAACAGTACATTTTGTATGAAATTTATATGAAACTTTACAGATATAGTTTTTTGCGTGTATGATCTTTCTGCTTGCCCGCAGTTGGCTTCATGGGCGACAGCATATGCTTGATGAATTCTTGGGTAAAAGGAACGAGAGACATGCTCGAAGAGTATGAGAAAGAGCTTAAGAAAAAGCGTCATTTAGATCGTGAGCGTCTGCTTTACGAAAGTAATAATTGCGATTATTAATGTGCACAAGGTTACCACATTTTCATTATTAAATACTTTATAAATTTTTAGCTAAATATCTTATAATTGACAGTTAGTGTGTGAAATTAAATTGAGTTTAAAATTTAATATTGTGGTTTTAAAATTGTTTTTAACTTTTTTAACTTAACATTCTTAATTTACTTACTTTACATTCTTAATATATCGTTTGTATTTTTAAAAAATATTTGTACGGTTGATATTTTCGGTACAATTGCACTTTTTTGGTGCAATTGTACATTTTTCCTACGTTCCTACTAACGCAGCGTTTTCGGTACATTTTATTTCACTTAATAATAAACACAGAATTAAGAGCTCTTAGTGAGCAAACAGAATTAAAAAAAGTGGTGCGGTCGGTGACCCCATCAGGAACGAAGTTTTTACGCTTTTTCTTCAACTCTGTGATTCGAAATAAAATCTGTATATTTTCATTTTTTTTATTATTTTGTTTTTTATATTATTTTTTTCAAGGTACATAAAGTGCCTAAAATTTTTGGAAAAAATTATTTATTTATTGAAAATAAACATGTAAAATTCTTACGAGAGAATGAAATAGACAGTTACCGTTGCCAGCGATGTTTGTTTTATGACGCAACAAGGCGTTGACCATTGAACATTCATCATGTTCCTCGTATGGAGCTTGAAGTGATTGAAAAGTTGGATTGAAATAAGACATCCCATCCCGGGATCCCGGAATCTTGGACTTTTCTTAGTCCCGACAGTTGCAAGGCCTAAAATCCCGGGGTTTTCGGGATACCGAGATTGCCTATACTGCAAAAAAAAAAACCTTAAAAATTCCAACAAAAAATTCAACTATACTACCTAAGAAAAATTTATGTGATTTTCAAAAATTTTTAAATTTTTAAAATTTTTAAAAGCCTTTCCAAAACTATCTGTACAAAATAACGCAATGGGCCTTACCAATAGTCATTTTAATGCCGACTCTCAATTTAGTGTAGAGGTGGGTAACTCAGTGCTGTGCTATGGCACTGTGCTGACTCCCTGTAGTGTGCCATGTGTGCTAGCACACTACGTTGACTCACATAGTGGCACAATAGCACGCAAAGAGCAGAGCTTTGACGAACTTTTAAGCTTTAAGTTACTTTTGTGTGCTGTGTTGGGATGAATAGCAGAGTGTTGTGCTAAGCTTCTTCACTGACACTCATTGGTTGCCGCTACTGTGCACTGCATTACTTACATTTTGTAAGTTTTTGCTTAGTACAGTTGATTTTGCTTTTATTTTGGTTTACTTGCAATAATTGCCAATATGCAATTTGTGAATATTGTAAACAAATCAATAGAAAAGGGTGTTAGCACTCTATTTGTTATCGACACTTTTATTAGTGCTTTGTTCGATTGTGGCACAACTGTGCTAGCACAGTGTGCTGACACACAAGGGTGCACATGTGCTGGTGAGTCAACACACAAAAAATTGTGCTATTACCCACCTCTAATTTAGTGTAAGCTTTTTCACAACAAATTCTATAGAAATAATGTTAGAAAAGCTCACACTAAATTTAGAGTAGGTATTAAATCGACTATTGGTAAGGCCCAATGTGTTAAACACATGATACATCCTAAGAAATACTGAAATGTGATTTTAATTATACAAAAATAAAAATCCTTTTTTATCCTAGCTGTACAATATATGACGTGAAAATACCCAAATGTGACCTTAGAAATTAAAAAAACAAAACTTCCTTAATCAAGCTGTACAAAATATCACAAAATTCTGACTTAGACATACTAAAGTTATTATACTAATCAATTTTTTTTTAAAATAATTTTATGAACATTTCAAAAAATTTAATTTAATGCTACTTGAATAAGGTTTAAGAAAATTTTAAAATAAAACTTTCTTAAACTAGCGGTACAAAATAACAAACACATGATACTTCCTTAGAAATACTGAAATGTGATTTTAATAATACTAAAATAAAAATCTTTTTAACTATGTACAGCTAGTATAAAATATAAAAAAATATCTATACTATTATATAAAAGGAGACTCACGAAATTTAATCCAGAATAAGCTCGGCAACCGCTGAACCGATTTTAATAGTTCTTTTTTTATTTGATTTCTATGATAATATAGATTGTTATAGCTTACCAAGGTTTTAGAAAAATGTATTCTTTAATTATTACAAAATCACGTATTTTATTTGATGCCTACATTTAACCAGCAGCACAATATAACAGCAATCAAAGCTTTTCTCTCTTTGTTGCGAGAGCTTCTCTCAATATCTAGAGAACTTCTTCTCGGCATCCATGTTGTATAGTTGCTTTCAGTGAGATTCTTGCTGTCATACAGTGTTGATTAATATTCTTTGCAAATGTTTTGAGGGAAGTTGTTAGAATTTGGTAATAAGTTATATAAATTATGTTTTGCAGCCTTGCTAGCCAGTTTTTCCCCACTTGAGATTGTGTTAGTCTATCTATACGAATATATAAATACGTTGTGACACTGCACGGGTGTTTGACAATCACGCAAGAACCACTGAACCGATTAACACGATATAAGTATTAAACGATTTGTCATTTCAACTTAATCGTAATATGCTTTGTTAGATTTCGCAAGCCTACTTTGCATGCCCACTTTTTGCAAAAAATGCTATATTTCAGACAATTTTGGTCGTATGAGACTAGAATTTGGTAATCTACGTAGTATGGTTACTTTCCCTAACTTTACATTAAAAAATGGGCATGACCCACTTTAGTTAAGTCCACTTTTCGGGGGATAAGCTTGGAGTAAAGCAAAGCGGACTAGGTTTAAGCTCAATTGTCCTGTAATTGTGGCATTCTATTGTTTCGAGTATGAGATGGTTATATTTCGAACGGTTTTGGTCGTATAAGAATAAAATTTGATAATTTAGTTCATACGGCTACTTTCGGCAACTGTTCTAAAAATGGTGAATATATAAATTTTTTTTTCCGAACAGCATGAAAATTCGTATATAAAGGGTGTTTTTTTTAGAGGTTTGTTTTTCGAATAGAGATAAAACTGGCATTTTGTGGTCAAATCTGGCAACTCTAATGTCATTTATGTTCAGTTTGGTTTGCCATTTCATCATGAACAGGTTGACAATAGAACAACGCTTGCAAATCGTGCAAATTTATTTCGAAAATAATGGTTCAGTTCGCGAAGTTTACCGCAAGCTCCGTCCATTTTATGGTCGACATAATCGTCCATCAGAGCAATTAATTCGGTTAACCATGGGTCGTTTTCGCACTACGTTTACTCTATGTGATAATACGCATCCGCAGAGACGTCGAACAGTGCGCACCGAAGAAACAATTGCCGTTGTAGACCAAAATGTTGAAGAGGACCCGAATGAATCGATTCGCCACCGTGCACAGCAATTGGAGCTTTGTCCATCAACTTTATGGAAGATTTTGCGCAAAGATCTTGGCTTGCGACCTTACAAGATCCAGCTTGTGCAAGAATTAAAGCCGCGAGACCATGCAATGCGTCGTGATTTTGGTGTATGGGCCGAAAATGAGATTGATCTCGATGCTGATTTTCATCGCAAAATTTTGTTCAGTGATGAGGCTCATTTTTGGTTGAATAGCTACGTCAACATGCAAAATTGCCGCATTTGGAGTGAAGAGAATCCACATGAGACCCTTGAGACGCCATTACATCCACAAAAACTGACTGTTTGGTGTGCTCTATGGGCTGGTGGAGTCATTGGGCCATACTTCTTCCGAAATAATGCTGGAGAGTCAGCTACCGTTAATGGAGACCGGTATAGAGCCATGATAACCGACTATTTTGTTCCCGAATTGGATGGCATGAATGTGGATGAGTTGTGGTTCCAACAAGACGGCGCTACATGCCACACAGCACACGTCACAATCGATTTATTGAAGGAAACATTCGATGAGCGCATAATTTCGCGGAATGGACCTGTCAATTGGCCACCAATTGGTGTGATTTGACACCATTGGATTATTTTCTTTGGGGATATGTGAAGTCGCTCGTCTACGCCAACAAACCAGAAACGTTAGGGGACTTGGAAGCCAACATTCGTGGCGTTATTGCCGACATACGGCCCCATATGCTCGAAAAAGTGGTTGAAAATTGGACCTGTAGAATTGGCTTTATTCGAGCCAGCCGTGGCGGCCACATGCCCGAAATCATATTTAAACATTAATGGCATAAAATTATCCTTCCAATAAAGCCAAATTGATGGACATTAAAACGATTTTCTTGTGTTTTATTTCAATTCGAAGTTCTATACCTCTAAAAAAAACACCCTAGCAGTAAGGTGGTCTGCGGCAGGAAAACGTCTGCCGAGCAATACTATACATCAATAAGAATGCTGTATATATCAGAAAATTCTGATCGTCATGCATTGATGTTTCAAACGGAAACGTCTAGCATGTGTTTTGATCGAAGGTCAATTTACACTTTTACAAATTCACAAAACGATCATAGAAAAATTCATTGAATTGGGTCAGGACAAAGTCTACTATAACTATAAAGTTAATTATGAATATATAGATAAGGAAATAGATTAAAACATGGATTTATGTATATAACATTGGAATAGTTTGAAATATTTGAAATATTTTTTCAGAATTATTTTTTCAGCTTTATTTGAAAATGTTTCTCACATAAATTAGTTTTTAAGTTGTAGAACATTGCAAAAAATATAACAACAAAATTTAAGCAAATTAAATTTCATCAAAAAATCATACGGGGGGGGGGGGGGGGAGGGTAGGTGGCTCATGATTTTTATGATACACTGTTTGTGTCAAAAAAAGCAATTTTTGCAGATAACTATGTTATATGAAAGAATGAGGATAATGAAATTTAAAAAGAAATTAAAATTAAAAAAAAATTTGTACAACAAAAGCAACTCTTGACCTATTTTTGAGTACACGTTGGATATTTTAGAGGTTTTTTGAAAATAATATAAAACATTGTATTGGTGAGTTAACGGTAAACATTTTCTCATTTTTCCAATTTACTTAATTGAACTTTCAAACAAAGAAAACTTGATGAAAATCGATTTAAAAATGGCGGAAATATTTTGTTGCTAAGTCAAAACATGAAATTTCAATCGTTTTTTTCTCATTCTGAGGCTTAAGAAAATGAATTGTACTGAGAAAATCTATAGTTTTGAGTTATTGCAATAATTTTAATGTCATAATAATAGGTTTTTTAAAAAATACCTAATATCCGTACAAAATATTTCCGAAAAGATTTTAATTTTTACAGTTAATTTTATTAGTCAACGACTGTCCATACAAAAATGCATTGTTATGCATTGAGAAAGTCTATAGTTTTTGAGATATCGCCAAAAGTTTGATGTCATTATAACGGTATTTTTTTTTTATATTTAAGAAGAATATATTTATTTTCAGAATGTATGTAAAAAATTACACTTTTGATTGCAAATTTAAAAAATTTTTTACCCAAATTTTTTTGTAACCCTATTATGCAGGACTTTTTCAAAAGCCAAAAAAAAAAAGAAAGCCAGGTAAATTTATGTCATCATAACAATTACCTTTTAAATAAGTTATCAAATTAATCAAAGTAATTTTTTAATACTTATACCATTTTTTCATAATTAAACAAAACAAACACAATAATTGTTATATTTTGAATTTGATTTAATACAACTCAATACTTTAATTTTAAGATTTAAAATTATTACATATTATTTAATATTTTTATCACAGGCGAAGCAGCGGGTATTTGCTAGTAAAAATATAAACCTTTCTTGAACTAACCGTAAAAAATATTACAAAATACTTAAAAAACTTAACTTAACTGAAAAAACTTTAACTTAAAAAAACCAAAATTTGACCTTAAAAAATTAAAAAAAACTTTCTTAAACAAGCTGTACAAAATACCACAAAATTCCTACTTAGAAATACTAAAATTACACTGTAGGGACGTAAAAAAGACACACGAAAACTTATTTTTGATCGTAGAATTTAGTGGCATACTCAGTTTTTACCAATCAGAACAAAATCTCGAGATATTTCTGATTGAAATTTAGTCACTTTTAGACCCATTTTTAGCTAACATATGTTTTCCTTCTTTTCGGAGACCAAAAATTTTGACCACGACCGATTTTGCTTACACTTTCAGAATTTAGTCTGCTTATGAATTAAAAACTCTTATTTGAGCAAAAAAAATTTTAGATTTTTTTTAAAGTTTTTAAGTTCAACATTCAAATTTGGTCCAAATGGAAGAAAAAGCGAAATTGCTTAACTTGTGGAAAATCATAGATTAAACAAGGCTAATTCGATTTTCACGTTGGAGGTATTTTTGAAAATACAATAGAAAATAATTGTAAAAAAAACTAAAAATTTTTTAAATGAAGATCAAATTTAAGTCAAATATCAAAACTTTGAATAGCTCGAGACTTGAATCTGATTTGTAAAAACTGAGTATTCCACTAAATTCTACGACCGAAAATTAAGTTTACGTGTCTCGGCGTTTTCTTGTGTTTTTTCCAAAGTTGAAAATTTGCCTATAGTGTTATTAAACTATTTTATTTCTTAAAATAATTTCTGAATGATCTAATTTTATTAATTTTTTTTTAAGGAATTGATCGTTTTTAAAAAAAAATACTATCCAAACGTTTAATCGAAACTGTGTTTTTTAATTTTTTATAATCTTTTGCAATGTTTTGTGTTGTAAAATATAAAATTAAGTCTTCCAAAAAATTCGTTTTCTAAGGTTTGTCAAACCCGGGACTAGTCCCAGGATCCCGTTATTGTATTTTTCAAATCCCGAAATCCACCCACTGAACCATAAGCGAAGGTTTTTCGTAAGGTGAGCGTTTTGCGAAAGTTTTTGGATAGATTTTTTTTTAATTTTAAATTTTTTATTTTGTCGCTTAAAAGTATTTGCAATAAAAGAGTACATTCGTGAAAACTTTTCCCAGAAATAAAAACTGTACTTCTGTTGCAAAATTAATCAAAAACTTATTTTGAGTCGAAAAAGAATCATTTAGAAGCTAAAAATTCCTCGTAAATGAACCATTTTTGTTCATAAATGAGTTCAGAAATAAATCATAAATGCTTCTTGTTTGCATTCTTAAATGAGTTCAAAAAATAATAATTTTTTATCATATCAGTAGAAACAATATGTCATAAACGAACAATTTCTTGTTCATAAATGAGTACAGAAATTAATCATAAATACTACTTTTTTATATACCAAAATAAGTTAAAAAAGGAATAATTTAAACCTTTGTTGATATTTTTATAATAGTAAATTAAAATATTAACCTTCATACAAACCACGACAATTTCCGAGTGCCGAGAAATAACTTTTCTGTGGTTCATTTTTTAACTCATTTCCGAACAAAAAGTTCGTTTCTGCGAGGCATTTTCATGCGGCGATTGATTTAAAAAGGGTTAAATTTTCCGAGTGTCGAAAAATAACTTTTCTATGGTTCTTTTTTTAACTCTTTTCCGAACAAAAAAGTACAATTCATGGTTCTTTTTTAACTCATTTCCGAACAAAATTAGGTTCATTTTTGAGAGGCATTTTAGTCCGACGAATTATACAAAAAGGGTTCTTTTGAGTGCCGAAAATGAATGTTTCTACCCGAAAAGGTTCATAAATGAATTCGAAAACGGTAGTTTTGGTTCATTGGGCAGGGATTGCCGAAGCGTCTCGAAATTGGATGCCCTAGATTGAAAACTGGACTTACTTAAGAGTATAAAAAAACCCATTTTTAGGGTCCACCCTAGTGTCGAAAAACTTTTTGAAATTCTTACATCAGATTCGAAATCGGTGACCAGTACATTTACAAAGAGTATAAGACAATTTTTAGGGTCCCCCTAGTGTCAAAAAATTTGTTAAATTCTAACATAACATTCGAAATCCGCGACTCCTTATGACTGCCAGCACATATACAAAGAGTACCATGCGAAAAACACATTTTTAGGGTCCACCCTAGTGTCAAAAAAACTTTTTGAAATTCGTACATCAGGTTCGAAATAAGCGAAACCTTATATTGCTAGCACATATACAAAGAGTATAAAATAAAAAACAACACATTTTTAGGATCCACACTAGTGTCAAAACACTTTTTGAAATTCTATCAGATTACACGTTGCTGCAGTTTCCATTTCTCAAAACTTAATTGCAACACAGACTCTCACGTATGATTTAAAACAAACACACAAATAAAATAACAAATGCGTTTTAAGCAGTGTTGCCACTTTTCAATACCCTAATTCCTCAAAAATTCCTCAAATTTCAATGAAATTCTTCAACAATTTTGTTTTCGGACTATATTTTATTTATCAAGTAAACATAAACAAATATATTCTTTCCTACATATTATCTATCTAATTGTATATCTATATTAACCCTTTGAGGATGACAAGCAATCCACTGTAAATTAAAATTTTTTTTTTGTGGAATTGTCATCACCGATGGCATATTTCTATACAAAAGCGAATTTGAAATTTGAAATATTTACAATTTTTTTTTACTGTAGGTATACATAAAATCCGGAAACACACATCCGGAAATTTTTTTTGTTGTTGTTGCAGTATGTTCATCAAGGTTTTGACATAATTGGGAAGAGAAAATATATCCGCTCGTGTTTGAAAATCGTGTGTGTTACCTATATCTGTAGTCTCGGAGAAATCGGGAGTAATATATCCCTATATTTCTTTTAAGATTAAAACAAGTTCGAAAATGGCACACGCTAAAAGCCACATTGATTTCTAATCCTTTAAGCCTAACTTTATGAAAATATCTCGACACCCACTCGTCGTCAAAGGGTTAAAACACTCTGTGCGTTCCTTAAAAAATTTTAAGACTTTTAAGTTTAAACGTATGTTTTTGTTAAAAAATTTTAGTTACAAGCATAAATTATGAATATTGAACCTTATTTTTCCAATTCAATTTTGATTTGATTCAAATAGGGCATCCCATTTTTATGAATTCCTTCTTTAGTAAAAATAAATGATAAAACTGTTTTTGTATCGAGTCAGTTTCTCAAACTAGTGTTATTATTTACTAAATACTCGCTCAACTGATATATATAAAAAAAAGAAAAGTGATGATATTACTTTTTCTTAATTTGAAAACATAAATATATCAACTGAATTTTGAATATAAAAACCCGTTTCAATACGATTCTGGATATAAAAAATAATCGAGGTAAATATAATCTTCACACATTATCGAGATATTAAACAGCCAAATTTGATTGAATTTATATGCTGTTTTTTTATGTCTTACTCAAAGAAGAGCTCTAAAATGTCTTTAACCCAATAAGGACGATGATGTTATACGGCATCACTTAATCGTATTTCGCAAAACTAACGGTGTCACATAAAAATTAGTCACATAGAAAAAATTTTCCCGTCTTTAAAACGCTAATCGATAATTGCTATAATAGAAATAATAGTCAATGCATACCTTTGCTTCCGATGCAAACTGCAACCATGAATCCCTTTTTTCTGTTTATTTTTTATTTATACTAATTTTAGCTAAAACCATACGCCAATTACTAAATTTGTTTGCACTTGTTTCAATTTTTTTAATAGTGATGAGGAAATGCAATCGGAAAGTTCAGTGTTCTGTTTAACTTAAAGGTGTGTTTCTGCCAATCAGAAAAAGGTGCTGCTAAAGTTTTTTTTTATATATATGTTAGAGTAAAAGAAAAATACTTGCTCAATTCAGTTTGAAGTGCTTTTCAATTTTGTCATAAAGAATTTGACGTCAGATCTGTACACCTGGAATATATAAAAGGGAAAAGTTAAACTGAAAAGTTTGTCATTTTATGAAAATCATTGGTGGTGTACAGAATTGAAAAAAAAGAAGTGGTTTCTATCATCAGAAGTGGGATAACTTCAACCTACACCACACTCTATTGGAAAGATGGCTGAAGATGACTCCAATCTAAGAGGTCAGATTCAAGAAAATTTGAATCTGCAGGAGGAAAGCCCAGAGTCGAGATCTAACAATTTTGTAATTACGGTGGAAGCAATTAATAAAATTTTAGAATCCACACAATGGTCACAATCAACCGGCGCGTTGGTGGGTTTTCCGAGTTTTGATCTGGATCACACCCGCGTTGATATTCAGAAGTGGTGCACGGATATTGATGCAAGGGTACAACGAGACGGTTTGCAGAATTTTGACATTTTGCCTAGAATACAAGTTTCTCTGCTTGGGAGGGCAAAATTATGGTTCAACAAGTACGGATATCAACTTTATAGCTGGCCGGATTTACGTGCTTCTTTGATACACGCTTTTTCTAATGGTACAGACATTATTACACAACTCAGGAAGGTTGCCAACTCAGAAAGCAATGAATATGCTTCCTATACGGAGTTCGTAATGGAAAAGGTTTGCCAAATTAATCAATTACCTTTTGAAATTCCAGAAGACAAAATGGTCAAAATTGTTATCGGATGCATTAGTGAGGTGAGTTTGAGAAATTCTCTTACATTTGTTATGCCATCTACTGTACAAAGTTTGATTAATCATTTGTCTTCGATACGAGAAAAACCTTTGCGAAAAGTAGAAAATATAACGCGCCGTTTACAAGAGAATAAACCAGTATCCCATGTTGAAAAAGAAGACAAGTTACCTAATTCATTGAAACGTAGGCGCGTAGAGGATGAGAAACGTTGCTATGGATGCGGCAAAAAGGGTCATATTAGAGCTCATTGCACGGAAAAACAAAAGACAAGCGAATTGGTTGTACAGAAAATACCAAGCAAACCCATAGAAACCAAAATTAAGTGTTCTTTTTGCAGAAAATCTGGACACGATGAACAAACCTGCTGGGCTAAACAAAGAGCTGACCGAAAACAAATAAATCTATGCAAGATTTCGTTGGTATCAGATAATTACACTCCAGTGGTTATTAAGGGAAAATTATATCATTGTCTTCTCGACACGGGATCTGATTGTTCGTTGATAAGATCCGACATTGCTGACAAAATATCTGCAAAAAGAACTACAAAATTACTGTCTGTGCAAGGTATTGGGAGAGAACCTATTTTACTATCTGAAAGGCTTGAAACATTTGTAGAATTTGAAGATCTTATTGTTGAGGTAAGCCTTTATTTGATTGATAAAAAACATTTGCAAAATGAAATTATTATTGGAAGAGACATTTTGAAAGATCCTACGCTTACAATTACGGTTACTGCCAATGGATCGTACTTACATCGCAGTAAGTCAACTTTTTGTCTCAAAAGCAAAAATATTGCTACCACAAATGGTAGTATGTCAAAGCCTCGTACAAAGGAGCTGAATGTTATTTTGGATAAGTACTCCAAACACTTTATAGCGGGTTTTCCTACGGCAAGGGTAACTACGGGATCCCTAAGTATACGTTTAACGAAAGATGCCAATATTTTCTTTAGGCCATATAGGATGGCACACAGTGAGCGACAGATAACAAAAGAAATTGTTGCAGATTTGATAAATAATGGTATAATAAGAGAGAGTCACTCACCGTTTGCGAGCCCAATGATTCTTGTCAAAAAGAAAAATGGACAGAATCGCCTTTGTGTAGATTTTAGAGCTCTAAACAAAATAACTGTAAAGGATCGCTATCCTTTGCCGAGGATAGAAGATCAGTTAGACGAATTGTCTGGAAATAAATATTTTACATCATTGGACATGGCATCTGGTTTTCACCAAATTCCAATTGCTGAGGATTCTATAGAAAAAACTGCTTTTGTCACACCCGATGGACATTATGAATATTTGTGTATGCCATTTGGTCTCGCTAATGCACCTGCAGTTTTCCAGAGGGCTATAAACGTGGCTTTGGGTGAGTTACGAGGCAAATTGGCTTTGGTATACATGGATGATGTGTTAATAACATCCAAAACCATTGATGAAGGTCTTGAAAAGCTTGATATTGTACTCAAGGCATTAGTTGGAAGTGGGTTTTCCTTAAACGTGGATAAATGTAAATTTCTTCAAACTACTATTGATTACTTAGGACGAGAAGTATCTGGAGATGGTATACGACCAAGCAAAACCAAAATTGATGCGTTAGTGAGTTCCCCGACACCAAGTAATGTTAAACAAATACGTCAATTTATGGGGCTAGCGAATTATTTTCGAAAATTCGTACCAGAATTTGCTGCAAAAACTGCCTGTATCACGGCATTGACTAAAAATAATACGGAATTTGTATGGAGTAATGAATGTCAAGCAGCAAAAGATTACATAGTAGAACAACTTACAACTCGACCATTATTAGTATTGTTTAATCCTGATCTTCCAACAGAGCTGCATACGGATGCAAGTGCAAGTGGATATGGAGCTATCTTATTTCAGCGAGTTAATGGAAGATTGCATGTAGTTGCTTATTATAGTCAGGCAACCAAGTCGTATGAAGCAAAATATCATAGTTATGAGTTGGAGACACTTGCGGTGGTAAATGCGATGAAATATTTTAGGCATTACCTTATCGGTGTTAAGTTCTTGTTAGTTACTGACTGTAACGCTTTAAAGGCAACAAAAGAAAAAAAGAATTTACTTCCTCGCGTTGCTCGTTGGTGGATTTTTCTTCAAGATTTTGAGTTTGAGATTGTATACCGAAAAGGGAAGACTTTATCACATGTAGATTACCTTAGCCGAAATGTGCCAACAAAATTTTGTTATCAAATTGAGAGTTTGTCCGAAACATGGTTACATATTGAGCAGCAAAATGATCCAGGTACATTAGAAATCATAGAGAAAATTAAAAGTGGCGATACCAACACATCAACGCAATTCAAACTCAAAAATGGATTGTTATACAAGAAACTGGAAAATACTAACAAACTTTATGTACCCCAACAATGTCGATTGTCATTAATGAGACGTTTCCATGAAGAAAACTGTCATGTCGGATGGGAAAAGACTCTTATGAAGATACGAGAACATTTTTGGATGCCGCATATGACTAAAAATGTCAGAAAATTTGTGAACTCTTGTTTAATCTGTCTGGTGGCTAAAAGGCCGTCTGGAAAGAAACAGTGTGAACTTCACCCAATAGAAAAGAAGCCAATTCCATTCGATGTGGTTCATGCTGATTTTATGGGACCATTTGACGGAAAAGACCACCGTTATATATTCATTTTGATTGATGCTTTTACAAAATTTGCAGTTTTATTCCCTTGTAAAACCCTTACAGCTGCGGAAACAGTTCAAATATTTTATAACTATGTAATGCTATTTGGAGCTCCAGCCAAACTTGTAAGTGACAGAGGCACTAATTTTACTAGTGCTGAGTTTAAAAACTTCTGCATGTCGTTGGGGATAACACATCATTTAATTGCTCCTGGTGCTAGTAGAGCTAATGGCCAAGTGGAACGTTATGTGGACACTGTTGCTAACTTGTTGAGAACTAATTTAGATAAATCTGGCGAATGGACTGGTTATATCAGTCGTGTACAACTAGCTCTTAATACAACGGTTAATAAAACAACTGGATTTTCTCCGTTGAAGGTATTAACAGGTATATCGGGACGGACTCCAGATATTAGTGCATTTTTAGCAGAGCTCGAAATTGAGCCACAATTTGACGACGTAGAAGAAATACGAAAGCTTGCCAGTAAACGAGCAGAGTTAAATGCAACTCGAATGAAAATCAGATTTGATCAAAATAAATGCAAACCAACTCAATTAAAAATTGGACAAAAGGTTGTCTATTGTAGTAATCAGAGGCGCAAATCGAAGTTACAGCCGTATTATTGTGGTCCTTATGAAATAGTTGGTGTCCTTCCCAATGATCGATATAAGTTGAAGAAAGATAACCGCAAAACTTCTATTGTTGCAGCAAGAGAGGTCATTCGGCCTTTAAGACGAGACGAGTGTGAAGACGAGAAGGATGTTAGTAACTAATATAAGGTAAAATTTTCTGCAAAATCCCTTATTCAATAAGAATCGAATTCATGAGCAAGCTTAAGATTGTCTCTGAATCATAACTTTTAGTTTATGTGTTGAAGTTTTAAGCAAGCTTAAGATTGCCTCTGAGTCATAACTTTCAGTTTAGGTATTGAAGTTTTGAACAAGCTTAAGATTGCCTCTGAGTCATCACTTTCAGTTTAGGTGTTGAAGTTTTGAACAAGCTTAAGATTGCCTCTGAGTCATAACTTTCAGTTTAGGTGTTGAAGTTTTGAACACGCTTAAGATTAACTCTCAGTTAAGTGTTGATTTGCAAACAAGCTTAAGATTGCCTCCGAGTAGCGATTCAAGAAGTAACATCTGAAATAATGATTCTGTTTACAGCTCTGGATATCTGGTGGTTAATTATACAAGAGGACAGATTACTGCCGTGGAATTTGCAATAATGAATTTGTGGTTTCTGTAAACTGTTGTTTTCTTGTGATTTTAGCTTTTTCTTTCTGTAATAAACAAATGATTGTTTCGAAAACAAGAAGTTTTGAATTCATCGAGAGCGATGATTTTACAGGATGGCCGTGTTAGAGCAAAAGAAAAATACTTGCTCAATTCAGTTTGAAGTGCTTTTCAATTTTGTCATAAAGAATTTGACGTCAGATCTGTACACCTGGAATATATAAAAGGGAAAAGTTAAACTGAAAAGTTTGTCATTTTATGAAAATCATTGGTGGTGTACAGAATTGAAAAAAAAGAAGTGGTTTCTATCATATATATTAAAAAAAATTTAAACATTTTCAAATTCCTCAAAAATTCCTCAAAATAAAATTCCTCATAAATTGCTCACAGCCACTTTTAATTCCTCACGTTTTGAGGAATTACTCACAAAGTGTCAACACTGGTTTTAACGAAATTTCTACACATCAGAAAGAGAGACACACAGAGGGAGAAGAGAGAATTGTGCACTCGCCTGCTCATTTGTTAGTCTGCTCGAATCTTAAAACTTGCACGTGCGCTTACAGCGAACTCGCCTGCTAGTTTGTAGTCTCCTCGATACTTGCACGCATACACACACAGCAATCTCACTGTTACGTGACGGTTTCTACCAGACCTCACCACCCGCAAGCCATGGAATTTCGTTCCAAACATTTATCTATTTCTGAATTTTGTCACTCAGTAAAATCAATAAAAAATGAATTGACAGAGTCTATTTCCTTCAATATATATAAAATTGCTCGAGGAATTCTTTAAATTTTTCATTCATCACACAGTTGCTCGATTTCTCAAAAGCGGTTGAAAATCAATTTTGGTGTGGTTGAAATTGGCAAATCTAATGCTAGGGTTTGTTAAGCAATTGTTCAAGGTTCACGAGAAATTTTTTAAATTAAATGGACAAATGGATCGCTTCGTAGAGCTGGTGAAAGTTGAAGGTTTTTTTTCAAGTTTCGTAAATTTTTGTTTTTTTAAAAAAAAAAGTCAAGTGAAGTTGAAATATTCGTGAAACGTATCAATAAAAAGTATTTTTTTTTTCATATACTATACATCCTAAAAATGACGTTTGACCCTTCCCAATTTTGAAACAAAAAGCAGTATGCTATAATTTTTTTGAACGAAGTTCATTTTCAAAACTTTGTGTATTTATATTTAAGAAAAAACTTTGCAAAAATTAAAAAAAAAGAAAATCATGATGCAGTCTATCACATTAAATCTTTTTTAATTTCTAGACGAGGAACGATTTTACTACTTTCAACCGTCACCGCCATAACGCCTTCCCTGTTATTTCCAATAACACTACATAGTAAAACACTACATAGTAAAAAACTGTACAAATTTATCAACCAATAACCTATGCTTATCGATCTTCTGGTATTTATCAATAAGCTCATTCAACTTTTTTATATGTAGTACTAATTCTGAGAGTTGCAGGAATGAGGAAGAGGAGGTTCGCATCTCCTCTGTTCATGCCCCACTCTATCCCACTGAAGTCATAAGCATCTAGGAAGCCTTTTTTATGATCTCAGGGATCTTGAGGAGGTAGACGTAAAGCGTCTACTGCTATTTATTACACACACACATATTTTCGGGCAACACATATTTTCGGGAGTGAACCAAACCAATCTCTAAGTCCCATGTTACGGTGGCGGTCATGGGCTCATCATGGTCATGCATTGTTGTTGTTTCAATGTAAATTAAAAATTTGAGAGCGATAGCAAGAGAGTAAATTTTCACCACCACGGTCACCAAATGATTCGACAAAAATATGAAATCATGGGATCAAAACAGTGTTGCGTTGTGGAATTATTCACAACATTTGTGTTTAGGCACGAAAATAGTACACTTTTAGTACGAAATGTATGAAAGCAGTAATGAAACCTGCTTAATAGCAACACTTATCGGTTGAAAAAATACTAAAAGTAGCAAATAGTGTACTGGTGCTTAGGCATCATATGACCACCAGCATAACATACTTTCGTCACAAAGCTCATCAAACGAAAAAAGAGAGTAAAAAGTGTCATGACCAGGGATCATATGACGACCACCGTAACATTACCCTAACGGTAGTATTTGACATCAATAACAAAAGCCCAAGTCGCTTTTTGCTCTACTACGTCACAAATTTTTTTACAGTAGTTTTAAATTTAAATTTTTGTGGTCAAAATGAAATTACAAAATATAAAAACTTATATGTTTAACTTAACATAGGGTGGTTCTTGTCTTCGGAAGCCCAAATTAAAATTTTCCGGGGAATATTTTTTCAGAACACTTTAACCCCTAGCTCCTTCCAGTATGGGTCAATTTGACCCTTTTTTGGAAAAGACCCTTTAAGTCAACTTTGGAGGGAGGTCAAAGGTTAAAACCTTCCAAAAAACATTCTCCAGAAAATTTTACTAGGGGTCACCCGAGACAAGTAACCTATACGAGTTTAAGGTTTCACTTAAAAAACGTACCAAAGAGATAATACATTTATTTTTAAGCAACTATTGCATCGTGCGATAATAATATCTTCATTTAGTAATAAATTTGTAATATGATAACAGTCCGGTGTAAAGGTATA
The DNA here is from genome assembly GCA_963920525.1 of Dichetophora obliterata. Classification (NCBI taxonomy): domain Eukaryota; kingdom Metazoa; phylum Arthropoda; class Insecta; order Diptera; family Sciomyzidae; genus Dichetophora; species Dichetophora obliterata. The sequence goes on along the minus strand of OY986436.1, from coordinate 227,830,758 downwards.
AAGCTATTATTATATTCGTAATACTTTATAAGTTATAGTAACAAATTACGTAAGTTTTATTAAAGTGGCTTAGCTTAGAATTTCAATTAAGTGGGAATTGAGTAATTTAATTAAAATTGTGAAAGTGAAAGTGTCGTGATCTTTTTTCGAAAAATTTTATTTTCAATGGAGTTCTGAAAAACAAAAAAAAATAACGAAAATCCTCTCTACGCCAAAAAACACAATGAAAACAAAAGAGAACTAACTCACCGAAAAGAACCAAATAAAAGCAAATAATGGCACAAACTATTTTGACAATAATTTTTACAATTCAATGGACGAATCTATTAACTTTTATAAAGCATTTCAGAATTAATGTTTAATAAACTAAAGTATTTTATAATAAAACATTTTTCTGGTTTAAACACAAAGATTAATAATTTTCAAAACCATACTTCACTGCAAAACTTTCTGTTAGAAACCACGATGTTGCTACACAGACGAATAAAGTCAAACTGTTGTTTAAACAATGGAAGGAAAATAATGTGAACAAAATCAAGAAGTGATCACAAACAAGATTTGGTTTCCGCTTACAGTTCTGCATTACAATGTCATCACTGAGAAATTTTCGCAAGCGAGTAGTTATACTTACTTACTTAATTTAAATTTAGAGTAAACTTAAAGCCTATAATAAAAATTACTCAGAAGTAAACATATAAAACGCTGACACACGTGTTTATTAATCTTCTTTACCAGAATCCGTTGATTAAAATCTGTTATTGGTATTTGGTTGGTGGACTGTGTTACTTTCATTGTTTGTATACTATTTATATCTACTGACCATCACTCAATAAATGTCTAGAAGAAATAACAGAAATGATAACAAAGAAGCAGTTAGCATGTGAAAATCATGACCTTCTTTCAAACAAACATGCCAGTTGTAAGCTCTTTACAAAAGGTCATCAAAGTTTAACGAATGTCAAACAAATTTGATAGCTTTGATTTAATTAAAAAACAACACAAAATACATCTGATAGCCGCTTAAATACTAGGTTGGCATATAAAACCAGTTATGTAACAAATATATGTGTATCTGTATATATATATACACCTATATACATATTATTTTTTTATTCTATTAACCGTCGTTATAATATGTTACAACAAAGCACCCGCAAACAGTAGGCAAATAAAAAATCTTAAGCACAAACTTGACCTTGTTCATGGTGTTACAAAAAAGTATCATTAAAGATAACGTCTGAGTAACATTTACAGTAGAACCTCGTTTATCCGGCGAGCATGGGACCAAGCCTAAAGGCCCAACCAAAATAGACTATTTGCTCCGTAACGAGTAAAAACGTAAGTGTTCGGTTAAATACATTTTAATGTAGTTACCCAAAATGAGCAAACATAACTGAACGAAACTAAACGAAACAGTTTGACAAGACGTATAATTCCGTAAGAACCGAACTGCTAGCATAGCAACTCGTCAACAACAGCTGTGCCGAGTGCATTTTTATTTTATTTTCATTAATTTGTTTCAATTTCACCATTATTTGATTCATCTTTCACAAATCTTTATTAAAAATTAAGAAATCCACAAATTAAATAAATAAATAGCACTCGATTGCCAACTGATTAGCTGATTCAGACGAGTTGAGCAACTCGTTTCATTTTGGGTTAAGTCCGTAAACATCCGTAACCAGTGCAGACGTTCGTCAAGTTGCTATTGTCGCGTTTCGTCCATTTTGGTTGGGCCTTATGCCGGATAATAAAAAACGCCGGTTAAACAAAATCACTTGTAAGTAATCTAAATAAAAGACCTATTCGCATCTTCATTCACAAGATACCAGTTTTTTGAGGTCATGTATATTATGCAATTGATTTTAATAAAAAACTCTTTTAGAAATGATTGTCTGAAGGTAGTTTCGGATTTCTTTTTTTTTTTTGAGGCAAAACACGTAGATGGCGGTGAAGCATCGTTTCTGTACAGTTAGCTTCATCTTGTTGCTCATACCAATTGGTAAACTTTGAAATATTATGCATAATAAAATTTTTGGTTTACCGATTTGATGCGCCGGATAATTGAAGTGCCGGTTTATTGGGTGCCGGATAAACGAGGTTCAACTGTAATATAATTTATAAATATACACTTAACTGAGCGGTTTATTTTACTTACATAAAGTGTAAGAAAACTTCTAATTAATGCCCTTGACATAGTTGTGTCCTCGGATTTACAGTAAAATTTTATGAGAAATATTTTTGTAGAACTGACCAGGCTTTTTATGCATAGTTAGGTCTTGATATCTTTTTAAATAAGTTCATAAAGTACATTCATCCAAAAGTAGTTGTACAAAGTAAAAATATTCTATGAAAGTGCTTCTTTCAATTATATTATTTCATTATAATTCTATTTAACCCTTAAATTAATATTAGGGTCTGGCCAGGCCCTTTTAGGTTTTATTTACATTTTTTTAGTACTCCTAATATTTGTATCGATTTCATATTTCATGAATTCTTAGAGGAACTATTTCTGAATAGCTTTATAAGATAATATTGGTTAAAAATACAGGGTGAGCTCTGTTTTTCTAAAAATTAAAATTATTGTCATAATCGCATCGCTGGAGTCCAGCCAGACCCTATTAATTTTGTAAGATAATACGTTGGGACTCCTCTTTTTCTTTTTTGTTTTTTGTGGTTTTATGCTAGTTGATCACACTTTCATTGTTACTGCAGCAGGGGTTTCCCTTTTTTTCTTTTCATTATTTTCTTAATACTATTTAATTGATTTGTCAGTGTTTTTGCAACTACCGTTGCAAAACACGTTTCTATTCTAGTCAATTGGATCTTATGGTAATTTTTCAAGGTGATGTTAATGCACTTTATCACTATTTTTCTCTGCCGCGCCTTTCGAATTTTTTTCTTCAGGAATGAAAATGCCTTTTCAGGCATGAAAAGTTATTAAAAAAAGGGAGGCGATAGGGGTGCACTTTACCCTATCACATCTTCAATTTTGTGAATTTTTTCTTTAGGAATTTTTATTTATTTTTGTATATAAACGTGCACAGCTAGAATAAACTGATGCCTAGTGTGACCATCTGTCCCATTTACTCTTATTATTTCCTCGAATTTTGTCAACTGTCCTGTTGTCCCCGAATCGAACCAAATGTCCCGAAATTCTGCTACAAAAAAAATATTTTATCAATATCGAAAAAATTGGTTCAAATGCACCAAATATTTCATCATCTCTTATTTAAAGTATTATCGTTCACAAATCTTATGCAAAATATTGCTTTCACATAATAGTATGAAATATAAGAGTACTAGTATAAAAGTCCGTCTAATGACGGGTACTCCGCACACTTCCAAAATATAAATATACTATTTTAAATAACACTTTAAGTGTAAAAGTGCAAAAAGTCGAGTTTGATAACAATCATATTTATACACAACTTTAAAAACTGTCTTTGCAACCAACTTGCGCAACTCAGGTGCCATTTCGCGGCTGATGGAATTATATTTTTTGGTACAATCCATCAAAATAATTTTATTAAACTCATCATAACTTATTTATAAAAGGATAAAAAAAGTAGTTAGATCAAAAATGTACTATTGTAAAAACCCTATCTTGTCACTGATAAGTATCAAATTAATTTTCCGTGCATACTTTCAGGCTGAAAATTTTTGAGGACGGTAATGCATACTTTCAGGCTGAAAATTTTTGAGGACGGAAACGATGTAAAAGCACTGTAATAATGGCAAAAAATAATTACAGTGTGTGTTAGACTGCGCGGAGCAGTATGCTTGCCTTTTATGTATTAAGATTCGTATTAGATTACTTAAGCACCAAAGTATTACTACAATAGCACTACTTTCGGCAACTCTGGGTGTGAGTTCAAGTGCTTTCATTTGACGTTGTTTTGACAGAATTGCAGGTATTGTTTAGAATGGTAGAAAATAACGCAAATAAAGGTAACTTTTCTCTCCGATCCCGAACTACCAAATTGCATTTCAATAATTAAATTATATAGTTCACGTTTTTTTCAGCAACAAGTGTTAAAATAAAACGCATAAATGAGAAAACGTAAATGCTTATTTACCAAAGATTTACAAAGTAAATACCTATTTATAAGAAAACATAAAAATTAACATAGTGTCACGTTAGTTGTAATTTTTGCCATCAAAATTTAATTTTGCGCATAGTGGGAAAAGTTCTATCGAATCACACCCAAAACAGAAAAACACAAGAAGTGTATGTAAGCCTGCTTCTTTACAAAATATTGTTTCGTTTTTCACTAAACCTCTAGCTGACAAATTTGTTTTGCTCCTGTTTCCTGTTCTTGATCAGTATTTTATGCCACTAAAAGGTGTGAAAGTTAAAGTTGTACAACTGACCACTAAATCGAATGAAAAGTCGATTTCTATAGCTGATGTCATATCCACTGTAGCGACCACATTTGATTTGAAACAAAAAATTGTTGGATTTGGTGCTGAAAATATTTAAGCCAACTTTGGAGGCATTACACGAGGCGGTGAAAACAATCTCTAAATTGTCCTCGTTCTTATCGAAAGATGTCCCCGAGTTTGGCTCAATGTCCCCAAATTTTTGGCCGATTGTCCCCGAATGCTGTAAAAGTGAGATGGTCATACTACTGATGCCAGAAATGAAATCCCGATTCAACCTAAGATCGGTCTCACATTTATACGTTTTTATACAAAAATTTATCGTAAAAAATTCCTAAAGAAAAAAATTCATAAAATGTGTGGTATAATCTTAATGACGTATGTATTTTTAACCATCACGATTGAACCACTGAAGCCATTCACCTTATGTCCTCAACATGTGTGGTCCTCCACAGTTTTTTGTTTTTTTAGATTCCCCTAGGTGGCGCTGTGGTCGATTTTTATCGGTTTATACATATAATTTTTTTTAAATGGATCACAGCGCCACCTAGGGAGACCTAAAAAAACAAAAAAAAAACTTCGGAGGGTCACACGAATACATGTTGTGAATATAAGGTGGATAGCTTTAGTGGTTAAGCCGTGATGGTCAAAAATATATACGAACCAACATTAAGATTATACCTTGAATTTTGTGAATTTTTACTTTAGGAATTTTTTACAATAAATTTTTGCATAATTACGTATGAATGTGAGACAGGTTTTAGGTTAAATCGGGTTTCATTTCTGGCATCAGTTTTGTTCTAGCTGAGCAAGTTTATATACAAAAATGTTTTGAAAAACATTCCTAAAGAAAAAATTCACAAAATTGAAGATGTGATCAGGTTAAGTGCACCCCTATCGCCTCCTTTTTTTAATAACTTTTCATGCCTAATCCGAAAATCACCCAGGCAACATCAATTTTTTTTAACCTCTATACATAAAAATCGACCCAGCCTAATGTTCATCTGTTCCACCCACACTTCTAAACTACTTATCATAATTTGACAAATGAGGTATCGTTAGAAGCGTTTTGATCGTCTGCTGGTTATAGGCTATATATTAAATTTAATATAGCCCCCTCTAGATGACATAAAGCCATGAACTAAAAAAAATTTTTAGTGGCATAAGCAAATGTGGTATCGTTAGAAGCATTTTGATCGTTATATACAATAAAATATATAATGTTTAAGTTGTTTATTTAATAGACAAAAAATATTGAATAGTTTGTACATAACAACTTCAGATGAAAATATTTTCTTATTTCATACTTTTTAGAGCGTGCTTTTTAAGTAGCCGAGTTTTAGTTTGGAACTATTTTTTTATATCTAATTTCATCGAAATTCCTGACAGCAGAAATTTCTTGAAAAACATGTTGGATAGTTTCTCAACACTTCCACGTTCAATCAATACCATACGTTTAATTAACAAAAAGAGTGAAGGATGTAAATTTCATATATAACGGTATTGTTATCGCAATACAGTGCCATGAATTCACAAGTTCCAACTCATTTTTGATGACTATTGTGCTAATTTAATTCAAGTCAAATATGCAAATAAACAAGAGCAAACAAGCAACGAAAAGAAGACTGCTAAAAAAAATTATCTACCCTTAGATAATACTCCACAAACATCATTTACTGCAGTACAAATTGCTGTCCAATGAAAATCTCTTTAAACCCGCCACAACGCTAAACTTCACATAATTTTAGGCGCACTTTTCACGCAATTTTTCTTTAAATCCGCTTATATCCCGGAAATCCCGACAAGTAAACAAACTCTCGGCGCGTTGTTCTTTTTAGTGCCACATCAGCTTTGAGCTAATTAAGATTGAGTGCTACCGAGTAGCAAGAAGCAAAAATAGCTTGCTAGGTAAACAATTCAAACAAGGCACTCAAACACTTTGAATAAACAAAGGAATTTGTGCTTTTTGCGTTCGGACTGCTTCAAGCTCAAATAGAAGTGTAAGGCGCAGGACTCAACTTGGACAGCTGATGGTCGGTAGCCAAGAAAGTCAAGAGGTGAAAAGCTTTTATCGTGTCGAGCCAAGTTAGAGCTGGTGAAAGAGCAGCAACGTGCTTTAGTATGTCGTGGGAATTTAAAGTGTATGAATAACGGCAGAGTGCTTGCAATTCTATCTAACGGTATCGGCAAGGTGAAAGGTGTGAGGAGTGAAGAGTTTGCAAAATAAAAATAGCCATAATAAAACTTGCTTTCGATGCAATGCGTGATTTAGATAAATTAACTTACTTTTTTTGCGAGTTTTAGGTGTTGATACAGAAAATAAAAATAAAAACTGTAAATGAAAAAAGAAACAAACCCTTAACCAAGGTTTTAAAGTGCCTGGGATTTTTATTTCAGTGTTAAATTTCAAATAATTCATCAGAGTTTTAAGTTTTAAAACCAAAAAATATTGCCTCCTTTTAGGACTTATAAAAGTTATAACAAACGCAAAAATGCTCAACTCCTAATGCAGTTGCAATCCTCCAAAAAAGGCAACGCAATTCAATAACGACATTTTTGGATAATCAATTTTTGGAACATTGCCATAGATTTGTCCCAAGTCTAAATGGCAAATACAGGGTGAGTTTTGGTGTATATAGAAGCAATAAAAATATATATTCAAGGTTAATCATTACTATTCTTATCTGACTGATCATGTGTATAAAATTGAAAACTGCTGCTGCTCTCTATTCATGTCACTTAATATCTTTTGATCTGCATTGAAATTTTGTCAATCAATAAATTGATTTTCGATTCATTGCCACTCTGATTGTTAATATGTATGTAAACAACAACCGCAAAAAAGGCAATCCCATTGACAGTATTATTTGTTAGTTTTACCGTGCCTCCCCCTTCTTTATTTATGTATATGTTATGCTCACCATCCCTGCTGTCGGTGGCATGGCTGTTGTTATTGACGCTGTTTTTCGAGTGTGGGTCGCCCATGTAGCCAACATGTCTCAGTAGTTAGTTGCATGTGCTCACAGAGAAAACTGCAATATCGGCACTTTTGTCACTTTTTTCGCCTACCTTTCGTATTCATTACATTTGTTTTGTTGCAAAGCTTTGCCTTTGGGCCTATTTTTTCAACATTCCACTGTATTTTCTCATTTTCTTTTGCTCTGTTTATCTTTTAATAAAAGTTTAATCTAAATCGCGTGTAACGCCAGCTACATGTAGACAGACAGACACAGAGACTGTGGCATGTTATGGCTAGCGTCATGTTTGTATTTCCACAAATCAGATATTCTGCTTATTATAGTGTTTGTCAAGTTAGACACTGGATTGTTTGGTTTTTTAATATGGTCTTTATTTCTTGTTCTAGTTTTGCATAAAATATAGTTTTGCCTTATTTAACTTATGAGTCACATCGGAAGAGTTAATTACAAAATTTAGTATTAAGGATGTGTTCGCATTTGATCTAAATGCGCCCTAAACTAAATTGTGTCGATAAAGCTTCCCAAATAATTTAGGTAATTTTCGAGCTACCTAAATGATTCATTAATTAAGAAGCACTGCCTTTTTGACACTGCCTTATCGATAATTTAGTTTAGGTGGCATTTAAATAGCATCTAGCCATTTTCTTTTTTTAAGTTAAACTTTTTTAGCACCATAGTTATTTGACTCGATGAAACGAAAATGACATTAAAAAAAATATATACAAACAAGCCATCGCTTAGTACGTACACAAACCAATTTCAAAGACAATTTCAACGTTGCAGTAGCTGTTGAACTGTCGGAATTTTAGAGTATACTTTTATGAAAATTTGTAAAAGCCAATCTCCTTAACGTGTCTCCTTTTTGTGTGAGGCTTTTTAAAAATATAAGATCAATATTTTAAAAATATGTAACAAATTTATACATATTTAAAAATTAAAGTAAAAAACTAGAAAGTCAAAACTTTGATTTGCAGGTCTTTGTTTCTCATCTCTAGCTAACGATGTTTTATGAAAAAGTCGTACTAAACATTTTGAAGATATGATAAGAAAAAATATTTTTTTCATAGAAAGAGATATTGGGGTAATTTTTTCGCATAAATTTTTTTCTGGTACTTGACAATTTTGTAAAAATTTAAAAGAAAAATTTAATTTGGCCAAAAATCATATTAGCATATTATCTTATTATTATATATTATCATAAAAATATTATTATCTTATTATTACAAAAAAAATCATATAGCCCTTGATGTTTTGATGGACAAAAACAGTTTAACAATTTTTGCGCAAGCTGGAAGAATTTTTCCAAATTAATGTTATGTCATATGAAAGCTAGTCAGCAATGCAATTTTTACTAAATTTTATATTTATCACAAAAGCAACTTTTAAGTCATGTTTTAAGCAAAAGTTTAATAATTTTTTTTAAATTTTTTAAGTAAAAAAAAAAATTTGTTATAACACGTTTTTAAAACGATCTAAAAAGTATAAAATAATTTCTCTTAGAGTGGGGCTTTTAGTTGTCCTAAAAACGTGGGTCGCATGCTATAGAGCAGCGATGCCCAGCGCCTAACTCTTTCCACTCTTTTACAACAACTTCGATATTTTCATGATTGCTCAGTTTGCAATTTCACCCTCGCTTCTTAATGTTATTTTTTAGTTCTTTCGAACCATCGATCGTGGCTGTTTTGCACTCGCATTCGCATCGTAGAAGTTAACAGCATGCGTCGTATTCCTTATATTTGTCGTTGTGTGAATGAGGCTTGGGCATTTTAGTTCACTAAAAAGATCGCTCTTTTCAGTTCAGTTGAGTTTAATGAACTAGTTCGTTCATATAGTTCTTTTAGTTCGTTTAGTTCGTTCGCTCTTTTAGTTCTTTTCGTGCACTCGTTCATGTTGTTAGTTCGATAGGTCTTATAGTTCGTTTCGTGTTTGAGATCGTTAGGTATGTTAGCTCGTTGTTTTTTTAGTTCAATAGGTCTTTTAGTTTGTTTTGTTTGCTCTTTCATGATCAGATCTATAAAATGAAACGAACTATATGACCGAATCAATCATTAACTGCGGACATAGAAGAAATTTACATAAAAATACTATATATGGGGCATTCCACACAATATTTGCCACAAAAACTTGTTTTTGCAAAAGTTTTTTTTACCGTACATTAGTGAAAAACTGTATCAGCACGAACTCAAACCATTGTTGACTGAAACCAAATTTTTTCTAGTTCATTTCTATCTGACTCGCTGCAAAATCAATTGAACTAAAAGAACGAGAATCAACGAACTAGTTCACATAGTTCATGAGTGCGAATAGTTCAATTGAACTAGTTCGTGAACTACCCAAGCCTAGTGCGAATACAATTTGAGAAAAAGTTATTGAATATTTGCAGGTACGTACTTTTTTATATTGCATCAGAATAAATTATTTTTATAGGGGTTATTATACCCTTGAAAAATGGCAAGAAAAGAATTTGCGGAAAACTGGGAGTTTGCCTATTTTTTATAGATAACAAAAGACTAAAAAGAGTTTAATCTTAATAATATAACAGGTTAGTTAAAAATAAAACAGTAAGATAATAAAAAATTTAAAAAATTAAGGTTAAAGCAAATAAAAATTATTATAAGATTAAAAAGTGAAAAAATAATAAAAAAATCATAAAAAACATAAAAAATAAAGTAAAAAAACATAAAAATAAAACAAAAAATAAACAAATGATATCTGAAAACCTCCACGCGGTTAAAGCTGGGTAAATCAGAATGTATTCTGACTAGCGAAAAATTAAAAATTTGGAATTACTTGATTCATTATTTTTACATTATAAGTTCGCTCTCGCGGACTCTGCCAACACTCGTGTTATTGGTAATTCCTCATTACATCCAGATTTAAAAATTTTTTGATATTGTTGTTGTTGTTTTTGCACTCTTCAATAATTTTCGTGGACATCGCTGCTATAGAGATTAGTAAGGAGTGTTGTAGTGTTGTAGTGTTGTTGGAGACAATTGTAGTACGTTAGTGAACAAATTATTTCTTAACCCATGTCCCTTGACTGTCAGGATAAAAGTCCTTGCATGGATGATAGATTGAAGTTTGTAGACATCTATTGTGTTCAGTCCAGTAACCAAGGATCACTAACCTATTGCTGAGTTGCGGCACAACTAACTCTGAGTGTCTTCCACCCACATAATAAACTCTCAGCTATAAGGATATAATTGCTAAACCTAAAAAGTGTTGATTTTAAATAAATTCAAGATTATTTTTATTATTATATAAATGTTTTTTTTTTATTAAAAGAATTGATTTGTTACATTTGATTTTTAGTTCGTCACACATATATTGGTATGTTATTGCCAAATATTGCTATTCTATGCATTAGGAATCTTGCATAGAAACAGTGACTCAGTGGATTCAACCCTAAGGTTTGTGATGCAGGGTTAATATTCTCTATAGCATGCGCCCCACGTTTTTAGGAGAACTAAAAAACCCACTCTAGGAGAAATTATTTTATACTTTTAAGTTTGTTTTAAAAACGTGTTGTATTAAAAATTATTTTTGCTTAAATATTTTCTGGTTTTTAGTCTTTGTCAAAAACTTTAAAAATTCGAATTTTCAAAAATTCGCCACTAAAAGGTGACAAAAGAATTTGTTCAAGAAACCAAAATAGTTCTATAAATATTAAAAATGAAACAAAACAAAAAACGGAAAAAATGCATTGACGTTGCTAAGGCTCGAACTCACAACCTTACGATCATAAAGCAAGCGCCCCGTGCTCTGAGCTACAGAACTCACAAAGAAATATATTCTAAATAGCAGTAAATCAAACTACTTTCTTGTAAAATAAATAAAAAAATTTTATTTACACTACTTTTTTTATAATTTTTTTTTCACCCACAGTGGTGAATTTTTCAAAATTTGAATTTGTTTCATAAAAAAAACAAAAACTTTCGTCTACATCGTTGAGACTCGAACTCACTATCTTGTGGTAAGAAATCAATCGCTTTACGCTATGAGCTTCAGAACTTATACCAAAACTTTTTCTAAATGAGGTAATAAATTAATTTCAGTTGTAAATTTTTGAAATTTAAAAATGTCAATGAGCTTTTCAGTATTTTTGTTTGTTTTGTTTTGTTAAACGTACAGAAAAGAAAATAAGTGATTATTGTGTTGTCATCCAGTTCTGAGCTACATTTTAAGTTTCAAAACTCTAGCTCATCGGAAAGTTGGTCAAAAATGGATTCCAAGATTTGTACGGGACAGACATGAAGTGAAGCTAATAAAAACGTGTTTAAAAGATACAAAATATATTCGCTGACTAAACGGTTTGCTATTTTTGTTAAGACCTTTGATTGGACTTTTCAACAAAAAAATAAAAGTTAAACATATTTAAAAACAGCGAACATATTTGCATCGAAAGTCTAAAATATTGATTTTAAGTCGATTTTTTCTTATTCTTAGGTTAGGATATTTTATGAAAAAGTCGTTATACTAAAAATTTCTAAAGGTTTCACTTGATTTCACCGTGCGTGTCGGCCCAAACATACTTTTTTCTGAAAATTCGACTTTAGTAGAGGCAGGATCGAGGTCTAGAGGAATAATTAACCAAGAAAAAATCGCCCAAACCGCAGAATGAGTATTTACAAAAAAAAGGCCTTTTAAATAGAAACTGATAAAAAAGACATAATAAACGATCGCCCAAAACTGTGAACTATTTGAAGAGGAAGGACATATGATATAAATGATGGGCTTGAATCAAAAACGGCCAAGTACTCTTTTTACTGATTTGAGTAAAGAAGGTACACTGTAATTCATAGAAAAGAAAACATAAGCGCAATTCATAATCTTGTGTATTTGAGATAGCAAATTAGTCCAATTGTAAAATTTCCCATTAACTGTGAACGATCTCTTTCGGTTTAGTTTGCAACACTTGTTGTAAAACATAAAATTCACAGCTGATCGATGAAAAGCAAAATCAAAGATTATATAGTATAAAGATGTGCCACGTAGAACATTAAAAAGTAACAAATATTTTTCAGATCAATACGTAAGCTTTTATGAGCGCGATGAAAAAGCTTTTTTGAGAGAAAAGTTTCCAATCCTTGCATGCACATTCTCTCTGCAATGCTCTTTCACTATTCACTCCACAATGCTTCACAGCATAGATCACCACTGCATGGTTTCTCATGGCTAGCGAGAGTCGTGAAATTTAATGTTGTAATTGTTTTTTCCGTTGTTGTTGTTGTTGTTGGAACCAAGCAGTTGTGATCTCTGCTTGACAGAAACAAATGTTTTCGTTTGTTTGCATTATTTTCATGATAATTTCCTTATTTTGTGCGAAGCAAATTTTTCTTATTCACTGCTTGCTATTAATATTGCCTATTTTTGATTGACTATCAGCCAGAGCAGTAAAATCTGCATATATATTCAGAATCTTAAGGAAAACTGAATAACGACATACAAATCCATCCAATGAATTCAAAATTGTTTATAAATAAAATTTTTCATTCACATTGAATTTTAAAAAAATTGATTAGTAATTAATTTAAAATATTTTTTTTCGTTATTCAGAATAATTCATTATTTTTTATTCATATGAATTCTATTTACAAAGAATGCAATTCAAAAAGAATTTAAAATTTTTCAATAATTAATTTTTTGTACATTATTTATTTTTTTTTTATTTATTGCCTATTCATGTGTTATTCATTATTAATTTTATAGTCATTATTAATTTTTTATTTATTATTATTTGGTTCCATACTCAAAAGTGAATAACAAGATTTTTTTTTCATTTTATTTATTACTCAAAAGTGAATGAAAAATTAGAAATGAATACGAAATTTATAATGAATAAAAAATTAATAATGAATAAAAAATTAATAAAAAATTGATAGCGAACATTTAATTCATAAAATAGTAGTGAATAACAAAATTTTTTATTCATTGTATTTTTTATTTAAAAGTGAATAACAAATAATAACAGTGGTTAACAATTTAAAAAAAGTTGGCGCGACAAAAACGACATTGCTAGTTCGATTGAGTATTTTTTCTAGATAACAAAAATTATTAAGACCAGGTTGGTTCGAATTTTTTTAGAAGAATTTTTCAACTTTTTTGAGTTTTGAAAAATATTACCCCAGTTATGATTTTATAACTCCAAAAGTATTAATTTATTATACAAGTTTTATAAATATTTACAAATGTGACATTTATACCTTTTATTAAAGCTTTTATTTATACGATTATTTGTACGATTTTTGTAGACATTTTCTGAATATTACATTTGTGAAAGAGTTTAAAATATACCGTTTATTTGACATTTCCCATTTTTTAACATTGTTAAAAAAAATATTTCAACGAATATATTAAGGTAAAAAGTATGATTGTAGTAGGTTGGATATAAACGTATTTCGGTTTTAGTAAAAATACTCAAAACTACCTGCATCAAAGTCGACGTGGTGAGTTCGTACTAAACAAATTCTTCTGACTTTGAAAACCAAATTATCATATATTTAACTAAAGATTTTGTTTGCAAACAATATTCTTAGCGTTTTTAGCTAAATTTAAAAATCCCTAAAATGCAATTTTACATTATAATAGGATTTTCAACACTGTAAACTCTTTGAAATGAGTCATAGCAGAATATTTTTACAACATTCATGATTTTAAATTTTTATTTGTTTTCTTGATATAATCAGTTTTCAACACTACCTGGATTATTTTGAATTGCCATGGAAATGAGTTAAATAACAGAAATAACGTAAACAAAGATACGTCAAAAATAAATCAAAACAAAACAACGAAATCTTTGCGCCGATATAAATAACTAGCTGAAACACTGTGTGTTTCTGCCACGCCCCCGTTGCCAAACGCCCATAACATGCTATCAGTGAAACGGCACGAGTAAATTGTGGTCGAGTACCGAATTCCGGGGCTGTGCAGCGACCTATAACTCCAAAGCTATTCAATATCAAAAAATTTCAGTTGTGTGGGAAGGGTAACGCCCATAAAATTTTATCAGTGAAACGTGTAAATTGTAGTCGAATACCGAGTTTCGAGGCTATGCGACCTATAACTCCAAAGCAATTCGATATCGCAAATTTGGTTGGTGTAGGAGGTGCCACGCCTCCTTGCCCAACGCCCATCACATGTTATCAGGGAAACCTTACTTGTTAATTGTGGTCGAATACCAAATTCTGAGGCTTTTCGAAATATAATTATAAAGCTATCTATCCGATATCGCATATTTGGCCTGAATAGGAGGTAATTTTGAGTATTAACCATATTTTTTAAACTCTTTCACAAATGTAGTATTTAGAATATTTATACAAAAATCGTTAGATCAATACAAAAGATAGCTTAAATAAAAGATATAAATGTTTTATATGCAAACATGTACAAATTTTGTAATATGAAAAAATACTTTTGAAGTTATAGGATCATAAATGGGGGCATATTTTTCAAAACTTAAAAAAATCGAAAAAATCTTTGAAAATTCTTTAATTCTTTTCGAAATGCATTCTTTCTATAATACTCATACAATTTAACACAAAGTTTATATTAATATAACTTATTTTCTGGTTTGTTTGTTAAATTGGCATTTGTACAAATCTAAATGACTTAACGGACTTCGCTCAATTTGAGTACACATATTGTGTGCATCCTAGATGAGATTGTAACATACTTAGTTTTGATCGCGCTCATTCCACCCATTTCCACTTACGTAAATTTTGAAATTGAAATCTTGTTTGAAAAAATTGTTTCGCAAATAAAATTTAAAAAATTTCAGAATTTTAAAACCAAAAACATTCACATATCTTTAGAATTTCAGAAATTTTTGGTACAACGACTTTTTTATAAAACATCGTTCCCCAAGAATGAGAAAAAAACGACATGCAAATCAAAACTTTGACTTTCGATGCAAATATGTCCGCTATTTTAAATATATTTAATTCAAATTTTTTGATCAAAGTTTTAATAAAAGCACTTTACAAAAATAGTTTCAACTGTAGCGTTAGGTCAGTGAATATATTCTTTAATTTTTTTTCAAAAACTGGCCAAAATATTGAATTTTTACTCAAAAAAATATTAAAAAAAATGTCTTTGTTGTATAAATAAGAACAATTGAAAATTGTATATCTGAGTACTTTTCATAAAGTAAAGCATGTATTTGCAATAATATAACAAAAATATATAAAAGTAGTTAAATAAAAAAATTTTCCGCAAAAAAAACTTACAAAATATTGCTTACAACATTATTCGCTGCTAAGCTTCAACTAATGGAATCGCCCTTACAATAATATAACACTAAAAATATCATGTGTCAAAAAAACCAAGTCAACACACAAAATTATGTCATCCTAGATTATGTCATCTTTATGATATTATATTCTTGAAATTATATAACAAAAAGATAAGAGATAATGCAAAAAAAATAATAACTTTCAATTATATAATGTTCGTAGGGTAGTTAAGTAAAAAAATTGCCTACATTTTTTAAGTAAAACCTAATGAAATTCTGCTACATTTTGTTGGCAGCTATATCGTTTATTCAAATGTTTCGTGCATCAAATCTTTACATATCATTTCTATTGCTTTTTAATATTATGCTCACATTTGCTCACATTGTCGCTTAATTATTCTCTCGCTCTCGAAAGCTTTAAATCGTTCGCTCGCTGACTCTCATAAAGCTTTTATGTGGATTTATGATAAATCCACATTCAAATTTTACTGTGCCACTTGCTTGTATGGCGGTGGCACATCTTCCTATTATATTATCTGTGGCAAAATTATTTTATTAAAAATGTGCTTAAACAAATTTTATGTCAAAAAAAAAGATTTTATGCACAATTAATTCGTTTTTGTATTAGCTCATCTTCCGTATCAGTTTTTTTTTTCGCTTTTACTTTTTTTCACTATCAGCTGTCAGTTTGCAATTTAGTATTGCATATGTATAGTAAATATAAACTATAGGGCAAATCACAATCTAGTCGTAGGAAAAACAGTACAGTACAATTTTCTCAACCTATTTGGTTAATTTTCGTAGAGAGAAGGAGTGCACCGAATATTTTTTGTGACATATTTAGACTTGAAATATGAGCATTCAAAGAATATTTTTAAATAAAACTTAAACTATAAAAGATGGAAGAACAAGGTGTAAGAAACAATTTCAGACATTGCAACATTTTTCACTATCTCTTACGGATACCCTACAATAAGCATATTTTTTTGTGTAACATGTGTGAATATATATTGTGATGGTGAAATTTCTTACAAATAGTAAATTTTTATAAATTCCCCTTATCTTAACATCAAACTTATGATAAAAAGTCATTGGCTGAGAAAAATAACGATATACGAAATCGTTTTTGGTAATATTATATCTCGAAAACTGTAGATTTTTTCAGTACAACGCATTTCCTTGAAGCAAGGCCACCGCCTCAGAATGAGAAGAAACTATTGAAATTTCAAATTTTGATTTTGCCAGCAAATATCTCAGCCATTTTCCAGTCGATTTTCATCAAATTTTCTTTGTCTGGAAGTGCAATTAAATGACTTTGGAAAAATAAGAAAAGATTAACCTAAACCTTACCAATTCAATGTTTTATATTGTTTTTAAAAATCCTCTAAAATATTACATTTTTGTTAAAAAAATAGTCCAAAAACTATTTTTGTTGTAACATTTTTCAAATTTTTTTTTTTCAACACTCTTTTATATGACATGTAATTTATTTGTTAATTGCATAATTCAATAAACAGTTCCCCGTTTCCAATAAACAATTCCCAGGCCTAAAATCCCATGACGAATAATCGTCTGTGAATCCGAAAAGAATTTTCACACGTTATAATGATTTGCTAACGAACTTTCTTACGATTTTCTCCTACCGGCATGCGGCCTCACAATTTGCAACGCACCAATCTGGCAGCGCCGATTCATTATCTACGAAAGTTCAAAACTTGAAAAGTTGTGCAAAATAAAATTTATAATAAGGTGGTAAATAAAAGGTTTATAATAAAAATTTATAATAAATAAAAAAAACTAGTAAGGAATTATCTTCGACTGGGTCGAATTAGAGTATATATAAAGTCTAAAGCAAACTGTTAAATATTTTTAAAGAGATTTTCCCGTTTTGGTTAAGTCACTTTGTATGGGAGGTAGGCGTGGTTTTCATCCGATTTTTACAAATTTAATACTCAAAATAAATATTCAATATTTAAGACATTGTGCGAAATTTGAAGTCATGTAATTGATTTTTGTGGAATTTAAAGAGATCTTACCGTTTTGGTTAAGTCACTTTGTATGGGAGGTAGGCGTGGTTTTCATCCAATTTTGCTCAGATTCGAACTTGACCTCCATTTTTGTATAAAAAGCTTATATTTTGAATTTCGTTATGATAGCTCAAAAATTACGGCTGCTATCGTGGACACAGACGGACAGACGGACATGGCTAAATCGACTCAGGAGGTGATGCTGATCAGGAATATATATACTTTTCTATACTGGCCACGCATCCTTATCGGCGTTACAAACGGAGTGACAAAATTAATATACCCCCATTACGTTTTTTAAACTGGCTTTCGTGGACGAATTTTTCTTCATCTATTCATTGCAGAAATTTTTTTCATATTTCAGATTTTATTTTGTTGCCGAAATTTCCTTCGAATTTCAGTTTTATTTTCTTGGCGATATTTACTACATATTTCACTCTTGCTTTCGCTGACGAAATTTCTTGCATTTTTCTTTTTTTGCAAGTTTCGTCGACGAAAATTTGGACACTTGTATTAAATTTTCGTATACAAAATTTGGACACTTGTATTAAATTTTCGTATTTCGGTTGGGAATTTTCGTACATGAATCCTTAAGGAAATAGCCAACTGAGTTTCTATCATCGAAATTACTACTATGAATGAATTACTACAACCTATGATTTTGTTGATGAAAATTAATTTTTTTCAAAATGTTGTTTTGGAAAAGAGAAGTGCACTGAATATTTGTTGTGACCTTTGACCTGAAATATGAGCACTAAAGGAGAATTTCTTAAATAAAAGTTAAACAATATGAGAGAAAGAGCATGGTATAATACTACGTTTACATTGGACCAAATGACTCATTTGAAATGAGTCATTCAAAGGTGTTTACATTGATTTTTTTGCGAAAGTATCTTATTTCGTTTGACAACAGGTTGTTTGTTGGTGTTTTTTGCATTTGTTGTTTGACGTTTTCCTTTGTGTTTTGTGTGTTCAGTGTTTTTTTATCTATTCTCTATTGAAAGCGTTCGAAATAGTTTGTAATATGTTTAAGGAACGTATCCGATTCAAATGAGTTGAATTGTAATTGAGAATTTGTATAAGAAAGGAGATGATTTCGTTTCTCATTTGGCTGAATGTACTAAAATGAGTCATTTGGCCCAATGTAAACGTAGTATAAGAGGTCATTTTAGACATGTAAAAAAACATTACAAACATTTTCAGCTATCTCTTACGGATACCCTACTACATTCATCAAGTATTGAATCAACACATTCGCGCGCACGGATTAAAGAATACATTCTATGCATAGATTTTTCAAAAGTTCTATATTGAAAATTTGACACTATTTCGAAAACAGTCATATTCTGAAAAAAATTTAAAAAATTTCGAAAGTGTTAAATTTTTCGAATAATGTTAAATTTCAAAAAAGTTTAAAATTTTGAACAAGAGTCAAATTTCGGAAATTGTCAAGTTTTGAAAAAAATTTAAAATTTTTAAATACATATGTACTTGTAAAATTTTTAAATATTGTTGATTTTCTATGACTTAAATACAAATTCTAAATGTTTGATAATTTAAGTCATTCTTGATTTTTAATACAAACTCTAGTAGTTTGATAGTTTAAAATCATTTATTGAGCTTTAGGTCGGTCAGGTTAGAACAATTAATTGCTCTAACGAATTTTTTCCAAAGAAACAACAACAACAAGTGTCAACAAGTGTCAAGTTTTGAAAATTATCAAATTTCGTCGTATCAAATTAAAAAAACAAAAAAGTCAAATTTTGCAGTGTCAAATTTCGAAAAAGTGTCAAATTCCGAAAAGGCGTTTAATTTTAAAAAATATAAAAATACTACTTTAGGGCCAACGGTCCAATTTTTTTTCATAATTTTATCGTATGTATTTGGACCTCCTAAGCCCAAATATGAGAACATCCCGCTCCCAAGTGGTTTCCCACCAACAAAAGTATTTCATATTTCAAGTATACAATATAAGTAACATATTCTGCCTTGTAAAGGGCTAAAAAGAATTTAGAAAAAAGTGCACCAAAGAGCAAAAATAATCTACAAATATTTTTTATAAAATTTTTCTATAGTAAACACAACAACTATGTCCAAGGCAATTTTGATGTTATAGAATTGCTTAATTAAGAGTGAACTTTTTAAACGCCGATACACGTAACGACATATATGTCTTTTGTCTCCTCTTTTAGAAATCGTTAAGCGAAATCTGTAATTTTGTAAAAATTGCCGTGTATTTTTATTGATTTTTTAACTGTGTTTTTATACAAACATCATGCGTCAGGCGTGTGTTAAATTCGCTAACATGTTTTAATAAACAAGTTTTGGTTTTGTTTTTATTTTATTTCTTTTCAATCTTTACGCTCCAGTTTTTGCTTTCAATTCTCTAAAAAGTCATGCATGTTCTAATGCACTCATTCACCAACATCCTGGGCTTTTCTACTCCACAACTTTACGAGTATGTTGTGAATTATGAATGAATGAATGAATGAAAGGAAATGTAAAGAACGTTACTAAAAACGATACATTTTATGAGGTGAGTGGTGTTTTGTACTGTAACAAAGTGCTCTTATTTTAAATGTCGATTTTTAGTGCTGCACATAAATTTAAGGACATTTTAGGCGAGCGATTATAAGCGCACATTATGCTTGTCATGGAAGAAGATGTTAATGAAATATGGTAAAGGGAAAAGTGTGTCTAGCAGTAGTAATAAATGATTTTGCAATGGCAAAAATGTCTGCCTGGGTGTCTGACTAAGTTGTTGTTGCTAGATGTTACATTTGTGGCAACTTTTTAAGATACAAACAATAACTCTTAAATATTTAATATTTAATGCCACTCCCATCTCCCATAAGAAATATTTCAGTGTAACCCGAGAAACAATTTGTGTCCGTACCAAACTACTCAGGCACAAAAGTCCAGAATCTCGGACTCAATTTTATTTTTAAAAGCTACGAGTAGTAACGAAAAACTGCGAAGATTAGAAAAAAATTAATTGCACATTGATATTAAGACGAATGCAATCGAGCTTCAGCAAACAGAACTCGAGAAAAAAAATTTATATGTTATGTCAATAAAGTAGCTGATATGTATCGAAACTGGCCTGAATCTTAACTCTAATTTACCCGAAACATACCCAACAAGTACCTTAAAAGGTACCTGAAATAGTACCGTAGTCAGTCTGTATTATGTCAATAAAGTGTTCAAAAACGAGCGACTATGTTCGGACACAATAAACTGACGAGTGCCCGAATCGGTCTTCGTTCGTACATTGTGCCTGCACTACAAGGTGTTCCAGAATAGCACTTCTTTTGGTGCAGAGGTCGGACATTTACATATATCAGATACTTTATTGACACAAAATATGAAATTGTTTCTCGGGTAAATGATTTATAAAAAAAATGATTTATGAAATATAAAAAAAAAATCATAACAAAATAGCTGATCATTTATTTTGTTGTTATAAAAAAAAATGGAGTGAACCTCATGCATTTTGCTGCAAATTATTCCTGATTAGTAAGATTAATACTAACAAAATCTTACATATTTACTACTGCATACTTTTTGGCAGTGTGATAAAACGTGGGAAAGTCGTGTAGCTTGTATTTTGTAAGCAGGCTTCGCTAAAATGCTTAAACGAACACTAACTGCATTATTCTTTGCCATGAAGCAGCACACCAACGACAAGCAAGACACGAGAGGCAATACTTTTTTCTATACGAAATTCTATTGCTTCTCTTGTCTTGCTTGTCGTTGGTGTGCATTTTCGTTATACAGAATAAAGTAGTAAATAAAATTATAAAACTGTTAATGTACTTCATTACGTACAACTGAAAAAATACTCCAAGAGCTTTTACCGTCTAGTTTTGTATATCGAAAACGCAAACTAACGATAAGCAAGAAACGAGAAGCAATATCATTTTGTATAGAAAAAAAGTATTGTTCATCATGTCTTACTTGTCGTTGGTTTGCATTTGCGATTTACAAAATAAAGAAGTTGTTTTTGCCATATGTTGTGAAAAGAGCTCAAATGTGCTCACTCTTGTTATTTGAAATATTTAAGCTAAGGATCAATAAAAATAATTCCTTATATAAAATAGAAGTGCTGCGATGTGCTGATATACATAGTTATATTCTGTTAAAAACTACATTTTCTCTTTTTCTTCACATCGACTTACATAAAGAATTTATTATAAAATTTAAACTAAAAATAATTTTCGAGTATGCAAAATGTTTTCCAACAATCCTTTTAGTAGATAAAACAACCTAGTAAACAAAATTACCAATATTTTACGACATTATTCAAGCGTTTTTACATTACTCGACTTTTATGGCGTCTACTTTGAATTTTTTCAAAAATATTTTGAAATTATAATAATTAGACTATTCTTAAACAACGTAAAGAAAAATTAATCAAACGAGCTCATGAATTTTGACACTAGGGCAATTTGATAATTCCGTGGAAAATAAAAAAAGGAATGATTTTTACAGCAAAAAACGTTCTATTTCTCGATATAGTCTCCTTTTAACTCGATACATTTCCTCAGACATTCCTCCAATTTTTTGATCCCATCCGAAAAATAAGTTTTCGGAAGGTTCTCAAGATAAGCCTCTGTTTTGATGATGAGCTCCTCCCTGGTGGTGAATCCTTTTCGCCGAGCCATTTCTTCAGGTTTGAAAACAGAAAATAGTCGGAGGGGGCCAAATCTGGAGAATATGTTGGATGAGGAAGCAATTCGTACTTAAATTCATGGAATTTTGCCATGGGAGCTGGGCATGTGTGAACGATTGTCTTGATGGAAGAGCACTTTTTTCCTCGCCAAATAGGAACGTTTCTCTTTCAAAGCGGCGTTGAAACGGTCAAATTCGGCTGCATAGTATTCGTCATTATTAATTATTTTTGGTGGAAGGTAATCGATGTAGATTATACCGCGTTTATCCCAAAATACTGTCGCCATAACCTTTCCGGCCGACAGCACTGTCTTTGCCTTCTTCGGAGCACGTTCGGTCGGTGAAGTCCACTGTTTCGACTGTTTCTTTGTCTTTGGTGTGTAGTGATGGATCCATGTATCGTCCACGGTTACTAATCGACGGAAGAAATCCTTATTATCTTTGTTAAACATCGCCAAACACGCCTTTGAGCCAGTCATGCGTTTATGGTCGAGAGTGAGCAAACGCGGCACCCATCTTGCGGATAATTTTTTTCATATCCAAATGATTTCGCAAAATATTCCACACCCGTTCGTTTGAGATGCCTACGGTCTCAACAATCCCTCGCACTTTAACTCTGCGATCGGCCAACACGATATCGTGAATTTTAGTGACCATTTCTGGTGTAGAGATCTCATTTGGGCGTCCAGAACGTTCGGCATCACTTGTGCTTGTACGAACGCATCGGAATTCAGTAAACCACTTGTGAATCTTCCAATCGATGGTGCAGAGTCCCCATAGTATTTATCAGGCCTTTCCTTGGTTTGGCTGATGGGTTTTTTTTGCGTAAAAAATAATGCTTGATGAGCACACGAAATTCACTTTTTTCCATTTTCGCCAAAATTCACAATATCGTCTGCTGACAATGGCTGCCAAACACAAACTAACAGTGCACCCTAAACAAGTGCTCGTTGCGCTGCGTATCCAAGCGCCACGCAATTTTATTTTAAGCTTAACCTAAACAAGTGCGCTGCGGAAAAAACTGCTGCTCTCGAACCAGCTCAGTCTGATCGTTTAAAAATATTTAAGAAACTTTTAGTATTGTGTAAAAATCTATTAATATTGCAAAAACTTCCATTTGCAATTGAGATTAATTAATTAAAAGCAACTGATTGCTCTTTGTTCTAATACTTTGGTTTTATGCAGCCAACTTCACATCCGTACGCACTGTCAAAATTGGAAATTCGATTCATGTTGCGGTAGTCCGGTGCGTGTTTCGGTAGGCTTCATACAAAATGTATGTGCATGAGCCGATTTTGACAGTTAAACCACGCACGCGCACTTGTTTAGGGTGGACTGTAAGCGTCGCAGCGAGCTTAAATTTTGACAGCAGTCTATTAATGGTAGTGGGTAGAATCAGTGTTGCATTTAAAGTTACTACGCGGAAAATTAAAAAATTCAGTAACTTCTCCATTTTCCCTCGTATTTATTTCCACTTTTCAACTATTGTGTTGAGTACTCGGATTTTTTCTTATTTTTATTTGTGACTGATTTATTAATATTTAAAAAAATATATGAAAACATATATTTTAGAAAACATATGACTAAATTAAAAAAAAAATAAGGTATACATTGTATATTATATAATGTTGTTTTAATAAAGTTTTCGACGCAGTTTTGCTATCGAATCTATGCAAAATTTAGACAAAAGGTAATTTCTGAAAAAATTTGTATGTAACTAAAATTGTTTAAATACATATACTAATTTTAAATAATAAAAGAAAGGTTTTTATTGGCGCAAAAAGCAAATTTAAAGAAGATAACGGCACAAATCACCTCTTCTTTGAGGAGTTTGAAAAAAAAATTTATTAATGTTATTAAATTTCAGATTTATTCGAATATTTATTTCAAATTTCTCTACGACATAAGAGCACAATTTAAGAACATCACAGCACAATTTTGAAATTTTTTAAAAATATGCCGAATACCGACGTCATACGTCCTATTACATTTTTCAACCATTTTCAACCTTTTGAAAAATTATTGGATTTTACGATATTTGTCATAAAATTTTATTATAGGTCAGTGAACACAACAACATACATGTCAAAGGCAAATATTGGTATTCTTGGAATAAAATTTTGCAAACTTGAAATTTGTTTTTTATTTTTATTTCTGAAGTAATTTTTTATGTTAAATCGATTTGAAAGAAAAACAAAAATTTATTGTTTTGCAGATTATATCCATATTCGCACTTTGCACTTATAACTGTTTCATAAAAAATTGCTTTTCGATGAAAATATAGACTTGCTCAATCTAAAAACTTAGTACTCTAACAATTTTCTTTAGTATACTTTTAGGCATTACTAGATAAGCCGAACGTCTGTTAGGGTTCAGCAAGTGGACTACTGAAGATGGGAGTTTAGCTGCTTCCGAAACAGTTCTCTTTAGTCTGCTCTGTGATTGACTCTATACAGACTTTTTGTTGTTGACTTCTTCTAACTTGATCTAAATAGCTCACAATTAAAATCATGTAAAAATGCATTTTCCTTGACCAATTGAATCATACATTACAAAAATCAAAAACTTTTCTGTTTTGCTGAATATAATGGAATGAAATTTTTTTAAATATCTCCAACTAAAAAAGATTCGGCCGCATTTCTAAAACACGTTCAGTTTAAGGTGACCCAATATAAAAAATTTCTGACGAAGCAGTTTTAATATTTAGTAGGTTAAATAAAAAAATGTTTAAATACTTATTTGTGTTATATGGGAGGAAATCGATCGTAGTTCTGATCGGATATAAAAATAATTTTGTATGTAATCTAATAGAGCTAATTTCAATTCATATACCAAATTTTATTGGTCTACGATGATTCCTTCTATATATTGACAATTTTTATATGGACCTAACGACTGTTTAGCAAAAAAAAAATTGGCTGCAGACCGGTGAAAAAAACAACATGTTTTTTAATGTACACCTTTAAAACACACACCGGGCACATTGCAGGCAGCACATGTATTTTCGTTTTAATTAAAAATAAAAAATTACCAAAACTAAATAAAAGAGAATTTTTTTTTAAAGCTTAACTTGTAAACTGCTTAGCTTTAATTAACTTTTATACAACAATTTAAACTCTATGCGAAGTTGTATATAACAACCATATATTTCTACATACGAACGTGTAACTTAGGATTAATAACAGTAAAATGCTTATCTTGTTTTTTGCAATAAGCTTCACATTAAATGTTAATGACGCTAAAGCAATAAACACCTAAGTCAAACCCACCTACAGAGCAACGTACAGTGAAAATCACGTTATTGCTTTCATTTAATATGATATCCTTTGAATTTAACATCCTGTCAAAAGCGTGTGTTTCAATGTAGTTCATGTAAAATGAATGAAAGGCGCCAGAAGCAAAAAAAAAGTGTTGCAATGTGTCTGTGTGTGGGTGCTGTCGCAAACACAACTCACAAGATGTAACTGACACGTGCACCCGCCCACACAAGCACACACACACACTTTGAAACATTTGCTTTAATTGTACACGAGGGACGACGCCAGAAACCGTCGGAGTCAGAGAGAAACACAAATTGTCACTGAGGACCCTTAACTATTAATTTAGCGTCAATGACTGGGTGACTGTCACCCACTGTTGAGTGTGTCTGTTTGTGTACTGATTTTAATGCTTATTTCTGAATTGAAGTCATTCATTTTTATCATCATTTGCTACCAGCAGTTAAATTTTAATTTTCCGCCACTTCATAAAGTATTCTTCAACCGCTTTTATGCTCCTTCAACTGCTAATGATTTCCTTTATATTCTATCGTTTTTAGCTTTTTCGACACACTGTGCGGTGGCAGTGGCGGACGCATGGCTTTTGGAGCGGTCATATTGGTCTATTTGGTGGTGCACAATGAGACCAGTGGTCCTGCGGTGGTTTTTGCCACTTTGTTGGCCACAATTTATGCGCTGATTGCTGGTAATTTTTACTTACATTTGTAGTTTTTTTTTATATCTCCACTGATGCCACTTTCGTTCTTAGCTGTCTGCAAGAGTCAGTTGCGCTCGTTACAAATGCCTTACATACGTGCCAGCAATAAATTTGATTTCACCTGCCTCTTTCTGGCCATATGGATGGATGCTTTGGCCATATTGACTGCCTGTGCTGCCTTGGCGCGCACGTTGAGCATTTGTCTGGATGCAATGACGGGCGGTTTGGCGCGCATTCTTATACTAGGTCAGTGTCTGTGGGCAAAATTCTAGCATGCACTGTTTCCTAAACTCACATTAATAAATGCTGCCTACTTTTAGGCCGCAACTCACCCGCGAACGAGCCTTGGCCTGATGTGCTAGGTGTAGCTGTAGTGTTTCTTGTCACCGGCATGTTTATGCTGGGCCTAGAGGTATGCTTCGTTTTTTTCCCCCTTCACTATTCATCTCATAATGTTGCATATTTTTCTCTTTTACTTAATCTTAACTTTACTAAACTCTCTGTTTCTAGCACACAAAAGCCTTTAGCTTCATCATGTCTCTCGGCATGCTGGGTCTGAGCGCTGTACTCAGCGCTGTTGGCTGGTGGACTGGTGACACACTCGAATGGCAACATAGTTTCTTCCTGCCCAATGGTTTAAGCAGTGTGAGTTATTTTGATTATCTAACTTTGTCGTAAGATTTGTCGTAGTGAAGGGCAAAATACATGGATACAAAAATCTTATTCAATATTTTCCATTACACAATCTGGTTTATTTAGCAAGCTTTTCCATTTTTATTAGGTCATGATTTTTGATGAGTAAAAAACGTTGGGTTTGACTTCATTGAGCTAGTATTTTTCTTGCGTTTAGCTTACGTGACAAATGTAATTAAATCCAAAATGGTGCTTGCAACAGGAAACGGAAATTAACGTTTTAATACCCATGGGTGAGCAAGAATTTAGTTAAATTGAGTTCATGATTGAAGTGTAGTCGGACTTAGGACTAATTTCTTTAGCCTTAATAGTTAAAACAATATGCCTTTTCAACTGATTTCTCGTGTTAAGGAGGATAAATTATATAAAACCTACTTTTATTTTATTTCACTACATGACAATTCAGAAAGTAGCTCAAAGTTACTGCAAATATTTCAATCAGTTTAAGCAGTCATTCCACCAGGGTGGAATGGCGCAATGGTGGAATTGATCTAGCCTTCGATGTGTCCTTTTACACGGATGGCTCCAAGATGGAGTGCGGAGTGGGAGCGGGCATATACTCTGAGAAACTGGGAGTGGCGGACTCGTTTCGTCTACCAAACTCAGCCAGCGTCTTTCAGGCCGAGCTTTTTGCGATAAGAGAAGCTTGTCGCACCTTAAGGAGAGCTAATACCAACCACCTTAACGCAGCTATTCTGACGGATAGCCAAGCTGCCGTTAAATCTTTAGCTGCGATCAGTACCAACTCCAAACTGGTAAGGCAGTGTAAGGATGAACTGGCCCGGCTAAGTCACCAACTTATCATTACCATAATCTGGGTTCCCGGCCATAGGAACATTTATGGTAATGAAAAGGCGGATGAATTGGCCAGGCGGGGTTCTTCCCTTGACGTTTCCAGAGCGGAACCAGTCGAAGTTCCACTGAACACAGTCAAGGGAGGAATTCGTTCTTACTACTTAACCTTAGCCGGTCGTAGATGGAGAGAACTACCAACCTGCAGCACATTAAGAAAAATATGGCCCCTCTACAATATAGGCAGAACTCAACAGTTGCTATCAAAGCCCCGGAGCGACATAGCCAGATTAACGGCTATTATTACGGGTCACTGGTGCATCGGAGTTCATGCCGAGAGAATCGGACTACCTTTCAACACCCACTGTCGCAGCTGCGATGACCCAAATGAAAAAGAAACACTAACACACTTTCTGTGCACCTGCCCGGCCCTGGCCAGGTCCAGACTAGCAACGCTTGGCAGGCCCTTCCTCAGCAACCTATAGGAACTCTCAACAACAAAAATCAACAATCTCCTAACGTTCATCAATCGCACCGGATGGTTATAACCTAGCAGTGCGCTGCCCAGTCAACCAACAGAAACACGAGGTTATGGTATCAAAACGGCTCACTAGAGCTACTTGGATCCTACTTGCATGTAGAATCACCATCTAAACCAACCAACCAACCAAGCAGTCATTGTCTCATAGAACATACTCAGCAAGGGATTTTTCGAAATTAGCTGAAATCAGAACGGCTTTTAAAGTTCTAAGCTTAATATTTATTTGAATATTTCATTTATGTATTCTCTAAGCTACGTGAAATGTCTCTCTAAAACCATTAACTAAACAAACAAAGCAACTGGCTATTTCAGCCCTTGAAAGGACTTTGACCGAGGTTCTGCTGATCAATTGTGTGTGCGTGCTATTTAAAGTTTGAGCACAAATGATCGAGACAAATGACTCCGAACTGCTTATTAGGCCGGAGTGAATTTCAAAAGAGTATAGCATCGATTTGGCTCAGGGTACATTCGACAGGAGTTGTAACAAACATGTAAACCACAAAATTTAGTTTCGATCTGATTGCATCTTTCTGCTCCGTTTTGTCCTTAAAATGAGGACAGTTTTTTAAAACTAATTGTATGAAGAATTTAAGGAAGTGGTTCGGTTCAGCTCTAGAAAAAGTATGTTTTGAAAAAGTATGTTTCGAGAAAAACGCGTTTAAGGTTACTCTGGCGAACCGGATTTGAAGCGCTGTAGTATCTGTATTATAAGCGGGACTTATGTAAGTTTTTTTTATATATTCTTGAATAGTTGTACAACAATAATCAATTTAAAAAAAAATTTAATTTAAAAAAAAATTGTTTGCCTAAAATCTCACTTCAGGTATCATTACAGTTTCGAATAGGGAAAAAGTAAGCAATTTTCTAAAGTTAATAACTAGAGCCCTTTATTAGATATTAACATAATTTTTTGTAAATTTGTACATCCTTGAAGATTGAAAAAATAAAATAAAAAAAAAATAATTTTAATAAGAAAAAACTTTAAACGCGTTTACTCGAAACAACATTTTTCAAATGACGGACAGTTAATCTCAGGATTGGCTGGGCCGATTTTAAAACACTTTGTTTTATTTTCTTTACGAATATTTTCTCTAAGGCAATCTACCAAAAAATCTTTAAAAAATGTTTAAAAAAATTAATAAGCAAAGGTAAAGTTCCATAAATGTGGTAGATTTTTTTTACATATCGTCGCCTGACAAAAATAAATGTCGTATGTGAAAATTTTCACTTTTGAGATTATTGAGAAAAAGGGGCTAAAAATTCTAAAAAAAAAGCGGCAAGACCACAAAAATTCCGCAATCTATTGTGAAATGTCTCTGCAAATGGGCCTGAAATTCGGAAGAGATTTTTAATTATAGCCCCTTTTTCTCAATAATCTCAAAAATGAAAATTTTCACATACGAAATTTATTTTCTCAAGCGACGATATATTGCCCAATTTTTTCTTTCTTCTATTTTTCAAATATTGTGGTAGATTTCCGGACGGAAGGCATCCCTCTTGAAGAAACTTTTTTTATTTTTGTTTCAGACGTCCCATTCCAGAGATGTCCGCCATATGGACACCGGATTTTTGAGCACTTCACTTCGGCGCCATCTTTAAGTCACACAAATTATGAAAATTATTGTTTTTTCAATTTTTAAGGATGTACAAATTTAAAAAAAATTGATGTTAATATCTAATAAAAGACTTAAGTTATTGGACTTTAGTCATAAAAATTTTAAAGTCTACTCTAAATTTAGTGTAAGCTTTTTGACAAAAAATTCTATAGAAATAATGCCAGAAAAGCTCACACTAAATATAGAGTCGACTTTAAAATTTTTAGAAAATTGCTTACTTTTTCCCTATCCGGAACTGTAATGATACCTTAAGGGCTAACACCACTGTAAAGTCATTAAAACTAGTCATGTCTTTTCGAATTTTTGTATGCAAGGAAACACAATTTATGTGAAATCAACAAACGGGGTCTTATAAAGCATATATTATATAATCCAAAAAAATGTCTCTTTCGTGTTTTTTTTTAAATGGCGCTAGTGGAGTGTCATTATTGGAGTGCCTTTAAACTAGAGGTGTTCCGTAGCTGGCAGCACAACTGCAGAAGTTCTTGTGCTATAACAAAAAAGAAAAGTGTTTTTAATAATAAAAGATAAATCTAAAGAATATGTAGGAGATTTCAGAAATATTAAATTTAGCAGATTTGGGAGGCGTTCTAAGTCAAAGTTGATGTTTTTAACAAAAAAACCATCGAAATGGCATCATAACTCAGACAATTCATAAAATATCAAAAATCCTACGAATTTCTCTAGATTATAATTATAAATAAGTATGCGAAATTTGAAGTCGATCCGATAAAACCTATTTGAGTTGTGCTGCCAGCCGCAGAATTTACAGGCTCTCCAATAATGAGGCTCTACTACAGACATTTAAAAAAAAGACAAAAATTGTTTACATAATATTATTATTAATATATGCCTAATAATATGTATATTTCACATGAGTTGTCTTTCCTTTCTTACAAAAATTCTAAAGACATGACTAGTGTTAATGACTTTACAGTGGTGTTAGCCCTTAAGTCTTACTTGCAGGATAGAAAGTGTTTTGTTAGTATCACGTTGAATACATTATCCAATACATACGTACTTATTTGATTAAAAAATCTAATCACTTCCTACATTTTGTGATCTGGGGTAATTTTCGATTTTAGATTTACATTTATTGACCATGTCAATTTTCTTATTCCTAAAGCTTACTCTTTATTGGCCTTTATACGTAGTAATAGCTCAGAGTTTTCGGATCCGCATTCCCTTAATATGTTGTTGAGTGCGTCTGTGAGGTCGAGGCTTCAGAATGTGTCTGTTAATTGGTCCCCATTAATGCCCCAACGTGCATTTTATACTAGATATGCTCTGCGTTCTATAAATTTTCATGATCCGTTGCCACCTTAAAGTACACGCCTAATGCTTTCAGGACTTTAATCTTTGGAACCAAGACTGAAGATTTTGTCGCTCTTAGTTATACATGACATAGTTTCTGAAAGAATTGACTGTCATTATTAGAGCTAATTTCTTTCAATATTCTGTTAAGACATTTACGAAACTTTAAATAGTTTTATGTAAAAACTTGTAAAACTAATTATGCTTTAAATGAGTGAATTGCGTATTTCACACCAATTTGAGCTCTAAAAATTAAATTCATATTATTTTCTTAACATAATTATATAATTATTCTTATTACATTTTTTTTGTACTCTGTTATATTATAATTTAATGCTAGTTATTAACAATTGTAGTCTGTAAGGATATTTGTTTCTAAAGACTAAATGAAATGAGCTCAACTTTTTAATCTAGTTTGGAACTATTTCAATTTTGGTTCATATTTCTGCAGGGTTTTTTGTCTGCATTGTTTTTTTTACTATTAATAACATTTGATAAATTTGTTTTTTATATATTTTGATAGCTTCTTACCGCTGCAGCACTCTTGACATTCTGCTTTCCCAGCGATTTTCCAACGCAGCGTATAGGACTGCAACGTTTCACAGGACTCTGTCTGACGTTGCTAGCATGTGTGTCACTATTACTAGCCGCAGTTTGTCTCTCCACAATAGAACACTACAAGTAGGTGGCACTCGATCTTTTTTAAAACCATCAGTACAAATTAATTGACTTGTCTTATTTTACAGATCCGATAAGGAATACATTGCGGTGCCCCTGTTTGCCATACTTGAAGAGAATAATTTTCACAAGCTAGTGCCTGCCGCAGCGTGCCTTCTTATGTTGACCTGTTCGGGTGCTTTTCTGGAGCTTTTCCCGGAGCTCTATAGTATTATTGTTCGCTTTGCGACATCCGAATGGAAAGTGCTATCCAAACAAATCAGCTATGAGAGTTCCGACAGTGGCAATCCGGTGTTGGCGGTCTTTATTGGAGGTGCTTCGATTTAATTTAAATTATTTAACAAAAATATAGCAAATGATGCATTTAAATTTTAAAGGCAGCCTTTGTGCCATGCTGGCATTTGCTTGTCCACTGCAACATCTCAGCTACATATTGGCAGCAAGTCATCTCAGTGCAGGTTTCTTTAGAGCTTTTTATCTACTCTACACGCCCTTTAGGCCTAAATATATGCAACAAAATAGTAAGTTACATTACGACTTGGAATATATTTAAGTAACTCACCGATATTTATTTAAGGTTCCGATTCCTCATTGTCCTATAGTCGCCTATCAACAGCACCTATGGCCAAGAGCAGCTCAACGACGAGTCGCAAGCGTAGCTTGTGGAATCTTAACTTGCCCATGAATTCGACTATGAAGAAACCAAAGTCTAAGTCAAAGCAAAATAAGCAAGAAGTGGAAAAGGAATGGTTGTTACTTGGCGAACCTTCTTCGCCGTGTCCACAGAGAGAGCAACGCGATGTTGAATCAACAATACTATCCGATGGCGAGGCACCGGTAAGTTCATAAAGGATTGCAACGAAAAATCTACTCCTTTAGATAAGTTTTGACTTAAGGCACGTGCTGCGATCATGTACCGCACTTTAAAATAAATTTATTCTAGTGGCATGATTTTTACGAGAATAACTCAATGCCATAATTTTTTTCAATAATTCAAAAACTGTGTTGTTATGTGCTCGAGTTGTACTGCTGCAATAAGTCACAGTGCTAATTTTAAGAGCAAACATATATTTTTTAAAGAATTTTTAAGTCGCGAGGTGATGTACTCGAGTTGTGCTAAAAGGTAAGTATTATTAGCAAATTCTTAGCTTCGTTAATTTTAAAATTAAGAAAATTTATTTGATAATGTAAGAAGGAAAATAGAGTTTTTCTCAAGTTTTTTAAATTAGAAAATTATGCAAAGGATTTTTTAAAGTTATATGGGACATTGCAGCACCAGCCGAGCACATAACAGCACATTTTTCAAAATTAAAAAAATAACAAATATCTAATTTAAATCATACTATTACGAACTTTTTGTTTTCGATGCATATAAACATATCTGGCATTTAGTTATATATAAAAATAGATAAAGTTACCTTTATGCAAATTCTTTCAACCCTACTTTCTTGCTAACGGCAGCCATCCGACTTTGAATATCCCGAAGTAAGGGATATTCAGCTAGACAATTCTGATTCTGATACTTCCACGGACATCGATGCTATTGTCGATGAATATCGACAGAAAGTCAAGGTTTTTTAATTCAATTTTATGAAATTTGATCAAAATAAATGCAAGCTTTATTAAATTTTTCCAGGTGACAACAGCGGGACCTATGGAACGCACAGTGCGTATGCCCTCTGTGTCTTCGTGGCGCGTCACAATTTTCGCTATTGTCGTACTAGGTTTGGGTATCACGCTCACAGTGGCGGGCTTGTTAGCCCAATGGGCACCAGCAACCTTTGCAGGCAGCTTTGGTTTGTACATTTTTTTCTCGATTGTTTAAAAGTAATTCCCAGCAATAATTTCATCAAATTCTAGGAGTTATTCTCATCGGCATTCTGATGTCCTTCATTCCGCAGTACACGGGTAGCGTGGTTAACGTTTCACCTCTACTCTGCTGCGCCTCCCTAGCACTTGGTGTGGTGCTCTTCTCCGCATGCGCAACTTACTCGTGGCCTGCCATCATCTTTTGGCTTTTTGCAGGCATTCTTCTTCTATTGCGCTGTGATCATTGGTGTTGTAGCTGCTTTAATCACACCACAACGGTCAATGAACCGCTAATACCAAGCGTCTCGGCAAAGACAACTACAATACGTATGCCACGCCCACCCAAGGGCATTGTCACTATACCAACGCGCATCAGTGGTGCGCATAGATGACACTCAGAGTCCTCAGAAGGCGATTTGTTCAATGAGGACTTTAATGTACAGGATTTTGATGATGATAACGATAGTGATTGCTGGAGCGAATAGAACGGGTACATGTTCAATAGCAAAGTTTTAGAAATGTAGCAAGAATGCATGGAATGGTGTAGTGTAGAAATTTGTCTACATTGCAGACGCCTGTCATTTAAATCTACTGCTTAAAGTTGCCTCAATATTTTTAACAAAACATATGCAAAGTATTTATATTTATACAAATATATATCAAGAAAAAACACTATACTGTAGTTATGGGCTTAAAGCTTAAGTGCAGAAAGAAAACTAGTTAGCGCGTTTTAATTCCCTTTTTCCAATCAACTTATGTATGTATATCGATTCTTTTTAAAACTTCGCTGATGAAGTTTTAAGCCTAAATTAAAAATTATTTGTATTCTTCTTATTAACCAATAACTTTAGTTTATGTTTAAATATTGTTAATCCAAAAAAGTATTATGAAATTTTGTTAAATAAAATCTACAATATGTCCTATCTACATATGTTAATGTTTTCATTTACCCACAAGGACAATATTTTTTTTGATAAAGTAAACCCTTTCTTAACTTAAAAAAACAGGTGCGTCGTTGGACATACAAGAGAAGCGAAACATTTTCACAGGTTTCATAATTCAATGGTTTTTTTTTTATAAAATCATTTTTAAATAATTTTTAAATAATTTTTAAATTAAATAATTTCGTTTTCTAGAGATAAGCCAAATATATAAATTTTAAAATACACACACAAAAAAATGTAACAAGCATTTTAGATACCTTGCCGATGTCTTAATATCTTGCCTGCCTTAACTAATTCCATATTAATTGATGTCTTTATTTTTCTGTCACTTAGAAAATGCATTTGTCAACGCACTTGTGGTCAATTGCTAATTTTTTCTTCGCGTTATGCAAAAAAAAACTACCAAAAACACAAACGCATTCATATCAACAAAAAAAAAACACCTACTTAACGATACTGATGACAACGTGTAGTAAGCAAAAACAAAATTTTTGTGCGTAACAAAAGGTTTTGGATTGGTGGGATCATAACACTTTGATTGCTATGAGTACAATACCCACGGCGCATAGTGTTGCGTTTGGGACGGAGAAAATTCATTATCGAATCGCTGTGGACAAAAGTGTGAGAACGACCCTGTCAATAATTCTTGAATAAGTTTTTTCTGATAAGAGTTTTGGTAACGGTACTTTTTTTGAGACAGAATATGGCAATTAAATAAACTCAGTATAAGAGAACTTTTGAGCTTCGATGGCTTTATTTAAAACTGCAGCAATTGTAAACAAGTTTAAATAATTGAACATTTACAAGGACGGTACAACTGTATATTGTGAATTTTATAAACGATTAAACTTTTTTAATTTTATTGGCGTACTTAAGGAATATATCAAATCTTTAAAAAGAAAACAATGAATGCAAGTCTCTTTCGGCATGGCTGACAGGAAAAATTGCGATCCGACGTTACGTCGCGCAATTGTTGAGCTATGGAAGAAAAATTTGTCTCACGGTCAAATTGCTGCTCGTTTAAATCGCTCTAAAGCTATGGTTTGAAACGGTGTCAGCCATTATAAAAAATTTAAGCATTACAAAAACATCCCAAAAACTGCCGCGCCTCGTAAAATTTCATCGCAAACCGACAGAAAAATCGTTCGTATTTCAAAGGCTAACCCAAGAGCGCCACCGATATTTGTCGGAAAATTTGTGATAAAATGGATAGAAATGTGTCATCCAGAACTGTTCGAAGACACTTGGTGGAGGCTGGGTTTCACGGAAGCTATTAGTAACGGCCAAGCAACGACGTATTGAATTTGCACTATCTTACGTTTCATGGAGCGTATATCAATGCAGCTACATACTTTGGAGTGACGAAACCAAAATTAAGAGGATGGGTCAAGATGCAAAACGATATATTCGCCGTTGATTAGAAGCTGCATTTGACCCTAAGTGAAGATAACACTACAGCATTTATCAAGCACGGTGGTGGGTCCATAAACATATGAGGATGTTTTTCAGGGTGTGGTGTTGGTTCAATTTGCCAAATCGAAGGCAACTCGACAAAGGAAAAGTAAGTAGAAATCCTTCAAAATGTGATGCTTCTATGGGCCGAAGAGAATTTGGCAATAATATGGAAGTATCAACAGTACAAGGATCCGTTACACAAAATATTTCTTCGAATGCGGACATGAATACCAATGCGGGATGTTAAAAATGCAATTGAAAGGCTTAACATCACCAATTTGTATGATTAGTATGCCAAAGTTGAGGAAGTGTGGGCAGCTATTCCAGTTGTACGATGCCAAGGCTTAATAAGTTCCATGAAGCGTCGATGCCAAGAGGTTTTAAAGCAGAAAGGCTATCCTGTCCGGCCCGTTATTTTGCCGGGCCTTCATATGTCCGATTAATAATAGCAATTGGGTGAAATTCAGATTTTCTTAAACAAGCTCTTTATAAATTCACGTTATAATTCGTTATGTTCGAGAAGATGTTTACAATGCAGCTTTAACACATGGCGAAACTAGACAACATCTAGCTTT
The DNA here is from genome assembly GCA_963920525.1 of Dichetophora obliterata. Taxonomy (NCBI): domain Eukaryota; kingdom Metazoa; phylum Arthropoda; class Insecta; order Diptera; family Sciomyzidae; genus Dichetophora; species Dichetophora obliterata. The sequence goes on along the minus strand of OY986436.1, from coordinate 227,794,077 downwards.
CGAGATTATGGCTTCTGGGTGAAATTTTTTAAATATTTTAGAAAATAGCCAAAATGATATTTGCAACTACTGGTGAACCACATATAGCAAACTTTTATATAACAACATACCGGCAGATTGCGTTTTATAGTTCCTGAAGCTTTAATATTTACCAATTTTAAATTGCATTTTTTAACGATATGAAAATATATTTAAAAAAAAACAACATATAGCATTCTTGCTGCAACACTTCATTTTCAAACCATTATTTAATACCATCGAACTGCATCCAAAATTAAAAAAGTCAAAGACTTTCCGGATTTTATCAATCTTTATGAAAGCCTCGTCATATGTTGGAATGTTGTTTGTGATAAAATATCCTGATATGAAATAAAGAGGAGCAGCAAAAAAAAACAAATTTAGACTAGACAACGGCTTCAATAAACTGTGGTGATTCCACAAGACTAGCATCGCGCTTATTTGCCTTAAGCACGCGTCCGACAATCCAAGCCTTTTGCTCACCCTCGGTGACTAGCTCAAAATCAGCGCAGAAAGCAGCAGTATTTTTGGCAGGCAAACAAATTAGCAGTCCACCCGAAGTTTCAACAGCTTTGCCAGCTCGCAATTTGGTATCTTGTCCCACAATTCTGCCAAACTCTAGCACATGCTGCATGATTGGCAGCGTATGGATTTCGAAATGTAGAGCATCACGCTGAAATTCAGCTAAATTTTTGGCATGACCCAGAAGACCAAAGCCGGTGACATCTGTAGCAGCGTGTGCAGCATATTTGTGCATTAGTAAAGCGGCTGTTCAGAGCATAAAGATTATTGTTTTATTTATTTTTCCCCCCTTTTTCAATGCTTACCATTTTTGTTGAGATAGCTCATTGAAGCAAGTGCCTGCTTGAATGTCGTTTCAATGTCTTTGCGAGTAAAGTACTCCACTAGCTTCTTGTACTTATCATTCTGCTCTTGCATCCAAATGAAGGCGTTTGTTGCCAAATGTGTGCCCAATGGCTTGGTTAGTACTATTATATCGCCTTCCTTAGCATTCGAAGGCCTGCAAGAATAAGTTAAAAAAAAACGCTCTTGCCGTTAAATAAATAAACAGCTTACATAATGATCTCCTGCTGCTTGCAAACGGATGTGGCAATGCCGCCAATGATGCACCAAGGATTTAGGGCTATATGCTGCACACTAACACGTACACCGGCCAACTTGGCAGACTCACGAAAACCATCAATCACCATGGGTACGACAATATCGCGTTGTTGCTCGCTCAGCTCCGTTGGTGCGCTGATCAACATCTGTAGCTTATCGAATACGGTCACACCTACGGCATATACATCGCTTACCACATTCGCCAAAGCAATTTTGCCCATCATATGCGGATCATCGACAAGCGGATAAAAGAAATCTACCGTCTGCACTAATGAATATTCTTTGTGGCGTGCCAGTGGAATGACTGCACAGTCCATGCCGCTGCCTGTGAGGCAACACATAAAATAAAAGTGAGGTTAGTACACTGCCTGGAGTTCATGTTATTGTTCTTCTGCTGCTTACCAATATAGTTATCCAGTTCATCCTGTTGCTTTTTGTTCCTATCAATTACCTTAAGTATATCTGTTCCCTCTAAATACTTGTTGAGCGTATCTTGGGGAATCTTACAACCTCACCCACGCAGCGTCGAGAAGTTTGTTAAACGAAATTCTGGCTCAAGGCCGTGTTCTTCTGGATTAAACATGATTCTGCACTAACTGAATGAATGAACTAGATTTTGGCCAGCATCATAAAAATTTCTTATCTTCAGAAAAGTAGCAACAAGTAAAAAATTTTAGAAAAACAGCTGGCAATAAAAACGTTGCCACCACGCACTTTTTGCTTATTGTTTGATAGCGTACAATTGTTAAACGTACCCCGTAGCTGATATTAAAAATTGTTGAGGTTAAGTTAACAAAAAGTGTCTTCACGTTATTTAGCAAAAGTGTTATAGCAAAATAAGAAAGTAACAACTAAATAGGAGGTCAGTAAATTCTTTTAGCAAAAAACAAATATAGGAAATTCGAAAATGGTGTACGAAAATTTGTACGAAGGAATATTAAAAATAAAAAAAAAGACAATATGGAATTTTTAACAAGGTTTTCTTGTATTTGCGTTTACTTTTTAATTAAGTAAAAACAATGACGTATTCTCTTGACGCCTGGGAAACTGCTTAACACTCGTAAACTGCTTAGTTTTAAACAAATTGGGAATTTCAGAAATATTTTGTATGGAAGTTTTTTTACGATCTTTAAGCTACAATTTCAGTGTTAAACCATGCAAATAAGTTTGCTTAAACTTTTAGCTCAGTTGTTTTAAATATTTTACTAATTCATTCTTCTTGCTTTGTTTCAGCATGATAAATGTTTAAGTTATGTTAGTTAAAATTTTTTTATACGAGCTGTTTTGGACATATGCAAAGAAAATTCATCAGATTTCTAAAGGTCATTTCTAAATGACCTTGTTTTTTATTATGTTGATTTTATATGATTTAAATACAAATTCTAAATGTTTGATAGTTTAAATCATACTTCATTTTAAATACAAATTAATTGTACAAACAATTAATTGTTCTCACTTTGACCTAAAGCTTAATAAACGATTTTAGGCTCGGATTTTTACAAGTATACGAAATGAGAAAATTCTATTGTTAAGGGAATACCATAAATGGCAATAATCGACCCTAAGGATTTAAAGATATAAGCAAAAATATGTGTGGTGACGTTACTCTACAGAACAGAAGTGATTTTTGATTTGGATTAAAAAATTTGCAAAACTCTCTGTATTGGGAAAGACTTTTTGTATACTAATTTTTTTAGATGGATTAGAAATAATCAAATTATATTTTCCAAGTGATCAAATTTAAAATTTTCTCTGGTTTTTTTAAGGTTTTTTGATCTAGCATGACGTTGCTGGCATAACGTTACTTAAATTTCCATTATAGTTCAATTGAATAATTTATTATTTTGGTTGTTAAGTAATTATGTAATTTAGTAATTAAAAAACAAACAAATTATATTTTTCTTTCCTTTTTTCATTATCTTTAGACAATGCCTTCTATTTTTATTAAAACAAAAAATTTACGAAACATTTACTAAACATTTACGAAAAAGAAAAATTACATTTGTGCAACAGTGCAGATAATTTGCTTAAATTAATAAAATTAAAATGTTTCTCTTAGATAATATCATAAAATAATAAGATTTTGATAAATTTTATTTTTTGGTCACAGTAGACTTTTCTGTGGAAATGCCCATATGTTCATTTCAAATATAATTAAAAGGCTCTGCTGCTTTGGAATTGCTTCGAGGGGTTTTATACAAAAGTAGACATTTCTTATGAGACAGTCTGATGTGTTTGTAGGACGTAGGCTAGAAATGGAGATGAATTTTATGTAAGGTTGAGTAAGTTGAGAGCAAATAACTGTCGGCGGATGTCAAAAGAGATGTTTGATGTTGTTATTTTGTACTTTGACATTCGGCGATCCCAATGTCAAAACCTTCAGTTTTACAAGTATTGTGTACTTGAAATTTTTATTTCAAAATATAAGTAATTGCTTTAAGTTAAACATAAAAAGAAAGCTTGAAAGCTAGAATTACAAAAAGAGCATAAAAAATCGTGCTCTTTTTCGGTAATAAAAACCCAAACTTAAAGAAAATTGTTTAAACAAAATTTTATTTGTTTTAAACACACATTTTATATTAAAATTAAATATTTTGACTTCAAATCAGAAATTTTTATTTGATTGCTTGCTTATCTTTTTTCTTTAACTTTGACATTTGGCGATCCAAGTTTTGTTGTTTTTGTATTTTTGATAAATAGCATGCAAAGAGAAATATTGTTTGGTTTCAAATTTCGAAGAGAACTTAACCTTATATAGTTATTCATGGCTGCAACTTTCATGCAACTTTTTGAAGATACTATTTTCGTACTTTACTGTTGGCATCTTTATTTTATATAATATAAAAAGTTTCAATGTAAAACTATAATGAAATTTTTAGTAAAAAATTATATAAGGGCATTTCCACCAAAAGGTCTACCGCAATTGAAAAATAAAATGTTACTGAAAATTTTTCAAACTTGCATAATAGAGAAAAAATGTTTAAATTTATATTGTGAGAGTATTGAGAGCTGATCTCAATTTGGATTTTTTTAAAAATGGCAGCAAACATGATGAATGGCAACAAAAATTGAAAAATGGTGGCAAAATTTTAAATGAAAATTGGGAATTTTATAAGTATAATAAATACTCGTATAACACAGTGCAACACATACATTGGTGCCACCTTCGTGCCCGGCTATTTTTTAAGTATATAACGAAATTAAAAAAAATCCCCAAAGGACTTGGCCCCATCACATCGAAACATTTTTTTATGGATACCCCAATATTTTCACCCGAACACGATTTTTTGAAAAAGGATCATTTTTACGGAATCCATATTTCATAAACCGTTCGGAATTTTGTTTTTTTGTCTTTGGCAAAAGTAGTAGATCTAAGCCAGAGCAAAAAAAATTTTAAATAGACCGACCAAAAAAAAAACGCATCCAGTGCATGAAAATTGCAAAAATATGGGAAAAAAGCTATTTTTTCATGATGTTTCACCATAAAATTTATTTCGCAGTATATGAAATTTATCAAAATAGAAAAAAATAATATTTTAACCGAATAAATAAATAAATACCAGACAATTGCTATCGCTACTGACGCCTGTTAAGGTTTCAATTTTTTTGGTGACGGTTCAAGGTCATGGTCTAACTCTGCACTGCTAGAACAAGAAAGAGGATCCAAAGGCATATCTCTAAATCTAGTGTCTCCTGGGTCTTCCACGTCATCATCCTCATACAGGCATACCTTGTGACTCCACCAACAAACCTCAGAGAGCATTGCGTCCAGCTTCTTGCCTTTGAACCTTTTTTCCATTGGCATTGTGACCTAGTGGAATCGCTCCCCTTGTTCATCTGATTTGGCGGGCAATTGTTTCAAGAAAACATAAAGATGTGGATGCAAAAAATGCAATTTTAGCGTCATGGATACATTTATATTTTCAAAATATTCGAGCATTGTTCTGCTCTGCTCGATGCTTTCCTAAAACATTCTGAATCACAACTTTAAGAGCGTCCCATGCTTTTCGGTAATTATTTGTAAGCACAGTTGTAAATTCATCGTTTTTTATTAACTTCCTGATATCTGGCCCAGTCAGGACACATGTTGAATGTAAAAAAAAATTATCTAAAAATTAATATCGATATAGATAAAGCGGGATCAGCTTAATATAATAAATGATATTTTTTCCTATTTTGATAAATTTCATATACTGCGAAATAAATTTTATGGTAAAAACATCATGAAAAAATAGCCTTTTTTCCTCATATTTTTGCAATTTTCATGCACTGGATGCGTTTTTTTTTTGGGTCGGTCTATTTGAGGTTTTTTTTTGCTCTGGTTTAGATCTACAATTTTGCCGAAGACAAAAACACAAAATTCCGAACGGTTTATGAAATATGGACTCCGTAAAAATGGACCTTTTTTCAAAAAATTGTGTTGTGGTGAAAATATTGGGTATCCATAAAAAATGTTTCGATGTGATGGGGCCAAGTCCTTTGGGGATTTTTTTAGTTTCGGTATATACTTCAAAAGTAGCTGGGCACGAAGGTGGCACCAGACGATGACATTAAAAATGTTCCACTGTGTAATACAAAGTTTTATAAAATTTTTTCAGTTTTCGATTTTTAAGGTCCTGAATTACACTTTGTGTTTTTCTAGTTTAATTAAATAAATAAAGCTATAAAAATATGTACTTCTTTGAAGAGAAAAATTTGTATCGTAACGTATGTATCGTAATGAGTTATATTATATAGTATGTATAAAAATAATTAAAAAAGACTTTGCAGCTAAACAATTATGAATATATAGCAACATTATTCTAGATAATATTAAAATAACTTTGATAAATAGCTAGTGCACACTTCGCAGATTATTTTCGTTTATATTAGGTCTGTTCCCGTACTTTTGTAGCAAAAACTTACAAGTTACAAAACTTGAGAGAGTAAGCAAAAAAATTGTCTCTGAGCGGTAAAAGTTGCAAAAAGTACTGGAACGCTTTTTAGTAAAAACTTGCAACTTGCAACTTAATCAAACGTCGAGAACATATGTTATAAATTTGAGCAAAAATTGTTTTGAAGATTTCGAATATGTCTGAAAATTAGCTTCATTTATTGATTTTATTGTTTCAAGTGAATCTGAAAGTGATAGTGATGAGGAAATGTTTGACATTATTGATAAATATAAAGATTTCCTTTCCTTTTGTCTTCTGTTTTTTGTGGTTTTAGCGCAAATTTTGACATTTCTGTCAACAAATAACAATCTGTGTAGCAGAAACTTGCAACTTATCTCAAGGAGGGGAAATGTTTTACTCTCTGATTATCACTCTCCTTTGCAAGTTTTTGGTGTACGGGAACGGAAATAAGTAAAAAGTAGCGAAAGTTTTCGAAAGTTTTCACAAACTTGCAGGTACGGGAACAGACCTATTGATGCAAATAAAAACCACTTCTAATTTTTGTAGCGTAACACGTCATTTTTTGTTTGCTTATTTCTTGTATCAATACTTTCAATCGCTTCTACCTTTTACACCTTATATAGTACTACTACAGTACTATCCAACAATAAAAACAGGGCAAACAAATTTAAATTTGTCTTTATTTTTTAATTTTTAATAACACAAAAGACGTACGAACGTTACGTGAGCAACCATGAAATTGCCCATAATCTACTGAAAAACTGATAAAAAGATAGGTTTGAGTGCATTCTGTGAGTACAAAATCCATTCCGCTTATGACAAGGCCATCAAGATGGACGGAAAGACTTTTATTTTATTTAATTTCACAATAAGTGCACGTGATCGTATTTAATGAAGCGAATTCATCACTGATAAAATCATAAAAAATCGGAAGACATAAAGTTCCCATTCAAATGGCTTTAATAAATCTTAAAAAATATAATTTATTTTCTTTTTTAATTATTAATTATTTTTTTTTTGTCAAGTTTAAACTAAACTATAACAAAACAGCTCCAGACGCTGCCATAACCACCCATGTTTTTTTTTAATTTTGCAATTAAGGTTTATTGGAAATTTTTTCGTAAAAATACTCAAACTCGAAATTTTCAAAACGGTACTTTTCTAGGTAAAAATTGTATAACGATCAGGTTATTTAATATAATCGCACCATTTTTAGCCATGAAATAATTCCACAGCATTTTATTGAAATACTGTCATAGTTATATTTTAGATTTTATTTAATAATAGAAAAAATGAGATTTTTTTGAAAACTAAAAATTCACAAATCCGGTATTTTTTGTCCAATATTCATATTCGATAGCGCATTATGAAGAAAAATTAATTGAAAAACGAGGTGCTCAACAGACTTTTTCAAATTCTCACTAAAAAATAGTTATAGCGATTTTTTTGTTTTGAACAAAATATCACTTTTTCCCAGATTTTCATCTTTAAAGTCACGCAAGCGACGTTTAAATATCAATATTTTTTCTGAAAATTTCACAGTATACTTCTGTTTTATGAAGGAACAAAACCCCATCCCGTAATTTGTTGGCGTACCTCTTTTTACTAGTGGTATTTAAATGAATTTCTTTAGTTCCTTTATTGATAGTACTGCAAAATATTCCGACAAATTAAGGATTATAATTTATTCAAATCCCTCTAAATCTAGCAAATGGTCCATCAACTCTTCGATAGATGCCAGAATGGCATTCTTGTAGTCTTCGTCAACGGCCATAACTCGTTGTAACATCTCATCACGTTTGGTGTTCATATAGTAATCGAAGAGTTGCTGTTCTTCAGAACGCCATTTATTGGCCAAACCTTTAGGCATTTTTAGAAGTGGTTCACAGATAGCGCACAATATCAAAACAGCTAAACGAGCCCGCTTGCAACCACGTAAAAATTCCTCTTTCGTTATTAAATCGGCTGATAGTTGCTGATTTCTTAAGGCTTCCTTGAGTGCATCATGATAAAAATCCAGGCAATGGTTGTAGATACTATCGCGCTCTTTCCTAGTTGTTGTTATGTATAGAAAGAACAGTACATCAAGTCCTGGTGGGTGATATCGGGTTAGTTGGAAATCCACAATTCGACAGTCGACTGGCTCCCCGGCTTTGTTAAAGCTATAGAAGATGTTGCGATCCCAGGAGTCACGATGACACAGAACATTACGGAATTCTTTGGATGGTGCAGTTAGCTCGTCGGTATTGCAAAGGATTTTAAATAGTTTTTTGTGTATAAAGGATTGGGCTCTGGAAGTTTGATATTTCGGATGCATATTCGCAAGAAATATAATGCTCTATAGATATAAGGGTTTAAGTAGGAGTTCTACGAGTGTTTTGCAAATTCTTAACTAACCTTAGCACCTGTAGTAAACCACTCGTTCTTCACAGCCAGCTGCATTTCAAAGAGCACATCTTTAAAGCGTTCTCCAATATTAACATTTTCATTAAACTCCCAGGCTAGACTGCCCGCATGAAGTCTGGCCAAATGACGTAACATAACATAATGATGTTGTAGCGTATAAGTTTCTGAAGCAGCTAAATGACGAAATCCTTCCGGTGAGGCTGAGATATCCTCTAGCACTAATAGATCGGGTCGACTAAGATAACATTCCGGAAAGAGTTTTGAAGGAGCTGAGAAAAAAATTTATGTAAATTCATTTTATATTGAGGAATCTTCAATGAATTTACAGTATTTCTGTATATTTGGCAGTATATCATTATAGATACTAGTCTCCTTGTAGAAATAGTTCTTCTGCATGCACTCGGCCTTGTGATACTCATTGGATATTGGTACTGATTTTATAAAATAGCAAAAGTTCCTCTCATTTTTTCTTAAAGATGACTTGGAGTTGAGTTTAAATAAAAACATGATGAAAAATTATTTATGTCGTAATACTTGCCTTATCTTCTATGCTTATATACAGCTTAAAATATTCGCCCATAAATCCTTCTAACTCATTGGAACCGGGAGCTATGTTATACCTAGTTATTTTGAACTCACTATCCGTAGATAGTTTGAGTGCATTTTTTATAACTTTACGGCATTCTTCCATGTTTAACAACTGTTTTGTTTCTGAAATTATTTTTACAGCCATTTTAATAAAAGTTCTCAACCGTTTTCTTGGCACAATTCAGCACTACTGGTCTTTATCTAGCCAGCTACACTATTTTTTCTAATCATCTTCTTAGCCTTCAACAAAGTATATTTATTTTATTTTAATAACAATTGTTGCTCTAATCAGGAATACCATAAAAGTAGCATTTCTTTATCTCTCGGAGTATCTTGTTAGAATTGAGTGTGGCAGAATAAATATAAAAGTCTCCTAGCAGAAAACTCTCTTTCTCTTTCAATTGAAATTGTTAAGATTTGCTATTGCTTATCATCATTTATAGTTTCTCTGTGTATTTTTCACACATCAGACACGATATTTCAGAGCAATTCCAGCTATTGAGAACAATTTAATCTCAGATCTATATTTTATTGCAAAAATTTCTTATCACCGGTAAAAAAAAACATTCCCATCATTTGTGAATGATGCCGAAGTATCTTTTTACTGTCTTCTCAACTTTGTAAATAAAGATCAGCAAGATATTGCTTTTAACGTTTTACACTTTATTGTTACTAAATACATCTTTGAACTTATTTTCCATCAATACTCACTGTCTAAGAACCCACCTGAGTAAAGACTAAATACATCTTTGTATTTAATTTCTATCAACATTCACTGTCTTTGAACCCATCTGAGGCAATACAACATTCATCACATCCTCAATGCAATCGAAGATGTACTCCCGAAACTCCTCATGAGTTTCAACTAATTTAAGCACTGCCTCGGTGCGATCCACATTTGTATAACGATGAAATTCCTCTGGATGGTGCTTTTTTAGCTCTGTAAGAAAATCTCCAGGAACGCGCAAAATAGTAGCGGCTATAGAGTTGTACAAAGCACCAAAGAGCTGAAAGTCCTCCAGTGATTTTGAAAACTCATACCAACTGAGGTGTTCATCAGCCTTCAAGTCAAGCTCTCCCATCTCTCTCCGAAAACACTCATAATACCAATCGAAAAGTTTACTTTCAATCGCTTGACGTTCCTTAGGTCTTATGTTCAAATACACTGCAAAAATAACATCTATGGCAGGGGGACAATAGCGGCAAAGTTGAAAGTCCACTAATATTGCTGAATTTTCTTTGGGTTTTTCCCGGTTATAGAAGACATTACCACCCCAAGGATCTCGATGACAGAATACGTTACGGTACTTTATTGAAGGATTTACCATTTCATAGACACAATCGAAGCATCGACTTAAGTGGTCGCGTATAAAAATCTGATGCTTTGCTGACTGATAGAGCGGATGCTGCAGTACTACAGCAAGCAGGGCCTGTTCGGTAAAATTGTTATGTCATAAGTTACTCGATTTAGCAAACGACGAATTTTATGCTTGCCCGAATACCTGCTGTATACCAGATCACGTCCGGTGATACGGTTACCTCATACAACACATGACTTAGTTGTTCTCCGATATTGAATTGATTGCGCACTTCGTAAGCTATACTGCATGCATGCATTGTCGCCAGTCCTTTGAGCAATGGCCTCATTAAATCTTCATTTAAATAACTTTCGGTTGCTTGGGTTGGCTCATATCCTAAATCCACAATATTCTGCATAACAAATAGATCTTTCCTACTGTAGTAGCATTGGGCGCACCATGCAGTTCTGGCTGAAAGACAATTAAAGATTGTTTGATTAATATTATATACATTAGAGGTACTCGTAATCCTAGTGTCAGCTCTTTTGATGCACTCCATCAACAAAATTTTAAAGTCCAATCACTTCTTAACCAAATCAGAAATCCAAAAATGTACTATTTAAATCTACTAAATCTTTTCAGACTTTCGTCAATATTCTGTCTGTCTCTAGATCTACGTCTTCTTCTTAACAATCAATTTTTCAGTAAAATTAGCCTTTGGAAGTTATTTTCAATTCATGGCTACATCTGAAAACGAATTTTCTTTCTGCCCTTAGTTACAACTGTAGATTGTAGATTGGCACTCACTATTCAAGCTATTATCTCATCAGTCAAAATAGCAGCAGTAAATGGAAAAAAATCAAGAGGCAGCATTTCACTCAAAATTTGCCTAGCTTTGAAGCAGTCACAAAAAACTCTTTCTGTATCCAAATACTTTCGAACAAAAACTGATGTCCCATTCTCACAACAGAGCATATTATGGTCTCAGAGCGCGCATTCAATCGAATCAATATAAAGCCGTACTGAAACATTACTTAAGACATGATCGATGCATGACCCACTAGCTGGTCTTGTTATTAGGCTGTGAGCCCTTTCACAATCGTAATTTTGAAGCATTAAGCAAAAATCGACCAATCAAAAATGTTAGGTCTAAATATCGTAATTCAGAAAGTGTTTTATCATTTACACCAATTCTGAAAAATTTTTCATCAAGTTATTGATAATAGTGCGATTCATGGCACTTCGTAAGTATTCGTTAACCGTAAATCGAAATGTTCGTAATTTTTTTTAACATGAACGCATTTATAAGAATTTTTGTAACTTTTTTCGTAAACACTTTTTTGGCGGCAATCATACACTTTGCTTTGTTTCCATTTGCAGTTTGACAGCGTACATGTTACGCAGGTTTATTTACGACATACGAGACAAATTCAGTGCGTAAAATGTTACGAACTTCGTAACTCAATGTTCATATAAAAAAAGTGACGTTTCGTAAGTTTTTACGAAATATGAGCTTACGAAGCAGTTACGACGTGGCATGAATCGCACTAATATTTTTCAAAATATTTTGTTTTATTTTTATTATTTATTCTCTGAAATATTCTTCTGAATTCTCAGAACGTATTGTGGTTTCAGCCTCATATTTTATTGGATTTTTATGTGCATTTTTGAAAAAGGGGGAAAAGTAGCACTCTGTTACGAAAAAGTTGCAAATAAACACAATTTTGAAAAAGTCGTCTCTTAGGCCTTTTCCACACTTGGTCAACGCAATGCCAACGAAACATCAACGCAACAGCGAAAAAGTTTAAAAGCAATGCAACTATAAACCGAATGCTTTCAGACTTGCTTTAAAAGTCATGCAACATATATTTATTTTTTAATATTTAACACTTGCTCATTCATCCTGCAAACTATTTCTTCTTCTTTAAGATTCTATTAATGAAAAAAAGAACTAATTAATTAACTTATTCACCTTGATTAATACTGCACTACAAACAATTCACAAAACAAACAAACTGATGCAACAAGTCGCCGATGAAAATTGCGGAAAGCCGCGTTGCGTTGAACAGGTTGAGAACGTGTCGAGAACTTGTTGCGTGCAAGTTGCTTAATCTGAAGGTTCCGGTATAAATACACAGGCTAGCAACTTGAGTTGGAGTTGCGTTGACCAAGTGTGGAAAAGGCCTTAGGGGCAGGCTATCTGAAAAAGGGTAGTTTGCGACTTTAGTCGCACAACGGTCATGTTGGTGTCAACAAATGCGACTTTAAAGTGATCCCAAAAAACGCAGCCAGGTTCGGTTTTACAAATAAAAAATAAAAATTCTTGGTGTCATAAAATGAATATTTACTCTTCTAAAATTCGAAAAATAAGAGAACTCTATCTTTCGAGAAACATCTCGATATATCAAGTTTGACATGACAAAGTTTCTTATATTCGTTAATATGTTAATTTTTTTAAATAAATTAGAAATTTTTACGAAAAAACGTTTACACTTATGGCCTTATTTTGTAAAGCTCACGCTATCACCTCACTTGAAGTTTTTTATCTGGCAATTCCATATCCATATGAATTAAAAGTAACCTCCTTCTCTTACTCACTGAAATTTTCCTTTAAAATATATTGTCAGACAAAAAATCTAAAACAAGTGACTGCGCTCGTTTTACAAAATAAGGCCATTAGTTTTACGTTTTTAGACCCAATCCAACTATTTCATGGTTGTAGCCATAAACTTTGTAGCAATTGTCGACAGTGTCAACATTAAAATAATCTATATCATGTAGACTGTTTTGTTCATCACTGATATAAGCATTTATTGTTTCTGTATGTGGCAACTCTTTTGTCGTTAGTGTCAAAAATTGTAAACAAATACCGTTACTTAATCAGCCGTGAAATTTTATCTAAAAAGTAACGTACTCCATTCGACTCGCGTCGTTTCATCACCGAGGTCGTGAAGCGCGACTAGCCAGCTGTAATTGTGTTTGTGGTCCATCCGCTGATGCGACCGACACAATTAAAGTACAGTTTTAAATAGAATCAAAAAGAGTCATAATTTGTGATGGCGTTTTAAAATCTATCGATTTTGGCCAAATAATTTCCTCATCAGTGAGGAATCTTCTTGAGCTAGGGAAGCCTAGTTCTCGCAGTAACTTAAATATCAAAAAAAAAAAAAGTAACGTACTCATTCTGATAGGCAATTATATGGCCAAATTACAAAGTGTATTAGTATAAAGTGTTTTATTGGATGAAATTGCTCACTCTTCATTAAAGAAATAAAACTCTTAAAAGGTAGGTACCCCACATGAGTAGGCTTCATAAAGCAACCGCCGGTAAATAATACTGGGTGATTTAATAAAGTTTCCTCCAAAGACAGCAAACAAAATGTGTGTCTATTTTTGGTGAAAATTATTCCTCGCTGTATGTGAGCTCAATAAAAAGAATATTGTGAGAATATAAGCTATTTGGGAGTCTCTTTTATTGGTAGAGTGTAACCGTAAAAAAGTGAAGTCTGCTTATAAATATTGCCTATCATTTATAAATATAAGTGGCAAAGAGTCTGATTTCCAAATGGAACTAATATTATATTCTCAGATGGATAGGCTTAACCAGGTGTGAGTGAGTTTTTGACAACACCATGAATTTCTTTGCTTCTGTCAAAAAATTGTGAGCGAAAGAGCGGAAATGTCGATAGTTGTCAAATTGTGTTATTTGTTTGAGTTGCTAGATGCTGTGCTATAGTTTTTATTGTGCGTATTAAGTATAAATAAATCTTAAATGCAATTAATTGCGCCGTGTTGTGTTGACAAAAAGTTATTGCAGTTGTCTTTGCCGATTCGCCAAGTTTGTCATTGAAAGTTTTGGATATTTTATCAGAAATGTGCGCTGGAAGGTGCCGCCGGCATGAAGATTTGGCCAGCATGAAAATTGTCTTGCATTCTCATCGTTGTTTTTTTTTTTGCATAACGCACAGCGTCTCATATATTTTTTATTGTTTTCTATATAAATTTATTCTCACTTTAATCTCAGTAAAAATCTTATAAAATTGCACAAAGACACGGGTTTAACAAAATTTGTTTTCATTGGAATTCGCCATCAGCTGTTTTTGACAAGAGCGGGGAAACATAATTTTATCATTTTGAGAGGCAAGTGTCAAACTCACTAACACCTCTATTTCTTACACCACGTATAGGCTTATTATATACATTAAGGCGCCTCACGCTACATAGAAAAAAAAAGTTGTTCGCCACAAATGCTCAAAATAGACCTTGGTTTATGTTATGATGATTCGCCAAATATTTTGACACTAGCGATAGCTATCTGTGAGCTGGAATGGTTTGATTTTTAGGCTCTAAAAATCGAGTGGTTTCTAAAAATATTGTCTGGTGTAATAGTTGTAAAAAATTAACTGTCAGAAATTGTAGGCCGGAAAAAGCTCTTCCAATCTGCATCAAAAAATTGTAAATGTTTGCAATCAGATTAAAAATAACGCTGTTTTTCATGCATATTTTTGATATTTTTTTATATTATTTCCATACCAAAACTTTAAAATTCAATAACTTCTTTACTTTTATTTTTTTTTAATTTCTTAAAATTCTTTTTCAGTAGGTGTTTTTTATAATTAATACTTTAGTTTTAATATCAATTTAAGCAATTCTGACTAGGCATCAATGCGAGCACTCAAAATCTTTCCAACGATATCTTGAAAGGGAGGATCGGTCACATTAGAAATAATTAAGTTTTTTATTTTGAGTGAAAATTAGTTTAAAAAAGCATTAAAAACAGCATTATCTTTAATGCGAATGCAAAAATTTGAATTTTTTGATACAGATTGGAAGAGCTTTTTCTGGGTTGCAATTTCTGACAGTTTTTTTTTACAACTATTACACAAGCCAATATGGTAACAAAAATACTCTATTTTTAAAAGTTATTTCAAACCATTCCAGCTCACGGATGGCTAACACTAGGTTCAAAATATTTGGGGAATCATCATAACATAGACCAAGGATTATCTTGAGCAACTGTGCCGAACAACTGTTTTTCGTGAGGCGCCTTAATATACATATTTCTTTCGCGTTTCTAATAATATGAGTAAGTAGACGTGACCTAATTTAAAACATGGTGGAAGAAACATTACGCTAAGGTGTGTTATTTCATAGCGTGATGTTGGATTTATTCACAAAACGTGTCAATTGTAAACGAGTCACAGTGCGTTGGCCTATTGTCAGAAATCAAAATTGTTTTATGTCTCGAAACTAAAGAGTATTCGTGTTGATCGACATATAATTGCATTGATAACAACAAAACGAAATAATATTTTCGTTATTTATTCGTTTCGAAAGTTATATTCTTATAATTATTGTAATAAAAATTATTGTAACAATAATTTATTATAACTAGTATAGCCTGTGGCCGAAATTCAACCAACTTTCTGAAATTTCGATCGTTCTTCTCTCATTCTGAGGCGATGACCTTGCTTTAAGAAAAGGTGTTGTACTAAGAAGTTCTTAAGTTTCAAAATATCGTTATAATTTTGATATCAAAATAGCCACATTTTTTTTTTAATATTATCTGTAAAAGCATTATCAAAAGGCTACCAGGGCTTTTCATACAAAAATACGTTGTACTTTTTCGAGATATCTTCATAACTTTGGTGACAAAATAAAGGGAATTTTTCAGAATTTACTATTTGTAAGAAATTTCACCATCACAATATATATTCAAACATGTTACATAAAAAAATGCTTATTGTAGGGTATCCGTAAGAGATGGCTAAAAATGTCTCAAGTACTTGTTGCACATATTATCAATGTCTAAAATTCGATCTTACATAACGTTTTTCCATCTCTTAAAGTTTAACTTTTATTTAATAAATGCTATTTTAACGCTCATATTTCAGGTCGAAGGTCACCAATCAAAAATGCAATCATACTGTACAGCCAGACCTTTGATCTGATACCTCTAACTAGCCCAGAGATTGCTTACAAAAATTAATATAAACTTTCAACGTTAACATTTCGGGTCAGAGGTCATAAATTTAAAATCTTTAATGATTCTGCACATATAGGGCGCAGTACCTTTCGAATGATATAAGTTTCATTGCCCTTATTCTAAAATAAATATCGAAAAAGTGTACAACATTTGATGTTTGCCTATTATTATACAAAATTTTTATTATCCTATATTCGCTTTTAATTTATTGATTTTTTTATTGAACAAAAAGATTAAAGTAAATCTTTTGTAATTAACGCATATGGGCATTTCCGTGGCTACGCACGTGACAGTCATACGACTTTAATGAGTTGAAAAACAAAGAAAAATTAAACTTACAGTTCTATTATTTTGATTTTTCAATAGTTTATTAAGCGCACTATACATGGTATAAAAGCTATAAGTTGTTAAAAGCTCGGCTCTTAGATAGAATTAGGGATGGCAATCCCAGGATCCCGATCTTTTTTAAGACCCGAATATCCCGGGATTATTCGATTCGAACCCCGGGGTTGTTGAAAACAATTTTTTTAATATCTAATTTTTCTAAAATCTAATTAAATTTTTCAAACTACCATCACATATATCCCCCTTTCAACGATCGAACTAACAAGCATTGAGGCGGAGCGGTGCTTCTTCTCTGCAGGTCTTATATGCAATAAATTAAGGTCTAAGTTAGGGGATAAAACCATTAATGCTTTAATTTCATAAAGATCGTATTTTGATCAAAAGAAGGAATATTTTTACTAAGCTCTAAATAGAAAGAGTATTGTATTTATTTTTGACTTAAATGTATTGACTTTTTTATTTTAATATGAATGTGCTATAGCAAAAAATTAAAGGGAGGTTTTAGGTCAAAGCGGTTAAAATTAAGGCATATTTTAGAAGATATTTTCTAAAAAAATTTATTACACACACAAAAAATTTAATTTGCATGTTAATTTTACATCATCACGCTGATCGCCTGAAAATTAAACGTTTTTCGAAGAAAGACTCTTGAATGCACATCTTTTACCAAAATGGAAAATTAAGAAAATTACGAAGCGTGGAAAAAAGTGGAAAAAATTGACATTATATTCGACCATATTGTTGCGTGCAAAACCAAGAAAAATTTTCCAAAGACGCTCATTTTGTTAAAAGATGTGTAGAATTATAATAGGAACAGATTAAAATAAATTTTCATTGGTCGATTAGTTTGTTTTCAGTAGTGTAGCCAGTTTTGAAAAAGTATGTTTCAAGAAAGATCGTGCTTAAAGTTACTCTTCTTAGTTAAATTTACTCTTGCGCACCAGGTTTTAAGAGCTGTAGAATCTGTATTATAAGCGGAATTGAATTATTGATTTATCTAAAAAAAAAAATTAATTTTAAAACAATTGCTGTTTAAATACAGATTTAAAATAATTTTATGTAAGCAGTTACCTCTAAAGCTTAGTATGCTGTCAGAACAAAAATTTTTAGGCATTTAATTCTACACGCAAAATTTTAGTGTAGACTCAACACTAACACATACTTACCATAAAGTGTTTGTTGAATGTGTTAGTTGAACGCTTTTGTTGAATGTCAAATTTCCACGCCAATTCAGTGTACGGCCATATAAAAGGCCACGAAATTTTGACATTTCAACTCTGCAATCATGGTTGTGAACTTAGCTGCATTGAACATTTTTTCGGTTCAACAGCGTATTAACCAACGAAAAAAATTTCGCTACCTTTTCGCTGTCACAAACGCGATGCATTTCTTACGGAAGATTTTTTCGCTTCTACAGCATACTAAGCTTAAACCGAAAATATGTATTTGTGCATGTATTACAAAAAATTTGTTATAAATTATTGAAGATATATGATTGGTCAAATTGTATGTTTGTTTTTTTTTTGAAGTGGTACAAATTGTGCTTCTTTGTTATATCATATTAATACAGAGTATGTACTATAAAAGAATAGAAGTGAATGTGTTGCACTTTTTGGTAACAAAAATAACGAAATAAAAACTTCTTGAATTTCGGGACGATCCCAGGATCCCGGGATTGTATTTTCAGATCCCTAATATCTCGGGATCGAAAAAACTCCAAAAATTGTCATCCCTAGATAGAATCCACCAAATATTATACGTTACGTGACAAAAATAGAAGTGGTTTTTGTCTGTACAACAGACCATAATAAGATACGTTACGTGATATACGTTACGTGACAGATTTTTCCATTCAAAGAAGTACAATTATTTTATAGTTTTATTTATTTAATTGAACTAAGAAAACATATTATGTGTAATTCAGGACCGCAAAAATCGAAAACTGAAAAAAATGTAATAAAACTTTGTATTATACGTGTATTTATTATATTAATAAAACTCCAACTTTCGTTAGAATTTTTCAACTTTTGTCACCATTTTTCAACTTTTCTTGCCATTCATCATGTTTGTTTGCATTTTTAAAATATTCAGATTGAGATAAGGGGCTTATTCGGTAACTGAGAGTTTTAAAGTGTACACGGGCTGTCACAAAAACTCACTGGTTTTAAGTCGGTGAGTTCAGTCAAAAAAGTGTACACTTTAAAACTCACAGTTAGAGAATAGGTTCTCCCAGCTCTCAGTACTCTAAAAATATAAATTTAAACATTTTTTTCTCTATTATGGAGGTTTAAAAGAATTTTCAGTACCATTTAATTTTCGAGTCGCGGTGACCATTTAATGGAAATACCCATACACAATGAGTATAAAACGTGTCAAAAAAAAATGTCAAAAACTTTTTGAAATTCCAACATAAGATTCGAAATCAGCGACCCCTTCATACTGCCAGCCAGTGTTGCCATAAAAAAAATTTTACAGCGTAACTTTTGAACTCTGCTCGTCGGATTTCTCGTCGGATTTGTGAAATTCTGAAAACAAGAACTAAGAAATTTTCAGTCGCATTTTACAACAAAGAGGACAAATAAAATATTGCATTTTATAAGACGTATGACGTATATTTAAGGTTTATTTATTTAAACAAATCACTTTTTTTCAAAAGTCAATTCAATAATGATTATAAATATAGAAAATATATTATAATAAATTGCATTTTGAAAATATTTTTAACACACAAACAAAGAGTAAAAATCAATTAAAAATACATTTGCAACACAGTTTGATTTAATGTAGATCTCTTAAATCGGTAAAAATGAAACGCATAGGGCTATAATATATAATTTTTCAATTTTTAATCTATAAATTTTAAGCTTTTGCTTCAAGTAAATTAACGAAAAAATGTTGTTTTTTAAGCCAGCAAAAACTACAAAAAAATTAGATTTTAGTGAAAAAATATGTGTAAAAATATATAATTTTTTCAAAGTCGTATATAAGTTAGCATTTATCATGCCACTCTGTTAACACGTGCATCCGTTGAAGTCTGGAAATTGTAACACGAGCCAATTCGTGACAATTTTACAGTTCTAGCGGATGCAGCAAACGCAACGTCAGCAAGCAGCAATCACCTCTACAACAACATCAACAACAACATAATGCCAGCAAGCAGCAATCGCCTCTACAACAATATTAACAACAACATAATGCCAGCAAGAAGTGATCGCCTCCACACTAACAGCAATAGCAACAATAGCAACAACAACATAGCAACCAGAATAATAGCAGCGTAGCTTAAGTTACTCTTACTCTTGACTTTAAGTTTTAGTTCTAAACTCCGCTTTAATCCAATCGGTTATGATAACATTGGCACATAGTGCCTACTAATAAATAAACACTTTATCTGGCACATAGTGTCAGCCAATAAATTAATAAGCTGTTTTAATTGGAAACATAACTGGCGCCCAACGTGGGGCCACTGATAAAATTCTTAATAGAAAGAAAAAGTATAGTGGCCGTGAGCTCGGACTCACCAAGGACAAAGCTTTAATTTGTTTTTAAATCTTTCATAGAAAGAAGAATAAATTAAAAAAAAAACAGTTGAAACACGAGTGAAAATAAAAACTAAACAAGTTTTAAAAACAGTGAAAATTTGAACAAGTCTTCATAGAAGAAAAATTAAACAAGTTTTAAAAGAAAAAAGTTGAAACCCGAGTGAAGATAAAAGCTAAACAAGTTTTAAAAACAGTGAAAATTTGAACAAGTCTTCATAGAAGAAAAATTAAACAAGTTTTAAAAGAAAAAAAGTTGAAACCCGAGTGAAGATAAAAGCTAAACAAGTTTTAAAAACAGTGAAAATTTGAACAAGTCTTCATAGAAGAAAAATTAAACAAGTTTTAAAAGAAAAAAGTTGAAACCCGAGTGAAGATAAAAGCTAAACAAGTTTTAAAAACAGTGAAAATTTGAACAAGTCTTCATAGAAGAAAAATTAAACAAGTTTTAAAAGAAAAACAGTTGAAACCCGAGTAAAGATAGAAACTAAACAAGTTTTAAAAACAGTAGAAATTTAAAAAAATTCTTCATAGAAGAGAGCATTGAAAATTTAGAAATTGTTCGTGGAAGAAAAATTAAACAAGTCTTCATAGAAGAAAAATTAAAAAAGTTTTAAAAGAAAAACAGTTGAAACCCGAGTAAAGATAAAAACTAAACAAGTTTTAAAAACAGTGGAAATTTAAAAAATTCTTCATAGAAGAAGCATTGAAAATTTAGATATTGTTCGTGAAAGAGAAATTAAACACAGAAATATCAAAAGGGTATAAGTGACTGTTATGGAAAACGGTGCTAAAATTAAACAACTAAAAAATTAATTGTAAAAAACAATAAACAAACAAAAAAAGAGGAAAAAATCAATCAACTGAGGGTAGCACGCTAATCCGAGGCGTTGCCAACGAGGGAGCACTCCAAACAAGAAAAACATCATGAAGCTGCTCGTATTGTAAGATTAGTTATAATTATTCTTTCTTTTTATTAAAACTATAAATATTAAAATTATTTTGTTATAACAATTTAAAATAAAACGTAGATTTATACCGCTCTCAAGTTAAATTTATAAACGCTAGAATGGACGCACAAACACTACAGGCACTTTTAAACACTGCTATTGCAGCTGCAACTAGACAGGTAAAACAGGACTTCCAGGCTACAGTCGACGAACTGACATCTAGACTTGCCGCAATAGAGACCCCCGCTCAAGTTGAGGAATATAAAGAGATAACCATTACTCCGGACGCTCCACCCTGTGGGGAAACTTTAGACTTAATTAAATCACTGCCTGAGTTCAGCGGTGAACAGGTTCGGTATATTTCGTGGCGACAAGCCGTGTTCGCAGCATATAGGTTGTTCGAACCATTTGTTGGTACCTCGAGACATTACCAGGCTGTGGCTATTATTCGTAATAAAATCTGGTGCCGAAACAATTAAATATTTTTACTGACCACCAACCTCTAACTTTTGCAATATCCAACAAAAATCCAAACTCGAAAATCAAAAGATGGAGAGCCTTTGTAGAAGAATTTGCTCCAAAATTTTTCTACAAACCAGGGAAAGGAAACTTTGTCGCAGATGCTTTATCTAGACAACACGTCAACATGTTAGAAGAGCCCTCTGTCACAAGCGGAGGTACCATGCATAGTGAAAAGTCACTAACTAAAATCATAGTTTCTGTACAAAATCCTCTTAACTGCTTTCGAAACCAAATTGTCATTCGCAAGGGCAATGAAACTGAAAAGATAACTAAAATTATATTTAGATCAAGACTTAGGCACACAATAACGTATGTAAATATGGACGACCTCTTTGTAACACTTAAAGAGGTAATCAACCCGAATGTAACCAACGCAATACATTGCGAACTGCCAATTCTAGCACAAATACAGAATAAATTATTAACAGCCTTTCCTTCCGTCAAGATATGTTATGCAGGAAAATTAGTCTTAGATATTCCTAACCAAAACGATAAAATAGAGATAGTAATAACTGAACACAATAGAGCTCACCGCGGTGCGCGAGAAAATATGCAGCAAATCCTGAAAGATTATTATTTCCCTGAACTCAGAAAAACAATAAAAGAAGCAATATCAACATGCAAAATCTGCCAGGAGGCAAAATATCAAAGACATCCAAATAGAATTAAGATAGCAGAAACACCCATACCCTCCCACCCAGGCGAAATATTGCATATTGACATCTATTCAACAGACAAACAACATTTTCTCACCCTTTTAGACAAATTTTCTAAGTATGCAATAGTCAGTCCTATAAAATCTCGAGCAATACTAGATATTAAACAACCACTAATTAATATGGTAAGTTTTTTCAAAGATACAAAAACAATAGTTTGCGATAATGAACGATCCTTAAACTCTGAAACCATCAAAACCACGCTTAAAAATAACTTTAAAATCACCGTATTCACTACACCCCCCTTTCATTCTACGACTAATGGCCAGGTAGAAAGGTTTCACAGTACTCTTACTGAAATAGCTAGATGCACTAAGCTTGAAGAGAATATTTCTGATACACCCGAACTTATTGCATTAGCAACTGCAAAATACAATAGAACAATTCACTCAGTTACAGGGTACAGACCAATAGACATCATACATTCGACACCAAAGACATTAATGAACGAAATAAGCAAGAAAATTGCTACAACACAGAATGAAAATTTGAAATACCACAATAAGAATCGGAATAAACAAACTTATAAACCAGGTGAAAAGGTACATGTCAAAACAAACAAGCGTATTGGAAACAAATTCAGTAAATTATTTGTCGAGAAACAGATTCAGAAGGACTTAGGGACTACTGTTCTTATTGACGGCAGAATAGTGCATAAAGATAACTTACGATAAACTATTTCATTGCAGAATCTCACTGATATTCATTGGTCCATCCTTTGAAAAGCTACTGGACTACTCAGACTCATTCTACATTCCAATTTCCAGTGGAAAAATAGCAGTCTATACCAAATTCAAATCCATGGTACATCGAACAAATCTTACAGCATACAAGGCAGTTGTGGACGAGAATGAAAAACTTTTAAATCTATTTCCGATATCTCCAGTTAAAAAACTTTTGCAAGCTGATAACGATCAGATCTCTCGTCTCCTCGAGTCACTACAAACCCATCATAGACATGCGAGAAGCTTAAATTTTATAGGAACAACATTGAAAGTAATAGCAGGCACTCCAGATTTTGACGACTTTAACGAACTAAAAAATAAACAGAAGAACTTAATAGAATCACATGAAAGACAAATAAACATAAACACGAACATACAAAATCAAATAAACAAGATAACTGACACAATTAATAAAGTACTTAATAACACAAAAACACAGACACTTACCACAGGACACCTTGATGAGCTAATACTAAGTAGAAATAGAGCCATAATAATTGACTTAAATAATATAATGTACGCAATAATGTTGGGAAAAATAAAATTAATAAATCCCACGTTATTAGATAGCAAAGAAATTGAACAAATAATTATGTCTGAAAAATTTGTGGATATCTCTGTTAATGACATTGTAAGTAACTCTAAGTTAAAAATCTTTCAAAATGATGAAGAAATATTGTTTTTAATCCGATATCCATTAATTGAAAAAATTTGTAAGAAATTAATGTTATACCCTGTAGTTCATAATAAGTCAGTTTTATTGTTAGAAACAAACATAATAGCTAAATGTACGAACCAAATGATTCCGATGAAGAACTGCAAGAGCGCTGCAATAACAACATTCTGCGAACCTACGACGGAAAGTCCTTGTGTAGAACAACTAATGAATAACTATACTGCAACTTGTCAATCAGCATCAGGACACGATATACCTCCCATAATTCAAGTCGATGATGGAATCATCGTCATTAATGACCAAGTCACTAAAATAAAGGAATACAATAAACCACCTATCACGGTTCAGGGAACCTATCTCATAACATTTGAAAAAGAAGTTAGCATAAACGAAACAATTTACACCAACGCAAAACAAGCAATTTTTTCGAGTCCCGAAGTTCCAGCAGCTCACAAAGTTAATTTAAGTGAGCATCTTTCTATTCTTTCACTACCATATTTGCACGAGGCGAGTATCAAAAATTTAGAGCATATTACTGCCTTAAGGGATGAAGTACGAGAAGGAACAAAACAATGGTACTACCTTATATTTGGAGTAAGCGCTGCAGGGGTTTTAATTATTGGTGTACGTAAGTGGAGAGAAAGACAACAAAAATTGAAGGACAAAAACAAAGTCGCTAATGTCATCCAATCACTAAATCAAGAAGCAAGTACGTAAAGGTCCTGAAACAGCCAGGGACTGCTGTTTTTAAGAAGGGGGGCAGTTAGCATTTATCATGCCACTCTGTTAACACGTGCATCCGTTGAAGTCTGGAAATTGTAACACGAGCCAATTCGTGACAATTTTACAGTTCTAGCGGATGCAGCAAACGCAACGTCAGCAAGCAGCAATCACCTCTACAACAACATCAACAACAACATAATGCCAGCAAGCAGCAATCGCCTCTACAACAATATTAACAACAACATAATGCCAGCAAGAAGTGATCGCCTCCACACTAACAGCAATAGCAACAATAGCAACAACAACATAGCAACCAGAATAATAGCAGCGTAGCTTAAGTTACTCTTACTCTTGACTTTAAGTTTTAGTTCTAAACTCCGCTTTAATCCAATCGGTTATGATAACATTGGCACATAGTGCCTACTAATAAATAAACACTTTATCTGGCACATAGTGTCAGCCAATAAATTAATAAGCTGTTTTAATTGGAAACATAACTTATACATTGCTTTATTAAATTTGTTTATCAATTCTTTATCAATTTCAAGACTAAACAGTTAAAAGATTTCATACGCAGATAATCTTTTGTATGCAGAGTTCCTTCCATTGTATCTAACTCTAATCTATTGCGAACTTTAGTTTTATTAATATTTATTTGACTAAAAGTTCTCTCAACGTTAGCTGAGGAATTCGGTAAGCTTAACAATTCAAAAATAAATTTTTCCATTATTGGAAATGCAGAAGTACCACCGCATCTTTTTATTTTTAAGTTGCTATCAATTTAATTATACTAATTTTTTTTCTTTTCAGTTATATATGTATATAAAAATATATGCAAAATCGGACGCTGGATCTACTTTTTCTGAAATCGTAACATTTTGAAGAATTTTGGTCAAATATCGGAACGTCGGATTCAAGTATTAAAATCGTAACATATCCGATATATCGGACCATATGGCAACGCTGCTGCCAGCACAATTACAAAGAGAATAAAAAAAAATGTTCACCCTAGTATAAATAAATTTAAATTAATTTTTTTTAAATTTACTTATTTATTTGAATTGATCTATTTTTAATTTCAATTGATCTGTTCTGAATTTTAATTGCATTTTTTTTAATTTACTATGGAATTTTTGAATTATAGTTGTTTTTTCTGAATTTCAATTGATTTTTTCTGAGTTTCAATTTTTACCTATCTATTCCGAATTTATTTCGATCTTTTCCAAATTTTAAGGAATTCATAAAACTCGATAAAAAAATCAATTTTTTTTTGTCCCTTACCGTAATTCTAGTGTCCGACCGAATATTCGGTTTCGGTTACGGCCAGTTTGGGCCCTTTTTGTTAGTTTTGGCTATTGGGCCTTAATATGGCTGAATAGCCGAAACATCTGGTAAAAATTTCTTGCATCAGTCATTTAATTCAAATATATAAGTTTGGTTTAATAAATATATTTACAACGTATTGTTCAAAACAAAAATTATGAATTCGCCTATAATTTAATTTATCGTGATGACACAAAACATTTTGGTTAATTTTATGCGTTCGATAATATCATTTTCGATTTTATCATCTCTATTGCAATTAATACTAAAGTTTTATAGGTACTGGATCAAAATTGATAATTAAACTTCCGAACGAATTCTGTGTGTATGAAATGAAGGAAAAGAAAACGAAATGTTTTTATTTTTATAATACTAACATTTAAAAAAAAATATATACTTTGTTTTGTAGTCCTAAAAAATGTACATTGTAGGTGCATACTATTTTGATTGGTACGGAAGATATAAAGTATGCAATACTTTTGTAATAAAATATAAAATAAGAAATTTTCTCATTTATTATGGATTAATTATTCAATTACACAGTAAAACATTTTTCAGTTCATTGATTGCCAACTCAATTCTGAGAACTGTATGTGAAATAAGACCCAAAAAGAAGAATTTCTGCATCATTCGTTTTGTCTTCTTATCTGCCAAAATATTTTTAATATCGATTTGAAGTTAGTACTATCGTATAGGGGAATTTATCACGTTTTAGGCCCTGTTGTTTGACATAGCTCGACAACCACTAGCCCGATTTAGCTGAAACAAATTTAGAAAACTTAAGAATTACAATTCCTCTAATATTTTTTTATACCGTTTTTCTATGTGTGCAACACTTTCGAAGTTAAAAATGAATGTATGAAGGGAAAAAGTATTTTTGGCCTAAAAATTAAAATTTTTTTTTTAAAAATTCATAAAAATTCCAAAATGGGAAAAGAGTCAAATCTAATTACTTTAACGTAAAGTCACATAACTTATGAGCAAAATAAGGCATAGATCATGAAAATCGATGCACGCGTTTCTCATTTATTCACAATTAAGTAAACGTATGAATTTCATACCTTTACTCAATTTTTTTTGAAATTCATACCTTTACTCAATTGAGAATAAAAGCGAAACGCGTGCATCGATTTTCATGATATTTAACTCATTTTGCTCATAGGTTATGTGACTTTGCGAAAAAGTAACTAGACTTGAAACTTATTTCCGTTTTGTATTTTTTATGAATTAAAAAAAAAATATTTTTTTTCTTCATGCGCTTATTTTTAACTTGGAAACTGTTGCTTTTATAGGAAAACAATATATGACCAGATTAAGGGAATTGTAATTTTTAATTTTTTAAAATGTATTTCAACTAAATCGGGCTAGTGGTTGTCGAGCTATGTCAAACAACAGGGCCTAAAACGTGATAAATTCCCATATACGATAGTACTAACTTCAAATCGATATTAAAAATATTTTGGCAGGTAAGAAGGCAAAACGAATGATGCAGAAATTCTTCTTTTTGGGTCTTATTTCACATACAGTTCTCAGAATTGAGTTGGCAAATCATGTGTTGTACTGTGTTAGTTATTATAAACTTCAATATTCAAATAATAATTTTTTCATATTAAATTTTATTCTCATGTGTAAGAAAGTACTTTTGTTTCCTTTTAATAAAAAAAGAAATTATTTGTAAAAACTTAAATTTTCATATTAAGAACCCGTTTTGGTTTCGGCCGAATATTATAAAATAGCCGAATATTCGGTTTCGGCCAAAATTCCGGTTATTTGTCGGTTTTTTTTAAGAGCACTTTAAAGAACGAAAAATGTGAAAAATTCTTCTAAAAATTCACATGTCCACTATTTTTGTAATTTTCAACTTTTTATTTATATTTATGGGTTCAAGCTTCAATAAATATAATATGAAATATGACATGAACATGCTGTGCGATGGAGACCGTTTGGGTTTTTTTTTTCAACGTGACATTTGACGGTGTATTTATACTTCACATTACACTTTTATCCACCAAAAAAATATTTACCTACAATTTAGTAATCAATAAATAACTACTAAAAAACTCAAGGTGTTCATTTGCTTCCTTCTATGAAAAAAAAAAAATCAAGAGTATCAACGTGCTTTTGGACCTCTAGATGAGAACCTGCCCGTAATTGATTTCTTATGAAATTCAAATGACATTTCTAAATTTTATTTGATCTTTTCTGCATTTCAAACGGAGTTTCTGAATTGCGACTGATCTTCTCTGAATTTCAAAATAAAATTAAATCCTTTCTGAATTTCAATTGATTTTTTTGAATTTCAATTGATCTTTTCTGAATTTGATCTTTCTAAATTTTAATTGGAAATGGTGTTGACCAAATAACCGAATTTTAAAGCTTAACCACTTTAACCCAATATAAACTTGAACATTAAATGTACCACTTGTGTTGGTGGGAAAAATATTCCTCCGCCTTATAAAGTGTTAAAACAATCGATCTATTGTCTAGATTTTTTCCATAATAAAGTGCATGCTTACATAATTTTCTTAGCTCGTTCAACAATGTCTCATATAAAGTAGCTTCCTTCTTTAAAATACCAGATTTTTCAATAAAATTACACATATCAGCATTTTGAAAAGGCATCGATTTGACAAACAAGCGCGTCTGATAGGATTTTCCATGCTATAAATCAAAGTTTTATGAAGAAAAAACTTATAAAAACTCTTCAAGCAATCAGATTTTACACTTTCATAACTTAGTTGCAGATGAAAGTATTCGCCGAGAAAACCAATTGTGCCCAATTCCGGCACTATGTTGAAGTCAAGAAGTTTTCCG
Source organism: Dichetophora obliterata (assembly GCA_963920525.1). Taxonomy (NCBI): domain Eukaryota; kingdom Metazoa; phylum Arthropoda; class Insecta; order Diptera; family Sciomyzidae; genus Dichetophora; species Dichetophora obliterata. Next base: position 227,765,431 of record OY986436.1, on the reverse strand, counting down.
CTCTCCTGGGATCCCAAAATATTCTGCAATATTTGTTCACATTCGGCGCGTGTAAATAAGTCGACTTTACTATGACGTATTAGAACAACGTCCGACATGTTTGATCTCAATAAATACACTAAATTCACTTGAATAGAAATTGAAATGATGTACGAGCATTGATAGAGACCAGACTATTTACTCAGGCCTCAAATAAGTTGATTCTGCTCTGTCAAATGGTTTCGAACTGATAAGATACAAGGCGATAAGCAACAGCTTCTATTGTTGGCTCATAAATCTTTATTTATAATTGAAATAAAAAATAAAGACATTGTCACCCACCCACTACTTGGTTCTACAAAGTACCATCATAATCTCGTTCACACACTCGTGCATGTGCTCTCTGAACTCAGTACAATCTCTCATTAGTCTCAATACTTCACTTGTGCGCTCAACGTATGCATATCTGTAGTATTTTTCTGGATTTTGTAGTTTCATGTTGGTTAAGTAGTCATGAGGCACATGAATAATAGTTGCCGCTGTAGCCTTGTAGAGCACTCCAAAAAGTTGAAAGTCCTGGTAGGAGGTATTTAACTCTAGCCAGCTGAGTTGCTGTTCTGCTTGGAGATGGAAGCGGTCGAGTGCTATTTTAAGACAATCGTAATACCAGGCTAGAAATTCGTACTCCTCCGCCTTTCGTTGCGCCGTAGTGATGGTCATGCTTAAAGCAAAGATCACATCAATGGCTGCTGGAGAATAACGGCATGTCTGAAAGTCGACCAACATCACGTCTAACACTTCGAAATTCTTATTGGTTTTTATTTTGTTGAAGAATACGTTGCCACCCCAAGGATCGCGATGACAGAAAACATTGCGATATTTTCTAGATGGATTAACCATATCATAAACTGTCTTTAGTTCTCTCTCCATGTCATTGTCAATGAACGCTTGTTGAATGGGATCTTGGAAGTCTGGATGTTGCTTTGCTATAGATAAAATGGCCTTTTTTTAAATGGTTAGGTTATGCTTGCTGAAAATTGTACTTACTTTTAGACCAGTGGTAAAATAATCCTCTTTGGCAGAGACTGTTATTTCCTGTAGCACATCGTTGAAGACTTCGCCAATATTGAGCTTGTTATTGACCTCATAGGCAATGCTACTGGCATGCATAACTGCTAAGCTCTGTAGTAGCTGCTTAACTTCATTACTTTGAAAATAACCAGCCTGCGAGGGTCTCGGGTAGTAACCTTTTTCTTCTAAGTCTTGCATAACGAAAAGATCATCACGTATGTAATAGCATTGAGCGCACCAGGGACCGAAAGCTAAGTATTTGGGAATAATGAAATTGTAAAAACCTTGGTCTTGTTTAAAGTTTCAATCTTAAACTTACTTTAAATATTAATCTTAAGTAAAATCTTAAGCTTAATTTAAATCTTAAGCTGCGTTCCTTTCGCCTTTATATAATCGCCATAGCAAATTTTCACAAAGGAACGGTAAGAAAAACAACTTGTAGAGGGCACTACCGTTGCAGTCAAAATTAAATTCAAACAAACAATCATGATACAATAACTATTAGGTGTCTTGAGAATGTGTGTCGTTCAGAACTGTTGTGAACTATTATGGTAGCGATACCTTAGTGAACGATGTTTTTCTCTGAATGTGTTTTACACTAAACGTCGGAAAAATTGTAATTTATTTGATTTAATTATTATTGCTATGAAAATATATATTGGGGGTTGGAATTAATTTTAAAGGTTTTTTTTTCGGTTTTTGAGCATTTATTTAGAAACAACGGTACAATGTATATTATTCAAAGTATTGTCCATCGATAGCTACAACATTTTCCCATCTTTCTGGCAGCATATGGATTCCGCGCCGGAAGAACGATTCGTCTTTTGAGGCAATCCACGAATCGACCCATTTTTTGGTATCCTCGTAAGAAGTGAAGCGCTGCTCAGCCAAGCCATGCGTCATCGATCTGAATAGGTGGTAGTCGGAAGGGGCTATGTCTGGGCTATAAGGCGGGTGGGGTAGCACATCCCAATTCAGCGCCTCCAACGTTTCCTTGACGGTTCTTGCAACATGTTGCCGTGCGTTGTCATGTTGAAAAACCACTTTGTCGTGTCTTTTGGCATATTCCGGCCGTTTAACCTTTAATGTTCGGGTCAATTGCATCAATTGTTGATGGTAGCGTTCCCCAGTGATGGTTTCGTTAGGTTTTAGCAGCTCATAGTACACGACACCCTTCTGATCCCACCAAATACACAGCATAAGCTTGGCGCCATGAATATTCGGCTTGGCCCTCGATGTTGATGCATGGCCGGGTGGTCCCCACGATTTTTTTCGCTTAGGATTATCGTAATGGATCCACTTTTCATCGCCAGTGACAATACGATGCAAAAAACTCTTCCTTTTATGCCGTTGAAGCAGTTGTTCGCACATGCAAAATCGCCGTTCAACGTCTCTCGGCTTCAACTGGTACGGCACCCAATTTCCTTGCTTTTGAATCATTCCCATGGCCTTCAAGCGTTTGCCGACCGTTGATAAGTCGACTCTTAATGATTCTGACAATTCTTGAAGGGTTTGACACGGGTCTTCATCGAGCAAAGCCTCCAATTCCTCATCTTCAAACTTTTTCGGCTGGCCCGGACGCTCTTTGTCTTCCGTATCAAAATCACCACTTTTAAACCGACGGAACCAGTACTCACAAGTAGAAATCGATGGAGCATAGTCCCCGTAAGCCTCAGTAAGCGTGCGTTGTGCTTCAACCGCTTTTTTCTTCAAATGGAAGCACAAAAGTAAACCTTCCCGCAAATTGCGTTTTGTTGGAACGAAAATCGACATGTTCACAGAGAAAAAAATATATGTTGTTTACACTTCAGTGGAATGACACATACTGAAAAATGAAGCTTAGACAATGTGCTTTGAAATGAATATAGTCACAGGTGTGCCCGATGCGATCTATTGATAGTTACGCCATCTCTTAGAAAACCTTTAAAACTAATTCCAACCCCAATAAATAAGTTAAGTGCAATTGTTGGCTCCGCTGAATGCGGCCAATGTGTGTGGTACACGCTATTTATTTCATTTTATTTTGTTTAATATTCGATGGTCGCAGCTCGTGAGAAAATAGGTAGCTGTCAAGGCTACCTAATAGTGATTGTATCATGCAAACAATTAATTAAACAAATTAAAAAAGCTCATACAAATATACAGGTGCGGCACCTGTGTTTAACATTTTTAACCTCTTCAATCCCACACCAAGTTATACAGTGAAAAAATATTTTTTAATATGTGTACATATTGTACTTTTTTACGATAAATTCTTTATTTATTAACACTTGTTTAATTACCAGAAATAGGAGCCTTCTTATGCAACATATTTGAGAAATTAAAATAGAGCTAATGAAGGAGAATATTTTCTCTATCTATTGCGCCAATATTTGAATGAAATATTGACAAATCAGCAAATATTTGCATACAAAAACTTTTGTCCACACATGTGACCATTTTACCCGAAGAGGTTAAAGGCTATATCACATTTTTATATGGATTATTTTTTGCTTTGCATGTAAAAAAAATAATCTGGATTATTTTAAAGCGAATGAAACGCAGCTTTAATCTTCTTTTAAATCGTAATCAAATCCTAATCATAGCCTTGAAATTGACCTTAACCCTATTCGTATCTTAATCATAAGTTTAATCTTAATATTAATTTTACTCATAATCTCACTCACAAAATCGTTTCAGCTCCTCTAACAATGTTGCATACAATGTTGCTTCTTTCTTTAAAATGCCCTCATTTTGAATATATTCGAATATTTTAATCTTAATCTTAATCTTAATCTCAATCTTAATCTTAATTTTGATTTGATAGATATATCAAGGTTAGATACATCAAGACCTGCAAAAATTTCTGATGAGTAGGGCAGTTGGGCCGGTATGGATTAAGAGCAAGTCTAAGAGTCAAGTATTTTGTACCAAAAGATGCACTATGCATTGATACAAATTGGTGTAGAGCATTTCAATATCGTATCTTGATTAGATTTTTTATTAAAAATCAAAAAGTAAAAAAAAAATTAAATTTTGATAGCCCTCTCATTTTTTCTATAAAACTTTATATCTCAGGAACCAGATGTCTCAGATAGTAAGACAGTTAACCAAAGTGTTTGTATTTATTATTTTGGATATATATCAATAAAATATCTACAATATGTTAATACATTGTGATGAAGTCACTTCAATAGAATGGATGCTGTACCGCAAAAATAGCAAACAATCGATTTTTTGCTTTTACAAAAGGTCAAGGAGGTGTGTTAAAAAACCCAAAATTTATTTTCATCCATTTGCAAGTTTTAATCACTAAGAAAATTTGATCAGGAAAAAAAGTGCGAGAGTGTTATTCCCTGATCTTTATCTTAACATTAATGTAATCTTAATCTTCATCTACATCCATATCCATTCATCCATATCGATTCATATTCGTCTCCATCTCGATCCATATTCGTCTCCATTTCGATCTTCATCTCAATTTTTATTTTAGTCCTAATCTTAATATTAATTTAAATCTTTATATAAGTCAAAATCTAAATCTTTAAGTTTATCATCATCTAAATCGAGATTCATCCATCTCGATCCATCTTCATTTCCGTTTCCGTTTCCATCTCCATCTCAATCTCAATCTCAAACTTAATCCTAATCCTAATCTTAATCCTAATCCTAATTCTATTCCTTATCTTAATCTTAATCTTGAATGAAATATATTTATAAATAATTATATTACTTATATTACTTATAGGCACTAGCAAATAAGGCTATCGGCCCCAAATTGTTATCTAACTCTTAGTTTTAATCGAGAAGGATAGATGGAGATTAAGATTAAGATGCAGATAGAGATAGCTCTTAATTTTATTCTTTATCTTCTTCTTAATCTCCATCTATCTTTCTTGATCCATCTCGATTCATTCATATTGCCGTTTCCATCTCCATCTTCATCTCAATCCTAACCTTAATCTTAATCCATATCTTAATCCTCACCCTTATCCTTATCTTAATATTAATCTTCATCTTAATATTAATAATAATCTTAATCATAATCCTAATTTTATCATATCATATCGTAATCATATCATATTATCAATAATAGTAATCATATCATATCATATCGTAATCATATTATCAATAATAGTTTTAATCATAATCCTTATTTAAGTCTAAATCGTTATCGTAATGTTTAACATAATTTCAATCTAAGTGTTTCAAAGAACTTACTGCATTAATCTGTATCACGAAGCAGCACACCTACGACAATCAAGACACGAGAAGCAATAGAATTTCGTATAGAAAAAAGTATTGCATCTCGTGTCTTGCTTGTCGTTGGTGTGCTGCTTCGTGATACAGATTAATGCAGTTAATCTTAAGTTAACTTCATCAGATGAAGAATAATATCGTTTTATTTTTATTAATCTTGATTAACACTAAATTCATTTTTATATTATTAAGCAATTGAAGATTAAATAAAGATTAACTCCGAATCTTTGTTTTAATCATCATCTTATTCTTAATCTTAATCTTCATCTTAATTTTATTGTTTGTCAAATCCTAATAATAGCCTTGAAATTGACCTTAATCCTAATCTTATCTTAATCATAAGTTTAATCTTAATATTAATCTTACTCAAAATTTCTATACTCACAAAATCGTTTCAGCTCCTCTAACAATGTTGCATACAATGCTGCTTCTTTCTTTAAAATGCCCTCATTTTGAATATATTCGCATAGCTCTGGATTTGCATACGGCAGAGTTTTGACAAAAAGTCGCTCAACTTTCGCAGCATCGATGTTGCACTGTAAGCCATCAAAATTATATGCCTAAAAATATGCCTTGATTTTAACAAAATTTTGCATTATACACACTTCATCTTCCGACAGCTCATGATATAGCATGAGATGAAAATATTGTCCCAAAAAACCCACAGTATTCAATTCAGGTATCACTTCGTAATTCTTCAATCGCGGCTTAACCCTTGTGTTCTCATATATTTTGGCCAAAATCTGTTCACATTCTGAACGTGTTAAGATGGCTGCAAATGTTGAATTTTGATTTTGATGTGTTGTTGACATTTGTTCCGATTGTTTTGTTTCAATAGAGATGTTTTTTTTATTTTTAACTTTCGCACCGTAAATATTTTTTAAATGATTGTTGAACTCGAGCCAAGCAAGTCGATAATTAAATGAGCGCAATTTTTTTTCAGTCTCAATTTTCCGACCGGTAACATCTGTTTACTAATAAACTTGCGATATCGAACTGTTCTACATCCCACATCTTAATTGTTTATACAGAACTATTTTGCGATATTTTCCCTGTAAAGAAATGCGTTTCGTTGTCGTTTATTTTCTTTACTTCAATTTATTTTAGAAACGCTACACACCCAAAAAAATTTTATTTTTAATTTGTACATGAAATTTTTTACGAAAAATTTCAAACTTGAAAGAGTTTGAAACAACTTTCCTATTTTTTTAGATATGTTTATGACTTTGATGTCATTGAAAAGAAAATTGAATAAATCAAAAATTTTATGCTAATAAAAATTTTAATTTATTACACAAAATTAGGAGAAAATTGCGCTCAAACTTGAAATTTAGTAGTTTCAAAGGATTGATTTCATCTTCACACGCGCATATGTAGTAGCTCGGTAATGGATGGATCGGGTGGGTTCGTTGATACACCGTTAGAAAGATCAATTCATCACCTTTTACCTAATTTCTTATGTAATTTCAGTTTTCCGTGTGTTCGTTTTTCTGCTTAAGACAATAATGTGCATTAAAGTCATGAAATACTAATGAGCCCTGTAAATTGTAAGGGTGTGAAAATAGACTCCCCTCCGATACGATTTTTTGCTCCACTCGACATCAACTTTCACTTCTTTAAATAGATGCACTCTATTGCGAGGCACCCTGCTTATGAAACTAGATTTTTTTTTTATAATTTGATTATGAATGCTTTGAGATCCTATTAGATTAGGGGTTCCATCTATTTAGAGCAATTGCTTAAATTTTTAACCTTTAACTATGGACGTGGGGTCTCAGAGGCCTCTACATATTCGCGATTTCCAAGAATCACAGTAGTACAGAATACAGTACTTCTAGTTGCTAAACGATCGTAAAGAGACAAGGTTGAGCAGTCAATAGATTGGTAAGTAAATAATCTATAGCAATAAAACTCATTTTCTGTTTGTTTTTTTGTTTGTTTGGCCTTTATACAAATCTAAACGGCTCAACGGTTTTCGCTCAAACTTAGTACACAAATTAAGTGCGTCCCAACTTAAAATGTTATATACTTAATTTTTACCACGCCCCCTCCGAAATTTTTCAACTAACGGTAATTTTGTTGTTATAAAACTTTTTACCATCGGAGGTTGTTGTGTATTTAATTTTATAAATTTTTTGTTATTTTGACATCAAAAACACTCACATATCTTCAAAATTGGAGAAACTTTCAGTACAACAACTTTTTCATAAAACATAGTTACCTAAGAATGAGAAAAAAACGACATGAAAATCAAAGTTTGGTCTTTCGATGCAAATATCTCCGCTGTCCATTAACATATTTTATTCAAATTTTTTTTTGTTCAAAAGTTCAATAAAATCACTTCACAAAAACAGGTTGAACTGTAGCGTTAAGTCAGTGTATATATGTTTTATGATTATGTCAAAAAAGATCCAAAATATTGACTTTTTACTCAAAAAATGACTCAAAAATTGTTGTTGTTGTAAAAATGAAATCAATTAAAAATTGTACATCTGGCTACCTTTCATATGACAAAGCATTTATTTGCAAAAATTCTTCTAGCTAAGCGCAAAAATTATTTTACTGTTTTTATCATCAAAACAACAAGAGCCCCCTTTGATTTTTTTCGCGAAATTTATTTTTTCCAAAATGTTGTTTTTATATTTTTTACAAAAAATTCAAGTCTCAAAAATAATTTGTGTGAAAAAATTACCCCAATATTTCTTTCCAATCAAAAGTTATGGCTAAAAATCTATTTTTTCATACAAGTATAGTAATAAAACTCATTTTCTGTTTGTTTGTTTATTTGTTTGTTTGGCCTTTATACAAATCTAAACGGCTCAACGGATTTCGCTCAAAGTTAGTACACATGTAAAGTGCGCCCCAACTTAAAATGTTACATACTTAGTTTTTGTCACCCTCTCCTTCCTTATCTTCCTTATATAAGTACGTCTATATTTTTGCCGCCCTAAGTTTTGTCTAAGTTTTGCGAAATTTTTTGCGAAAATGCTATTGCTACCAAACTTTTAAAATGTCACATAATTCAGTACTGCCAGTTTTTTCTGTCGCATCGTCATTTAGCCGCCAATAACGGCTAAGTGTTGTCTTCTTTAACAGTTGCGCTTTCAACACTTAAAAACATAGAATTGGATCAATTTAAATGTCCAGCTCACTTGCTGGATTATTTGTTGTTTTTGCTTTGCTTGCAAATGCGATGATATGATCCTGATCTCCCATGAAAAAAACGCAGCTAATATAAATTTTAGTACAATCATTTAAGTACAACGAACTTTTCATAAAACATTTATAGCTAATAATGAGAAAAAAATTATATGAAAATCAAAGTTTTTACTTTTAATGCCAATATCTCCGCTGTTTTTAATATATTTCATTAAAAATTTTTTTGTTAAAAAGATATTTTTTTTCTTTGTTTAGATGTTAAAATGTCCATATCTCAAGGACGCATTGAGTCCCATCATAATTTTTATATTGTTGAAATGGTAATTTTGCTAGCATTAAGATTATGCTAATATAAAAATTATTTTTAATTTTTAAAATATTTTTTAGGTACCTTTCTTTGAATTTAATTAGCTCACCGCAAGAGATGGAACCACCAACAACAAAAATTTTGGATTTAATTTCGTTCAATTACCTTTCTAACGGTAGCTTAAAAATAAAATTCAACATGTTTTTCATTATTCCAGAATTTAAAAAACATTTAATCGAGAAGTATATATTAAAATGTTTATATAAATGACTCTCGAGCAACACCGGGTATATCAGCTAGTAAATAAATAATAATAAATAGATAAAACTTCACGTCCCTACTTAAAGGTTAAACAATCATTTTTTTAAGTGAGTTGTCTAGTATATAAATAATTTTCAGTGGCATCGAGGAAAATAAGCACAAAAATGAATATAGTTGAAATGAAATGTAGAAACTTGACAGCACTGAAATAAGCCGCGTGTTTCTTGGAGCAAAATGAAATGGTAGACAAATCGTTGTGGTTTCTAGTGGTCATAGAAAACGTAGCGCTGCATTGCGTCATTGTGTTGAAGCGCCTAAATGTGTTATTGCGTTGATATATTTATTTTGTGAGAAGTAACGCAATAGCGCACTCATACAAATAGTTTCTTGCTCCTTTTTTTCTTTGTTTATTTATTTAAAAAATTGTAAGCAAACTCCTAGCCAATTTAAAACTTCCAATTTGTTTTTTAGACTAAAAATGTGTGTGTAGTATATGTTTAAGTGCTGAATCAACAACTGCTGTTTGACTGCATACTTGAAATTTAGATTTGTTCATTTTTCATTTATGTTTTTTTTTTAATTTCTCAAAAATATTTCTTAATTATGACAACTTTCTTGAGATAAAAATCGAATTAAAAAACTCACTGCTAAATCTGTTGTTACAAAAATCAATGCATTTCAAAGTCATGTCGCAATTGCGTTAGTTGAAACAGTAAACTGTGCTTACGTTGGTGTATCAGCTCAATATTTTTTACTGCATTACCCATGTCTACGATAGTTTCAAGAGCATGCACCATATTTACGCGGTCGTTTTTGATATGCACACATCATAGTTATAACTTTAATTGAAAACTGAACAGAATTTCCTGAGCATTTAGAATTTGTAAGAATATCTAGAGAGACGAACTACTTTCGAGTTTGCGGTCAGACCACTATTGAATTTAAAAAAACTAGTTAATTAATTTAACTTGAATTACAACATATAAACTTTATTTAAATTGTTTATTCAGACAGGCGATAAATGTGTAATATCATTGTCGCATTAGAAATTCTGATTAGGTTTATAACTACGTTAGATGAATGGAAAATAGTTTGAAATATTTTATCTATACTATACACTACAAAAACAATATGAAATTCATAAACATCATGAGTGTTTCTTTCGTAAAAAGATTAAATTTGTTGCATCTGCTGACGTAATTTGCGCCTCTCTGCCAACATGGAGCTGTAGGGACGTATGGTTATGTAGTAGATAATCTCGACAAAACTTAACACACTGGCACCCACAAAGAGACCAGTGGTACCACCAATAGATACTAAAAGTAACAAAAATTAGGAATGCGACTTTATCTTAGCAGCAACTTGTAAAAACATACCGACCAGATCCAATTTTCCGCGCACTAAATTGCGTTTATAGCGTTCCGTTGGCAACTCTATGAGGGATATTTCAATTTTTGATATTGGATCCTGATGCCCATAAATACTGAAAAATCCACAAAAAATTTATTTTGTTTGTAAAAAACCTTTGCAAGGCCTTTTTTGTCAAGTAAAAGGTTATTTATTGTTAAAATTTCGTGAATTTCGGGTCTTCATGAAATAAGGCGCCACACTCAAATAAGACCCCAAACATTTCCATATTACAGAAAGTGCTATTTTTCTTTTTCGGAACTCTATTTAGTTTTTGAAAACTAAAGAAAATTTCAAAACTAAGAGAAACCTCTGTGAATTTTTGTGATTTTATTTCATATTTAGTGCAATTTTTATACAATTGTTTGGGTATTATTTAATTTATTTTTGGTGTGTATTTTTAAAGCCCTAAGAGGCTTTATTGCGTACTGCTTTATTCTAGTTTGACACATATCCCTAATTTTGTTGTCTTTTTTGGTTTGGGCCCTTATTTCATAGAATTGACTTCGAAGCTATTTTATTTTTGTACACCTACTTTTCCTTGCTGTCATGCACAGTGGCGATGTCAACCTCGGTGCACGAGGGCAAGCAGTCACAGACGAGCCCTTTGCGTCCTTGCGACCACTTTGCAATGATGACTGAAAGAACCTCATAGTTGCGATTAAGACACTCCATGCCATCCATATTACAGATTTGCCAATCGGGCGTATTTGGAGCCAGATGACTGGAACAGTTGCACAAAGCCAGCTGCCGATCCTTGCGACACTGCACCGTACAAGCGCTATAACTGTAGAAGTGATGCACATCGAGAGTATTTTCGTCGCTGAAGCGACAATTGCGTTGAGCCACACTGGTGTCCCGTATCTTTTCGTCATTCTGAATGTCGCGCTTGGAAAAACGGCGACTAAAGTGTATTGATAACAATATAAGCATACCCACCTATGGCAAGGAGCACAAACTTAAAAACTTACAAGTAGCTTACATAAGGTCCCACAACTAGGTAATCAGTTTTTGGTGTCACCAATGTTGGTACCTCCTCCTCGCCTAGTATAAAAACCGTAGCCTCCGTGCTGAGTTCTATATTTAATGAACCTGGACCCGTAAAACGATTTGAGTACATATTTAATTTGGGGCCATTGCGTGACCTAAAATATCTCAAACCCCCAATTTTAATGTCTAAAAAATGTCTTGATTTTATCTGCCCACTAACCCCGCTTGCAAGGAATTAATGGCATAACATATGCCCAGCTCCGTTTCCATACGTTTAAAATGTGTGCAGCAATCAAAGGGCACCATATTCCACATGCAATTCTGTATGGAATCGACACAGGATGAACGCACCAGTTGAGCATAATACGAAAAGTTTGAGTAGATACAGTTTTCAGCGGGCTCTTCACCGCCGCATTCATGTACTGTGTGGTAGGACTCGCCACGGAAGAAAGCTATTTCGCTGAGTACCTCCTCGAGGGTAAAATCATGATCGGCACCCCACAATCTAGTATGATGTGAAAGAAATTTTTCAAATGAAAATACTTAAGAAATAAAAATTTGACTTACTGCTCTGCTATTTCCTGTATGCGATCCATATTCTTGGATTCACAAACTATAATGGCAGGAAAATTGGTATCCCAATCACGAAATGAACTCTCCACCACGAATGTGATGGCATTATTCTCGAAGGCATCTAAGGGAAAAAGCGGAAATAGTGGATAAGTTTTTTAGATTTGTGCAGTTGGAAACCAAAATTAAAAATTAAAAACGAGAAGTTTCAAAAGTCATAATATTATTGTATGGTAACGAAAGGGAAAATTACGTTATGGAAAATATTTTAACCTGCATTGAAACGAAAAGACAAAAGTGGATAGAATTACGGACAAGAAACAATAAGGGTATTCAGAGGTAGTCTTGTTACGGTGTTAGATTGTTGAAATTTTGATGTTCGTGTGAACACCTCAATAAATTATTTTGCTGCACCTACACTTCTGAAAAAAACTAGATTGTTAACTGACAACAACTATATTCAACACCGTACCAACACTCATATCAATAGGGTCGAGGTATTGTTAGAGTGTTGAGTTGTTGAATTATGACAAGACGTGCATTTTGTTGTTGTGTTGTTGAAATAATTAACACTTCAGCAATCTAACACCGTAACAAGACTACCTCTGAATACCCTTAATATAACTCATTAAAAATATGTAGAATTTATATATTAAAGAAACAGGTATAAAGCAATAAGTTTAGCGTCCTAGTTCATGCCCTCATCGCTGTTCCAATCTTAGTCCAAGTCCCTTTAATAATCCTTATCGTAATGTTTGTCCAAGTCCTGGTTCTCATCCTTATCTAAATATTTGTCCTAGTCTTGTTATAATCCTTGTCTTATTCCTTGTCTTAATATGTATCCAAATACATGTCTAAATCATCGTCAAATCCTTGTCCAAATCCATGTTTTAATTCTTATTTTTGTATTTTAAACGTTGTACAAAATAGTAGTAAATATAAAATAGTAGCAAAATAGTAGTAATAGTAGTAAAAAAAAGTAGCAAATGGTAGTATACAAATTAGAAGATATAGAAAATAGTAGTATAAATGGTAGTAAAAAATAGTAGTAAAAATAATTGATATGTAATAATAAAAAGAGCAGTTTAAAATAGCTTTAGAAATATTTGTCAAAATAAAACAGTAGCCGAAAATATTAGCAAAAATAGTAGTAGAAAAAGTAGTGAGAAATAGTAGTAGAAATAAACATATCATACTTATGCATCATACAAAATCCATCATTTCATTTTATCATAACATACCATCATACCACACGATCATACAATGCCATCATTCCAAACTTAGTAGAAATGAAAGTCAAAATGTGCAAGTATAAATATGTACTCGTAGTAGAAAAAATAAAAGTAGAAAATAGTTGCAAAAATGGTTGAAAAATTACAGTAGAAAAAGTTTAAACGTCAATATAAATTAATAAAAGTAAAATTAGGAATACGAATAAAAATGAACGTGTTTTAAAATTAAATACAAAAGGAGTATTCTCTACACTGAGAAAAAAAAAATACTTTGAAATTAAACAAAAAATTTTAAAATAGATATTTAACGTATTTGCGTTTCAGCAAAACAAAATTTAAAGCAAGCGTGTTTAATTTTCAACTATAATCTCATTTATTTTTATTTATAATTTTCTCTTATTATTTCTTTGCAATAACAAAAAATACGTAGCTATCTGAGATTGAATTAGAAAATTATGTGTAGTAGTCTAATTGACCAAACAATTTAGACCAAGCTGAGAAAAAACTCGATTTAACATCTGATTGTTTGAAAATATTTTTGAATTCGTCTTACAAATATTGAACATTAAATGAAATAAAAACTATTTTATTATTTAAATATCGAAAATATTTCAATATTTTAAGCCGTAATAAAACGCAAACTTCCTCGAACGGAGTTGAACTTTGGTATTCGAGGGGTGCCAGGAGTCGCTGATCACGAATGTGACGTCAAAAACTCAAACAAATTACAAAAATGGCATAAAAAAATGGCACGTTATTTTTTTTTAATTTTACTCTTTGAGTTACTCCTTGATAGTAGATAGATCAAATATATTTGATATTTAATAGCTGGTAAGGACTAATTTAAACCGCTGTACTTTAGAGCTACAACATCAAATCTCAGTGGGTTGAATTTTGTTCCTTCATACACTCAAAAAAAAGTTCAACTTTAAAATAAAAAAAACCCAAGTTTTTGTTTTAAGAATCTGTAATTTCCTTAGTTTTAAGGAAATTTTTTTTGAAACAAAAAATTGTTTTTAAACGAAAGAATTTGAATTCGTTACAGAAATTAAGAATTTTGATTTAAAAGTAAAAATTTTTTATTTTATATATTGTTTTTAAAAATTAATCACACTAAGAAAAAGCATACTAAAATTAAATAAAATTTACTCAATATTTAAGAAAATTTTACTTGCGCCAAGGAATTTTTTTCTTTGAAAGAAATAATTAAATTTTTGTTTGGAAATTTATTTCTTTATTTCAAATAAAAATTTCTATTAAAAAAAATTCCTTGGCGCTAAAACAAGTAAAATTAATCTAATATTGAGTAAATTTTCTTTGATTTGAGTATGCTTTTTCTCAGTGCACCACAAAGGTATTTATTTTTCAGTGGTTCAAGATTTGTCCCATGGGACTTCAAAAAGTTAAGAACAATTTTTTAAAATCATGTTTTAAAATATTTGTTTTCAATGTTAAAGTTTTTGTTTTAATTTTTTTTTTAAATAAATGTTTTTAAACTGTAAATGTTTACTATAAAAGTATATTTAAAAACATTGTTTTGAAAACAAAAACTTTTGTTTTAAATTTAACTTTACAAACATTTGTGTTTGTAAAGTCTCACAAACTTATATTAAATTGTCTCAAGCTCTATTTCAAAAACAAAATTCGCTTTATATGAACACAATTTCATTTAATTTTAACACATATTTCCCCCAGTGTATGTCTAACAAAATTGCATGTAATCATGGATTGTAACAATCTTGCACTAAAATATCCAATAGATCAAGAGCGCCCTATTGTACAAGTTTAGCAAAGTAAAATCAACAGCTGAAAGGTTAGGGTTTTAAGAGTAACCTTAAAATCTTCTTCGTCGTCTTCCTCTGCAATGAGCTACGCTTCACGCTGATTCCACTTTCTGTTAAGCAGCTATATCATTATCTGCTCTCTCGTTAAAAACACAGACTTGCATTTCATATACTATACTTCATAGTATCGCCGTAAGCATGGGTTTCAGTGTAGCATACATTGGAAATTATGTAAAGTTTTTTCACATGTATTTTGTTGTTGCGGCATTGTACGGATTGCAAATTTCCTATTCTTGCACAGTGTAACGGCATATACTACACATAGAGAATACCCCTAATGTGTCCACTTTTAATTTGTTCGTTTTCACACAATATTTAAAAAAATTTAAAAACTCATATATATTTTAAATACATTTTGCTTTCTGTATTTTCAAAATATATTTTAAGTTTTTGTTTTTTTAAGACGAGTGGTATTTAAAAAAAACTTGAAACAAATTTCCAAAACGTAAAAACAAATGTACTCAAAATATATCTGCATATTTAAAAAATGTTAAAGTTTTTTGATGAAAATGAACACATTGTGTTTAATTTAAAAACAATGGCCCATTATCATAGTAAAAATAAAGTCGACTTTTAATTTAGTGCAAGCTTTTTGACAAAATATTATATTAAAAAACTGTCAAAAATACTTATACTAAATTTAAAGTCGACTTTATTTTTACTATGGTAATGGGTCCATGTGTCTTATTATAAAACATAATTTTTAACGATGCATTTTTAAAATTTTTTTAAGTGTAACCATATTTTTATACCCCCACGTGAACTTCGTAAAGGGTATATTTGCGAACGAAATGATAGCAGTACTCTTATAATCAGACATGTTTGGACAAATAATACTACACAGTAAAAAACTTGAGGGTAAATTTTATCTTTTTTATAACATTTGTGTGGTATAAACTATTTTTATTCCAAATAATTTATAAATTTTACACTACTCAATATTATAAAAATAAGCAAACAAATTTAATTTAAAAATTTTATATGGATATCATGTGTAAATTAAAATATATTCTGGTTCGAAAGTAAAAAATTCACCTAAATCGGGAAATTTAATAGTATAGTGGTTTCGATTGGTCTGATGAGAAAAATGGCCTGGAAAAATTTATAAGATTTGATGTATAACTCTTAAAACATTTCTGGTTTGGATTTATATGTATACTAAATAGTATACAATTTATGGTCATATTTTTTTCTGTGTAGTCAACAATTTTTCGGATCTGGTTAACCCATTAACACTCCTATATGTACTTTTAACACAGATTCCAAACCTGTACTCAGTTTCCTCTTACATTGCAAAGTTTTCAAGATACAGGGTGTTTTACGTTTTTAGCACGTGTCTAGTATTATTGATGTAAAATCTTAACTTCTTACCATAAAATAAAAACAATATTTTGTATTTTAGAAAAAACAACAAATTCTCAATCAATAGCTGCTTTCCATTCGCTTCAAAATAATCCAGATTATTTTTTTTTACATACAAAGCAAAAATAAAAAAAATAGTCCTATAAAAAATAGGATTATTTTGCTATCCGTATAAAATTGTGATATAGCCTTTAAAAAATTTGAGACACAGGTGTTGCACCTGTATATTTTTATGAGCTGTCATTTAATTTTTTTTAATTATTTGTTTGTTTGAAATAATGACTATTAGGTAGCCATGACAGCTACCTATTTTCTCACGAGCTGCGACCATCGAATGTTAAACAAAAGAAAACAAAACAAACCGCGTGTGTCACAAACATTGGATGCACTCAGCGGAGTCAAAAATTGCACTTAAATTATTTTTTTAACTGCATAATATTAATATTTAAATGAAACAATTTACAATTTTTCTGACGTTTAGAGTAAAACACATTCAGAGAAAAACATCGTTCACTAAGGTATCGCTACCATAACAGTTCACAACAGTTTTGAACGACACACATTCTCGTGACACCTAATAGTTATTGTATCATGATTGTTTGTTTGAATTTAATTTTGACTACAACGGTAGTGCTCTCTACGAGTCGTTTTTCTTGCCGTTCCTTTGAAAAAATTTGTTATCGCGATTATATTAAGGCGAAAGGAACGCAGCTAATATATCAACCACTATCGTATTGTGTGCGGTAGTGGAGCAAAAATTTTGAGATTATTCAACGAAATATCAGCAAATTTTGTATAATTTGTTTTAGCGGAGCTGTAATCGTCAAAATCTAAAATGTCTGTTTTGCATGTAAAAAACACTTAATCAACAGTTTTTTTTTTAATTCTATCTTTGAACGATTACAGCTCCGTTAAAAAGATACAAAATTTTTTGATATTTCGTTGAATAATCTCAACATTTTTGCTTCACTACCGCACACGACACGGTAGTGGTTGATCAATCAATAGAGAATTTGTTGTTTTTTCTAAAATACAAAATATTATTTTTTATTTTATGGTAAGTAGTTAAGATTCTAGATCAATAATACTAGACATGTGTTAAAAACATAAAACACCCTTCATCTTGAAAACATCTTGAAAACTTTGCAATATAAGAGGAAACTGAGGACAGGTTTGGTTTAGTTAATGGGTTAACCAGATCCGAAATTGTAGACTTGTATTATTTATCCAAACATGTCTGAATATTAGAGTACTGTTATTATATCGTTCGCAGCTGTACATTAAATTTGTCCGTTTTTAATGCTTATAAGGAGGCGTGGAAGGTAAAGAAAAATAAATATATTTTTAATTCAGCATCAACTTAGTCAATTTAGTCATGCCCGTCTGTCTGGCCGTCTATCTGTCGACACGATTAAAGCCGCAATAATAAAGTTTTCGTATTGAAATTTGCTATATGTGCGTATATTCAAAAACCAAAGATGAAGTTTGAGAATGAGCAAAATCGGATGAAAACCACGTCTACCTCCCTTACAATAAAATATCTAAAAATATCTAAAAATGCCGCAAAAATATATGTAGTGACCCGAGCTGTAAAATCTGCATTCATATTGAGAATTTCAAATACAGCTGAATAACGACATAAGAATACATTCAATGATTGCAAAATTGATTTATAAATAAAATTTTTAATTCACATTCATTTCTAAAAATGATTAATTATTAATTTCAATTATTCAATATTTCAATTATTCAATAATGAAACGTTCAGAATAATGAAACAATTTTTTTATTAATTTGAGTGCTATTCGAGCAGAATGCAATTCACAAAGAATTTCGGAATTTTGAATTACTCTTTTTTATTCATTATCCATTTTTTATTTGTTATTAATTTTTTATTCCCCGATCATTTTTATTCATTATTCATTTTTTATTCATTGTTAATTTTTTATTCATTATTCATATATTATTCATTATTCATTTTCTATTCGTTATTAATTTCTTATTCGTTATTTATTTGTTATTCATTATTCATTTTATATAGATAATAACAGAAAAAAATTTTGAAAAAAAAACTTAAGAAACATAGCCCGAGTCCTAAGCCATGAATAAAAAAAAATAATAACAAATGCGTAATGAATAAAAAATGAATATTGAATAAAAAACGAATAATGAATAACAAATTAACAATGAATAAAAAAATGAAAAATGCATAAAAAATTAATAATGAATAATAAATGAATAATGAATAATTAATGAATAATAAATAAAAAATTAATAACGAATAAAAAATTAACAATGAATAAAAAAAAAATTCTAAATTCTAAAATTCCTTGCGAATTGCATTTTTTTGTGTATAGCATTCAAATGAATAAAATTACTGATTCATTATTCTGATTAACAAAAATGAAAACTTGAAATGAGTAATTAATAATTTTTTTAAAAATGAATGTGAATTACAAATTTCATTTATAAAAAAATTTTGAATTCATTGAATGCATTCTTATTTTGTTATTCACTGATTAATTTTTTTATGAATATAATCAAATTGAATGCATTCTTTTACAGATCTGGTAGTGACTTGGAATTTTACACAAAAGCGTTGAAGTAAAATAGTCACCATATATTTGAAATTTGTTGAAATGGGATAAAAACCACACATACTTCCCATACAAAGTAACTATATGAAAACGGTTAAATCTCTAAAAATTAAAAAAAAAATACATGTGACGAATTAAAATTATGCACATTTCGTGGTTGGGTGTGCACCCAGTGGGCAAAAGCAGGTCTTTGAAGCGCTCCTAGCAGGCCATCATATGGATTTCTTAGCCCTTCCGTGCTCGTTTCCAAGCCCATAAGCTTTTCTATATGAAACGAGAAAATTTTCTAGGCCTTCCGCTCTCGCGACTCTAAAGAAGCCTGCTAGAAGCCCTTCTTTAGAATGTACATTAGAAAGATAAGCAATATATATATCAACTTGAAATAAAAAAACTTTTAACAAATATCAGATTTGAACCAGCATCCTCTCAGCTGGCGGTCTGGCATCTTACCCACTCGTCCACCTCAGTTCTTAACATAATTTTGCATCATTACAAATGAAAGTAAGCTTTCGGAAGCTCGGGTTCGCAACACAGCTCGGCCAAAAAAAAATTTTTTTTTGTATTTTTTTTAAAATCTAAATTTTTTTACAAAATTTTCTGTCCATTTAAAAATTTTTTTGTAAATTTCTTCATACAAAAATATTAGAAAAGAGTTAGAATTTTTCCATATAAAAGTTTTCATATAATGCGATATGCAATGTGTTAGATTTCGGAGACCTGGGTTCGCGTCCCAACTCGGACAAAAAAAATAATTTTTTTTTTGTTTTTTCTTTAAGATTTGATTTTTTTTAATTGATCTGATCATTTATAATTTTTTAAAAATTTTTTTATATAAAATAACAGGAAAAGACTCCAAACCTTCAAAAGGTAGGCCTTACAGAAGCACTCATCAATGCAGCGATTATAGAAGGTATATTGACGCCAATAAGAGCACTACTAGCATGCATTCTTTTGCGTATCGCTAGCTAAAATGCCCACTGGGCAATATCGCGTGTCCACCACTTGCACATACACACACACGGTGATAGTAAAATTTTACAGGAGTGCAAAAAGACTGATTTTATTTTAAACTATTGAATAGACTTTCAACTGAAGTAAACATTTATTAAAATTAGATAATTGCTTTGTTCTCAAATAAGCATTTAATGAAAAATCAAAATTAATGAACCAATCATGAATGATCATAATGAAAATGAAATTAGTTTTGGACTTTTTGCAATATACGCGGTATTGCAAGTGGCGGATACTCGAGTTAGAGAAATTTGCCAAAAACTCGACCAATCTCCCATACAAAGTGTCGTCATCAAAGTAGCATAACTTTTATAAATTCCGCAAAAAAGAGTGTATGTAAGCTCTTTTGATTTTGCTCATTAACTTTAGCTTTGCCTCTTTTGCTTTCGCTTTTACTTTTGCTTCGTCTTATTTGCTTTTCTTTTTGATTATTTGCTTTTTTATAGCTTATTTGCTTTTGTTTTTGCCCCGTTGCTTTTGTGTTTGCACATCTGTCTTTGCTTTTCAGTTGTCTCTTTTAGCTTTTGCGATTGGGCTTGCTTTTTCTTTTATTTTTTATTTTCTGGTGTTCCTGAACACCAACTTTAACAGTGGTACACTGACATTTACCTTAGTGCCACGCATGCTTCCATGCATCGATGATGCATTTTGTTACACTAAGATGCTGCATTTGCGGCCTGAATGTCGTCATAACTTTCACTACCAAAATAAAATTCCGTATAACGTTTTTGCATTTTATTCCAGCTATTACAGTTTACTACTACTACATTTCATCATTGAAACTTACCCATCGAAACTCTTATAAGTTGCCAAGAGGCGAACCATGATGCGACTAGGCAGATAGCCCAAAAGAAACGCTCGAATAAGCTTGATTCCTTATCTACGATAAATTTTGCACCGTGCAAGGTAGAGTTCTGCAGATATTCCTCTATTGCGTCCTTAATGCGCATTGTAGTAGTTAGTTACAAAAACTGCTTTTTACCATGAAAAGTTTTAAATGAACTAAACCCATAAGTGAATGACTGCTGCTATTTGGGCTCAATTTTGATAGATTTGTTCAATTACAAAATATAATAATTATTCTGTAGATTCGTTATCGGTTAGCGTGGTGGTGTCAGCTGCAAACATTCACATTGTAATACAAGGGTGTCCGCAGGATTTGTTCTAGGGGGGAAAAGGCATAAAGGATTCTAGAATGCACATAAAGAAAACGTAAACTATATAATTATATTTTTCGAGATTTCTGGTACTAACTTTGTTATCATGATACACCGGTTGACACACGCATGTACACATAAGAAAATTATATTTATTTTAAAGAGGGGTGAAAAATCTTTCTCATATCATAACCGAAAAATTTTCAAATTTTTTTTTTCATGTAATTTAAAAAGTTTTTTCTCAACAAATATTCTTAGTAATTTAGTAAATGAAATAATGTTATGTCCCCTTTATCTTTAAATAAAATCGCATTAATTACTTTTTAGCCCCAAAGTTTTCCTCTTTTCAAATAAGAATACGAAAATTTCCCAGTATGTTTTTTTTAAATGAATAAAAGCAACAAGATTTTCAGACCATTTTTTCCAGTTTTGGAGGCCTATAGCTCATAAGCCAATTGTGAGTGGCCTGACAGTTATCAGATTTGGATTTAGGAGGTAAAAACCCATACACTCCGCAAAAATTAAGAATAAAAGTTGTCGCTATTCTTGATATGTTCCCCGCATGGACATCAACTGACTTTTTTCTTTTTTCAACATGCATCAGTTCCAGCGCATGCAAGTTACTAAGATCGAGTTTGAACACATACCTATTGTATGAATTTTTTAAAATATTTATTTTTTTAATTCAAAACGTATGAATAAATATATAAAGAGGTACATGTTTAGATGGGTTTTGGGCTCCATATATTTTCTAAACATATTCCAGAACCTCCCTGCAAGGCCTGATTATAAATCCTGGATGTAATATAAGCACGTGACGCTAAAAAAACCAAAAAATTCTCAAAATGACTAGGTGCCTGTTAAAAAACTGAATTTGAAGAAGTATAAAATAAATGTTTCAAATCGAGTTTCCTATAAAAATTTTAGTCATAAAAAAACTTTTGACCATAAGATATTCATGATAATCAGATTTTTTAAAAATAAGTGCTTGATCCAAAATAAACCTACTTTATTCAAAATTTCAAAAGATTGTTAGCAATTTTATGAAGTTTACGAAAAATTAAAAATTATACAAATTGAATCATCTTTATAACAGAAAAACGATTTAAAGCCAACTTTAAGAAAACCTTTAGTTTTTAAAATTTTTTTTACTTTGTTTTTTTTTTTTGTTTAATTACTTTAAAACATAAATTTGTTTATCGTCCAAGCGATATTGGCTTAAATGCATCTTAACATCTGTTGCTCCGAAGAATGATCTTCGACTAATAGAGATATCATTTCTTATTATTCCTACATTTCTCGTACGAATAACTTCGTAATTTCTTCCATTCGTAGTACTTACTAATGGCTTCGTACTATTTAGTATTAGTTGAGTTTTAAAAAATTTACAACCGAAATCTTGCAGCCTGGTTTGTTGAACAATTGCCGAATATAAGGAAATGAATGATTGCAAGGTGGCCGTATTCTAATGAAAGAGTACGTGGCCCGTAAGATAAAAAACCGTGGTTCAAACCCCAGTTCAGATAGAATGATTTTTGTTTTCGTTATTAGTAAATGTAACAAATGTATTCGTACAATATACATTTGTTTTTGTACGAATACGAATAAAATATTTGTAATATGAACCAAACTACGTCCAATCTACGAAACCTATTCGTGACTGAAAACTACAAATAAAATTCGTAGAATGGATGCAGTTTTTAGTAATATTTACACACAACATTTTTTGAGTGTAAGAATAAATATTGAAAAGTTCCTGTGAAACAAGGGTAAATGAAATGGTATCGTAACTTATTACTGCGACGGGTACAATATACTCTTTGAAAATGCATGCTTTAGCTCAGCTTTCTTTATAAATATACCTTAAAAAATAAGTATTTTTGAGTTCTCTTCAAAATATATTAACATTTATCTGTGCCGCCAAGGAATAACCGCTAAAGTCGAGTTATGTCAAAGTTGAGTTAATGATGCAGATGTGTTCCACGCAAACAGTTCCGTACACATACCAAATCGGGAGATTATAGCGTGATTCCAGCCAAAATTATCACACAAAAAGCAAACTGCCTTTCATAGCACTTTTATGGAGATCGAAAACTTTAAAGCAAAATTTCTCGAAACATTGAAATTACACTTTAGCTGTTATTCCTTGTCGACACAGAATATGTAAAATGAAAATTCGTCATATAAAATCAAAAAATTGATTTAAATTGTACACTAAATTACGCTAAATTTTACACTCCTACAACTAAAAACGACGTTTTTTATCCAAAATCCCTAAGTTTGAGCGTAACTTACAATTACAATTACAATTTAAAAATTTTTTTGACTCTCCCGTCAAATTTTTTAATTGTACTTACGGCTTTTTGATTTAATATGAAGATATTCATAAAATTGTTACCGCCTATGGGGGGCAAGCTCCCCCTTGTACCCCCTGTGGACGCCCATGTTGTAATACCATCATAAGATTACTACGCCAACTAATCGTATGAATTTATACTTGTGTATATAATTTTTGTTAACTTTTGTTCTATAAAGCAATGTATAAGGATATGAAACCTAGAGCTGATATCGAAAAGACAATACGACACAGTTCATTGACAGAGTGGATAAGATGAATTACTAAAACTTGATGAGTAGAACCTCTTAGATGTTTAGAGATGCTAAACATGCTTTATTCCAACAATGTTAAATCTACAGACGGCAACCCTGGTAGAGCTAAGGGCTTGATCTAAAAATAGCCACTACTTTAATGTCATCTTATATATTAATAGGCAAACACCAAATCTTATCGTACACTTTTTCGATACTAATTTTAGAATAAGGGCAATGAAACTTATATCATTCGATAGGTACTGCGCCCTATATGTGCAGAATCATTTTAGATTTTAAATTTATGACCTCTGACCCAAAATATTAAAGTTGAAAGTCTGTATTATTTTTAGTAAGGAATCTCAGGGCTAGGAAGAGGTAGAATGGTGAATGAGGTATCAAATGAATGATCTGGATACACAGTATGATTACATTTTAGATAGGTGACCTTAGACCTAATGAGCGTAAAAAGAGCATTTATTAAATAAAATCTAAACTATAAGAGATGGAAAAACATTATGTAAGAGCGAATTTAAGACAATGATAAGATGTGAACCGAGTACTTGAGACATTTTTCGCCATCTCTTTGGATACCCTACAATAAGCATTTTTTTTATGTAATAAGTGTGATTATATATTGTGATGGTGACTTTTCTTATAAATAGTAAATTTTTAAAAATTCCCATTATTTTGACATCAAAGATGATATCTCGAAAACTGTAACTTTTCTCAGTACAACGTATTTTTGTATTGAAACTTAAGAATTTCTTAGTACATCGCATTTTCTTAAAGCAAGGTCAACGCCTCAGAATGATACCATGATGATGAGTCGGTACCATTTTATGTCGTGTTTCTGAACCGATTTCGACTATTTTTTTAAAAATAAATTAGAGTAGGGAGAACGAGTGCACAGAATATTTTTTGATCTTTGTTCTGAGATATGAGCGTTGAAAGAATATTTCTAAAATAAAACCTAAACTATAAGAAATAGAAAAAAAGTGGTGTAAGAAGAAACTTTGACATTGATAAAATGTACAAAAAACATTCTTCGCTTTCTCTTACGATACCCTACAATAAGCATTGTTTTATGTAACATGTGTGAATATATATTAAGATGGTGAAATTTTGTACATGTAGTAAACTTTGAAAAATTCCTTTTATTTGTGACATAAAAGTTATGACGATATCTCAAAAGCTTTAGCTTTTCTCAGTACAACGTATTTTAGTGTGAAAGCTCTGATTGAAAAAAAGAACGGTATATGAAAATTTTTTGGGTAATGTTTTTACAGATGATATATTTAAAAAAATTTAGGATATTTTGATATCAAAACTATTGCGATAATTTAAAACTTAAGATTTTCTTAGTACAACATATTTTCTTCAAGCGAGGTGTCATCGCCTCAGAATGAGAAAAAATTATTGAAATTTCAGAAAGTTGGTCGAATTTCGGCCACAGTTGGTACTAGTATAATTAAATGGCCGATGAGAGCATAACAATTCTTACGAATTGGTTCGAACAAGTGTCAAGTGACTTTAAGACTTAAACAGTGGGTTGGTCACAGCTTAATCAGTAAAGACACTACTGAAGAGCGAGGTTTAGCAGCCTCCGAAACAGTTCTGTCTAGTCAGCTAAGTGATTGACTCTATTCAGAGTTGTTGTTGTTGCCTTCTTAAAAACTTACTTGATCTAAAGCTCGCAATTAAAATTCATGTAATAATTTAATAGATCACAAATTTATTAATTATTTATAAACAAAAAGCATTAATTTAGTATTTATTTTAATAATTTAGTTTTACAACGTATGTCCAATTGTCTGCTTATTTGTCTCTAAACCGTATTGATTTGTTTGTTTATTTATTATTTACCGATTAACACATCTTTGTGCATGATACAATGACCAGGTATTATTAATTGCGACTGCGCTGCCAAGCTGTGGGCATAAGATGTCAAAAACAAGTGATGTACACCGAAACAAAAATAACGAGGGTTTTTTTTTAAAGCAAGCATTTTGGCGTCTTATTGTTCTCATTATGTCCACAATGCTATTTATACACTAAACTTATTTATTGTAAAAACTTCGATTTTACATAAATTTGGGATCATTTCAAGGACAACAATTTTTTATCACAAAAACATCTTCAAACGTAAAATTTTCTTAGTCCAAAAAGAGCTATATCTTCAAGAGATATGCATGAATTTTCAAGATTTATACTTCTTTGAATAGATACTTGCCTTTCTTTTGATATCCATAAATATTTATTACTTTTGTTGGAAAATTTAAAAAATCACATGTTGTTAAGGTAATTTTTTCTAACTTTGGACCCATATAATTTATGAACGCCTTGAGAGCGGCCCTTAATTTTTTCACTGCTACCTGTTTTATCTCCAAATACACATTTTGAAAAATAAAAAGAAAAAATACCATTTTTGCTAAAGGTTAAATGTTCCGAAAATTGTGCCGTTTTAAAAATTATTATTTCCCTTTTAAGAAAAATCCCTTTTTTAATTAAGAAAAACAACATCGTTAAATGTCATCACCTCATTTTGACAATATATGCCCACGCTGAACAGCTGTTTCAGCTCGATTAATACTACCTTCAACTCATTCTATCATGAACTTTGTTTCTCAAAAATTAATGACAGAACTGTCAGATTCACTGTTCATTCTCAACTCAACACAAATTTCTCTATTGGTGAGTTTTTTGAGTTATAGAAACTCTAAAGTCTCAACGATTGAGAAAAACTTGGTGAATTTGAGAACTACGTAATCAGCAGTAGAGAAGTTCTCCATTGAGTTACAGAAACAAGCTACTGGTGTCCTTGAGCATAAAGCAAATGCGAAAACTACTTAGCATTAAGTCGGAATTTGTTGAATTTAGGAGTTTTTTCGGTGTGGGTATCCTTACAGGCCACTGTATGACGGTTGCTTATGCGAGAAAGTAGGGCATCTCCACCGACGGCAAATGCAGGAAGTGTAAGGAATCGGGGGCTGGCGTGACTCTGAAACTCCTACCATGTACATGCCTCTCTCTACCTAGATCAAGACTTAAATATTTGGGCTCACCGTCATTTTATTTATTAAAAAATGTAGCCAAAACCTCTCTTGAATCTCTCCTAAGATTCGCGAATTCAACACAAATACTTATAGATCTCTACTAACGCTCTTTTCACCGATACTACTAAGGATTGAAATGGTCTATGTCAGATTCGTTTGGAAAAATTTTGATGTTCCTTACAGCATACAGAGTCAAGTGCATGTCATCTTCTGGTAACATGAATAAGAGTTATAACTAAGAGACACAAATACAAAGATTAAAAAGTTCTCGAGATAAAGTTAATGAAACTTTTCAAATCACAAATCTCTCAACCCAACAAATTAATCGTTTATGGTCAAGTTAACGTATTTATTCATTTTACTACATCATCTGCTATCTTCTTCAAATACATTTTAATCTAACATTACAAATAATATAAAAAGAGAAGCAGCTTGGCAAATAAACAATCTTTATAACTCTTAAGTTCATTATCCACTTGTTGACAATAATACAAGTTGACAATAATTTAGGGTTGAAGAATGGTGTAAAAAAATACTAATGTGATGCTTGTAAAACAACTGACAATTTTAAATCTTATAAGTATTACCTGATTAGCCTTAAACAAGCTATTAAAGCCTTAAACTTAGTTAAATGTAATAAAGTATTTTGAAAAGAATATGATTTAAGAAAATTTTATAAAAAGAATTACAATAAAGATTCGCGCATTCAGTTTAGAACTGCGAAGACTACAATATCGTTTCCTAAAAACGAACGTTGTTAAAAATTAGATCGTTTGAAAAGTGGATTGTTTATTTTTTCTTTTGTACAAGTTTTTTTGGTACAAGTTAGGTACAAAAATTAAATGGCAACGGCTGTAGATTTGAGTCCCGGTGATATTCAAGGGCTCTGTCAGCGTTTTCTGGCCGATAATAAGGTGGAGAAGCAAAATCAGCACGGCATCAAAGTGCTGCACTGGGGCGTCAAAACGTTGTCAGATGCACCGGCAGGTTTTCTAGGACGCCACCAAATATTATCTATAGAAATGCAGTATGATGTTAACGACCCTGATGCATTGGAGGATCATAAGATAGAGAAGATACGCTTCTTCATCAAATCGGCGCCCACTGATGTAGCCTCCAGCTTGGAGTACTTGGAGGAGTTCGGAGTTTTCCGCAAAGAGATACAAGTCTATCGTAATGTGTTGCCTATGCTTCAGCAGAACTTCACTAGCGTAGCGGCCAAGTGTTACTTCGCCGACCACAATATTCTGGTTTTCGAAAATTTGGCTCTACAAGGATATCGAATGGCCGCCGAACGCGATGGCCTGCTCAATTATGAACATCTGAACTGCGTGCTTAAGACTCTAGCCACCATGCATGCCAGTTCCATTGTGTATGAGGTGCGTGAGGGCAAAAAACTGCACGAGCAGTTTCCGGAGGCAGTTACGGAGAATGCCTATCCCAAAGATGTTGGAGATATGCACGTAAGGATGCAAAACTTCAACAACGGCAATAAAGTTTTCTGCGAAATGATTAAGCTTATGCCTAAATATAAGGAAAATCTGGCCACCATAATCGAGGAGCTGCCACAAAGAATGCAAACGATCTTCACGTTGGCGCAGCAGTCGTCCAAATACCAAAATGTCTTCTCACACGGCGATTTATGGGCCAACAATATCATGTTCCGTTATGGGAAATTTGGCGAGATACCCATCGAATGTCGCTTCGTCGACTTTCAATTGGCACGTTATGCTCCAGCTATGGTGGATCTTATCACGGTGCTGACGATACCAACTAGTCGCAGTTTCCGTGAACGCTACATGCTTGATTTGCTCTGTGACTATTATACATTCATGACCGAGTTTCTGCGACGCGAGCAATTCAATATTGAAGACTTTATGCCGAGAGCAGAATTTTATGCTTCGGTTGAGGAATTCCGTATTGTTGGGCTCATCGAAAGCCTTCTATTTTCACACCTCACAATATTGCCAGAGAAGTCAACGAGAAAATTGACCGGCAGCACAGATGGCTTCAGTGACTTTTTTGATCGCAAACGTGTGGAGATCTGCATGGAAGCCTTTACAACCGATTCAATATATCGTGAAAGACTCACTGATATGCTCGAAGATTTTGTAGATAATTTTGTACTGGATTCCCATTAGTGTTAAAATAAATTATTAAGAAATTATTTGACATTTGTTTTACTTGAGAATGGTTTCTAACATGGGTCAGCCTTCACCCAAGTGGGGCGAGAGGTTCAAGAAATTGACAAAATCCAAAACCTACAAAAATGTAAACACGATATATTCATTTTGCTTTCTGTTCTCTTTTATTTGTTCTTGCTAAACATTTTACAATCTATATATTGTACATTTTTTTAAACTTTAAAATAAAAAAAAAAATGAAAATTCTGAAATTGGGACCATGGAAAAACAAGAAATTTTTGTCTTAGATCTTGAATAAATAAGCCTTCTACAAAATTTAGGATCAGGCACAATTTTTTTCGTAAAGGTTATGTTTTAATATAAAAACTTATTATTAATTCTTTTTTTAGTCCAATATTATTATTATTATTGTAGGAATTTGCACTGCAAACCTTAAGATCTATTGTGCCCCTTCATAAAACTAAAGAACCTCCTATAGTCCAATCTCTGAGATATAAGCTAGTATACGTCCTATGTATCTAGATTAAAATGAGCTATCTCGTATTATGTGTCAACCCAGATATTTCTGTCGATCTTGAATAAGTGTGGGACACTGTCCCAAATTGTGCATCGCAGATTCTTCGTTAGCCATGCAAAACCTACATGTTCTATCACTTAGCTTTCCCAGTTTTGTGAGGTGATAGTTTAACCTACAGTGATCTGTGAGCAATACTGTGATGATTCTTAGATCATTCTTTGATAGCTTCATGCATTCCTTAATTCTCTTTATGTCGTATATTTCTAAGAGAAGTTTAAAATGCACTTACCGTGGAAGATTTTGCCAGTATGTCCCTCTTTGTTTTTCTTCATTTTTTCTTATCCAAAGGGAGAGCATCGCTTTACCGATTCCATAGAATGGTTCCGGACCAGTCAAAGTTATTTCATTTTCTTCTGCACTTTTATTTTCCGGAACCACGGAATCCCAGACTCGGTTTGGTATGCCAAGCGTATTAAGTTACTCAAGATACTCCATCACCAGTTTTGAGGTTATCTGATGACATTTCAGTGTCTTAATAGCTGGCTTGACTTTTGGATAGGATAGCTATGTTTTGGTTCCGGTATTTACGTTCCAGGTGAAAGTATACGCCCCTGTCAATCGCGTATATTTCCGCTTGGAATATACTGCTGTTCTTGCAGCTTTGCTCAAAGGATTAAATCCCTGGTCCGTAGACTCCGGTCCCTTCTCCTGTAAGAGAGTATTCAGTGTACCATGTAATCATGTATGGGTTTATCTGAGAAGATTCGAATAAACCTTTCCATTTCTTTTTACTACTTAGCTCAGTTAAGAATACTTTAGTGAAACTAGATTTTGAATGCATGCTGTCCCTCGGGATTGTTATTACAGGATATTCGCCTTTATTCTAGTTGGCAAATGAAGTGGCATAAGTCACTGCGGTTCTTAACCATTTTCTAGAAGTCACTGAACTGCGGCCTGCGTCTCTTAAAAGCGACATACGTGATCGAACACAGCTAAATAGTTTTTTGTCATATTACAGTTGTAACTATGACCCACCCTGTTGCACATTGTCGTTACATTTTGGCGGGACGATTCTTGAAGTAAGATGGAGGCAGAAAAAAGGACATGTTCAAAAATTTAATTTTATTTATAAATATAGTTATAATTCAATCCTTTGAGCTTAAAAATAAATACCAGGAGGCTATTCGCGGAGGTAACATTCATGCTAAGAAATCGAGCAACTCTAACGAGTTATAGCTGTCCTTAATCTCATTATTTTCATCCTGAAGTTTTAACCATTGTCTGAATTATATGAACTATCAGAACCCGAAAAGCAAAACACAAAAGAACTCAATTTAAATCTCTTGTTTATTTTATTTTATTTTTGATTGTTTATTTTCAAAACTGGTATCTGCTTTTAAACATTCTAAGATAATTAAAATAGAATATTATGCCTCATTTCACATGTTCCCTTACATCACGTCACGTGACAGCTATGATACCACATTTCAAGTGGCATGAAACCGACTGCATGAGGTGAGGTAACAATAAGAATCAAGCTCATTGTCTCGATAGAATATCAAACTTCTTTCGACTTACGCAATCCTTTTGCCCCATATCTTCACTAGCCATCCTTAGAATAGTCCTCTTTGCCTGGGATTGAATGTAAATGTGAAGAGGAGTTCGAGTAGAACCTCTTTGGATGCTGTTGGACATGTTCGCACGGCTACGGTGATGCACTCGAAGACCAATCTCTATAGCTTGTTTAGAGCAGTGATGACTGTTTGTGGCTTTGTTTTTCCTGCCCAGATGACTGAGTCATATGCAATCATGGGACATATTATAATTGTATATATCCATTGCAGTATTTGTAGGGTTCATCCCCAGCTTTTCCCCGTGATGGATCTGCAAATCATAAATGTTCTAACAAAGCTTTCTTTGATATTTCGCTCAAATATGTTTTTTTTTAGATTTGGATTTACTCCGAAAGCCAGGCTTCCCTAGCTCAAGAAGACTCCTCGATACCCTGAGGTGGCGAGGAAATTATTTGGCCAAATCGTTAGATTTATAACGCCACCACAAATTACAAATAGTTTTTGATTACATTTAAAAACTATTCTTTAATTGCTTCAGTCGCATCAGCGGATTTTCTATTGTCCTAGTACTGAGCATATTACTCATCTATTTCGTAGGGGTGTTGTTAACCCCTCTGTGGGTAAGAGCTTTACTTATGGCTTCATAAGAAGTATTGTAAAAAGCATCTTCAATGTCAAGAAAAATACATAGTGCTGTGTCTTTCATATCTAACTAAGGTGTTTCCTGAAGTACATTTGTCAGTTGATATAGTACAGTCTCTGTGGATCTATCTGCTCTATATGCATGCTGACAGGAATGTAAAGGGGATGTTACAGGAATGTAAAGGGGATGGACACTGGTTCTTATATAGTTTTCAATTAATTTTTCTAGAGTTTTTAGCAAGAAGTATGTTAGACAGATTGACCTGAAGGATTTTGCTCGCCTCCATTCAGTTGGAATATAACCCATCGCAAATCTGCCTCTAGCTATTTTCATAAGAGGATTCACACGAATGTCTATGTGCAGCAGTGCCGGAAAAATTCCATCAATGCCTGGTCATTTGAGTGGTTTAAAGGTATTCATTCAGCGCCGACCTTCATCTCGGCTATGTATATTTTTTCCAGATAATATAACAGAAACAGAAATAACAGTTGAGGCGACCAAAAGCGCGATTCACCTTAACGAATCACAAGCCTGGAGGAACAACACTTTCGGACATGCATCTATTCTGAATCTCTTTGAAACCGAGGAATCAAAAAGATCAACCGACTATATCTTACCCAGTGTGAGATTCGGTACAGAATACACCACATCCATCCCCAGCAGACAATAATGGGAAGAAACAGCCGTAGAATTCAATGGCAATATCCAATTATATACTGATAGTTCCAAAATGGAAAACGGAACTGGATCAGGTGTATACTGTAAAACGCTAGAAATCAAAGAGGCTACAAACTCCCCGACTACTGTAGCGTTTTACAGACAAAAAAATATGCTATTGAAAAATCTGCACAGGCCATTCGTAGGAAAATCTTACCCCCACAAGGATAGTAATTTTTGTGGATAGCCAAGCGCGGCCATCAAAGCGCTGAATAGTAAAACGACGAAGGGTCGAACGGTACAGAACTGTAAACTGGCACTGAACAGCATCTGCAATGCCCACAATGTCAACCTCTGCTGGGTTCCCGGACATAGCAATATCGAAGGGACCGACGCAGCGGATGAAATGGCTAGATGGAGTAACCGCAAGAGCTAATACAGATGTGTACATTAAAATAGGCGTCCTCAAAAGGAGCATAAACCTTAAATCCAGAGATAATGATAACACTAATTGGGCCTCCAGAGGGGACTGCAACATAACTCGAAGGCTCTTGCTGGAGCTAAATGAAAAGAGAACCAAAAGCTTTCTGCTTTTGCCCAAACGAGAAATATCCAGATTCTTGTTGGAGTTCTAGGAGGTCATTGGGGCAACCGTCGACTCCGATATATGGGGAACAGATTTTTCAAAGACCTCCTAGAAGATTTAGCGAACACACCACTGCTAGACATCTAGAGGTTCATAAAAAGCACAGGCTGGTTCGAGGAATAATCGATAATAGTTAACATGATACGACAAAAAAAAAATAATAAAAAGGGACTCGCAATGAGTCAAAAGGCCCCCGCGGAAGCTTCGGTAACGGTGCACGACCCTATTTACCCAACCTAACCTATGTATATATTTCCTTTGCTGCATTCCAGCTGTTCTTGTTGATTCTGCCTAGTGTTTCTTTTAGTCCATTTCCTGTCGGTGTAAACAATGGAACCTGGGAAATGAGTACAGAAAAAATAAGCTGTGTCTTTTCTTCCTCATTCTTAGTAAAATTTCCATAGCTTTTTCAGACTGGCAGAGGATATACTGCTATAACCGGCCATAACCTTATATAGTTTTGATGCCTCAGTGATTTGTTCCACTCTTTCACAGAACTTCCTTAATCACTCTTTCTTTACTGCCCTTATCGCTTTGTTATTTTGAGTTATTTTGAGTTAAGGTTCTCCTGTATTCTGACCATTCCAAGAATCTTTTCGCCCGGTTAAATTATCTGTTGAAATGTAATTAATACTTGCATAAAAATACTTGTTAAATATTTTTTATACAAATCAAAATTAAACAACTATGTTTTGTATTTTGTGTTTAGAAATGTTCACTCGAATAAATTTACTTTTTCTGAAAACACGTTTTTCATTGTGCTGCTTTGAAAATTTAAGCAATCGTCTCGAAGGCAGAAAGGGATTTATTTCAATAGGTTATGGGCCATCATTTTTTCGAGACAGGATATGCAGTCAATTGTTAACAAGGGGAATAGCGCTAATTATTCAGTTTGGAAGGTGAAGATGGAACTAGTCCACATTAAAGAAGATCTGTGGGATGTGGTTTATTCATCGAAGCCCACAGAACCGGACTCAGGATGGATAAAGCGTGGATGACAGGCACGGGCATGCATCGGTCTCATGGTTTCTGATGACCATTATTTATCTGAAAGATGGTGTAACAAGAGATTATTGGAATAATCTGAAGACATACTACGAGAAGCCATCTCTTAGTGCACGCATTTTTATAATGAAAACTATTTGTAAGATGCAGTTTACGGGCGATGAGAGAATGGAAGCGCATATCAAAGAAATGATGGGATACATCGAGCAACTTGCAGTAATGGGGGATTCAAGGGGGATCTAAGCGAGTCATGAACTGTCGCAATGCTATTAAGGAGTCTGCCGGACTCATACGATCCATTGATTGCAGCATTGGAAGCTCGAGATGAAGTTAAAAATAATCTCAGTTTTGTAAAAAGTAAGCTTGTTGAGGAAGCAAAACGCAAATGTCACAAGAGAGAATCGATGGAGACAGCAGTTATGAAAGTACAAGGCAGCAGGTACAAGACCGAAGAGTGAATGCCAAAAATCTGGTATCAAATGTTATTTCTGTGAGAAGATCGGTCATACGAAAAAGGACTGCAGACAATTTAAAGAATTTCTAGTAAAGAAGAAAAGCAACAAAAGCAATCTCACTGGTGCTGATGAGGAAAATTGTTTGTCGAAAAGATGAGTTTTTGTAGATGTTTCAGCAAAATGTAGATATTCCACAAAGGAACATCTTTGGCGGAACAAACTTTACTTAGAGGACAACTGTATACATATACTTCGTTAATAGTTTTACTAAAGCGTTCTTCCATTATTTCTAGTTCATTTTATTCCAGAATGAGTTGCATTTAATCGCAGATTTTCTAGATATTTATCCCAATTTGTTTTCTTTGGGTTTCTTAAGGTTTTTTGTATTAAAAGAGACCCCTCAATATTAAATCTGATAATTCTATGATAAGACATGGAGAGTTCGTTTGAAATTCTCCAGTTCCTAATTAGATCCCTAGCTAGAGTATTTCCTGGAGTTATGTCCAGGACCTCTTTACTCGCCACGGTTACAAATGTTGGTGTGGTTCCCACATTACAAATTTCTAATTTATTACTGAGTATAAATTCTAGAAGGTATTTACCCCTTTTGTTGGTGTCCGCTAAGTAAGAGGAAAAAATTTGTGTTTAATTATTTTTCAACACTGTCCTCCAAATGGATAAATGACAGAAAGATCCCAGATACACTACAATAATGACGGTACATATGCAAAACGATTCCCACACAACTACAAGTGAATGTTTATAAAAAAAGGAGAGTTACGCAAAAGTTTTCGGGTTGATATTTTTCTTTGGAAATTTTTGTTTTTGACCTAAGAGATTTCTTGCTTTGCACAGTTTCGCTTTCGAGAGACATTTTATTTCGACGAGTTATTCAACAAGAGTTCATTTCTGAGTGCCAAAAATTAGCAATGCTTAAAGAAGTTATTTAAAGAGTGCAACAACAACTACAACCAAAAATCGATGCATTAGTTTAACTCTATGATTAACTCTACATGGTTTTCGAGAATAAATATAAAGACCGAATTTTGTTTCCATTGAAAATAGCTTTTGTGTTTTTCGAAATGTACTTCCTAACACGGCCGTAGGCAGGGTGGTGCTGCGTGCAGCTGAGCACCCACAAAAGTTTTCTGAGCTCCCAAAAAAATTTTTTAATGGGGGATAAGGATAAGGGGAAAAGTTTTTTGAATTCGATTTAAGATAAGATTTAAGATAAGTAGTTCTCAATAGAAAAGATTGAATTAAAATTTAGTCGCCAATTTGTGCTGCTTACACGCAAGGATGATTAATAAAGATAAACGCACTTAGCTAAAACTAATGCTAGTGACTGTTTTTGCACTACGGGATACAATGAATGGTCTATTTCATAATTTCTTTAAAAACCATGCTCGAAAAAGACGAAAATTTGAAAATATGCCAAGATGCTATGCCTACCAATGCTATTTCTTAATTATTGCAAATTGTCTCCGAGAAATAAGTGTAAAAAAGCTAAATCATATTTAACATTGATGGCAGATGGTACGACAGATAGGACAAAAAACGAGATATTTTCGATTGCATTTCGGTACATTGTTCGTTACTTAGCTTCAAAAAAGCTGATGAAGTCACGGTTAAGGCATTCTTTCAACTCATTATCGATTGACAAACTTGAAATTGAGTACAAAAAGATTTTGGGCCAGTGTTATGATGGTGCTGCTGTACTGAGTGGTCGATTGGGCTGATTGCAGACTTTTATACAGTACTTTTTCAATCGAACAATTCCAAAGGGTCATTGCATAAATCACCACCGTCTTCATTTTGTAGTTGTGAAAGTCGTGAAGAAAAATTATGGTTTCCGACTTTCGACCAATCAAAAAATGACACGAATTTTTCAGTCGCTCCAAAGTTCCAAAAATGTACGAAGCCACCAAAACTCCTCTGCTTATCGAGCAACGTTGGTCAGTAGACTACAGAGGAATTGTTGCAACCCAAAATAATTTTGATCAACTGCTCAACTCATTGATAAAAATTAAAGAAGGTTCCGGACACTATCTTGGTGCAGATGATATAGTTTTAGTTGTTGAATTGCTGAGTTTTTTTGCAAAATATTGGGAAACAGCAAAAAAAATTTTACAAACACGTGATGTTGGTAGTCGCAGAGTGATACCAATTATTCAGGCAGAAGACTTTTTTTATCAATTCTCAAGCGAAACGAGAAAACGAACCTGATTTAATCAGTTGATTGTATTGCCTACGCTGGGAGAAAGTGATCTCGGTAGTTAGTCTACATTAAAGCGCATTTAGTGACCAACCAAGTGAAAGTTCAAACCTGAATCGCATGACAAAATCGAGAACAGATTCGATACGGCGATCCTCAATAACCGATTAATATTGCGTGATCTTTCGTTCCTTGGTTTGAAAAGAAAAGATTGAACTCTTGCATTGCAAACAGATGGTATTTAGCGAGAAACCAACAAATTCCACTCTTCTAGTTCAACACTCATTCACTATATAAAATAATTAAATATACTCAAGTATATATAATTGAGAAAAATCTATTTATTTTTGCAATACAATTATCTCACAATTGAATTATAATTTGAATAAATTGTTATTTATTTTTTTTAAGTCAGCTCCCCAAAAACTTGCTCAGCTCCCCCAAGTAATCGTTCCTGGCTACGGCCGTGCTCCCTAATGATTAATACATTTTTGCATGCGTTCGAACCATTTGTCATAACATTTATACCATGCTGCTTCAGACACCTTCAAAACATAGTTTTAGAACGCTTCAACGGCTTCTTCTTGCGTTGAAAATCGTTGTCCATGCAGTTTTTCCTTGATGTACGGGAATAAAAGGAAATCATTGGGTGCCAAATCAGGACTGTACGGCGGATGACCTGTCAAAATGCTGACTTAGCAATGACAAGAAAATCTCTTTACTAACAACACAAATCACATTTTGTCACATCCCGCTTACAGTTCTGCATTACAGTATCATCACTGACATATTTTTAGAAGCCGGGGGTTATTTCGTGCTCAGCACAGTTTACTTCCACCACCCGGATGGTGACAAACAAAGTCAAAAACATTTTTTGTTCGAAACTCTTACATGAACTAAAGCGTGTTTTGATAAAATTAATCTTTGATCGCTTAAATCGATCTTATTTCCCATTGTGCCATGGTCAATAGAATCAATTCTTAATTAAATTTCAAATTTTTCACTAACTCATTTCGATGTCTTTAAAAAGCCTTCTCTCTCTCTCTTTCTCTCTCTCTCCCTGCGATTCAGCTGGATTTCCTCTGTAACAATTAACCACTAGTGTAAAGACCCTTCACGTTGCCGAGTGTGAAACTCACTCTATCAACGCGAGTCGTCATTCAACTGTTAACTTAAGGTAATGAGTTATGACCACCAGCAGCATGTGGCACCTGACGATGGCTTCCCGCATTACTATTGTTTGGTTTTATTTTTTGAACTTTTTCATTTCCTTGCTGCTTCTCCATACATATTTTTCCCTCACATGTCTTCATGCTGCTTGCTGCCTTCTTTTACACTTACTTTGGTTAGGTTGCTTGTTGAACAACCTGATGAATCTACTGCAATTCGATGTGGTTATTATTTTTTTTCATTTTGGAATTTTGCAATGCATACAGTAAAGATTGCCATGGATAGCTTAAGCTTAGCAGACGGTTGACTGGACGGTCAACATCAGTTAGCAATTGACTCGTTACAATTAAACTACGCTTGGCGCGGTTACAGAAAAATAACAGCTAACTTTTTCAAAAAGTCATAATATTGAAACGGTTACTTACGCGGTTGTTTTAAAAAAAAAAACAAAAAATCAACATAATAACGATGTGAGTTAAGACAACGAGAAAAATTCATTGTTGAAAAATAATGTGCTCATTTTAGTTGTTAATAAAAAACTTTGGTTTTTTACAATGTGTACTAAAGATGATCCTCAAGTTAAG
Source organism: Dichetophora obliterata (assembly GCA_963920525.1). Taxonomy (NCBI): domain Eukaryota; kingdom Metazoa; phylum Arthropoda; class Insecta; order Diptera; family Sciomyzidae; genus Dichetophora; species Dichetophora obliterata. The sequence goes on along the minus strand of OY986436.1, from coordinate 227,726,990 downwards.
TGGTCATAAAACACCCCGAAAATTGTACTCGCTAATTGGGTCAACTTTTGGTATGACGTAAAAATTTCGAGCTGGAGTAAAATAGCATGGAAACTATTGTTTACTTTGTTAAAAAAAAGAACCATTATAAATTCATTTTTTCACATATCAATCTGTGAAATTAAATAACGTAGTATTTCCACAAGTAACATAATAAAAGATAAAAAGCGTATCGTAGTGAGCTCAGTGTTGCAAATTAACCAATGCCTCTTAACGAAGAACAAAAAAAGGAAAATGTTTAAATTAAAAAGAAAATTATGTTTTCATGTCATGAAAAGTGATCTTTCGGTATTTTGATATATTTTTTTTTAAATTTGAAATACTGTTTTTGTTTTTGTCCTAGGTTATTGCATTTAGCACACCAATAAACGAGATTTCAAGAAAAAGAAAGTTATTAAGCTAGAATTTTGATAACATGCTAAAATTTTATACAAAATTAGTTATAATTTGATCGTTATTCCAATAAGATCACGTAAAATAAAAAAAAACAGCGCTAAAATTTAACAAAATGGAAAATGCTCAAAATAGAAAAATGATCAAGTGTTACTTAAGTGTCAGATTAGTGTGCCTTTAAACGAAGAGAATCATATCGGAATCTTTTACCTGTGAATCATATCACTTTTATGGGGTCCATACACAGGCAAACATGTTTTGAAACGTGTCCGGTTGCATTAAATGTATCCCTGTGTTGTATTTTTGGCGGACAAATGTTAAGGTTTGTGAGTTGGTCTGCTCAAAATCAAAAACTTTTAATTTTATGGAGACAAACATGTGGAGCAGTTTGTAGTGCTTACAGATTGATCATTGTTTATTACAAAATAATTCGCGAATTTTGTAAATAGCATATTCTTATTAATTAACTATGTCGCAACTATGAAAACTACAAGAAATAAAAATAAAACATTTCTGTAAGCGAACATGCTCAGAAACATGTAACAGAAGTGTGTGGCAAAATCAATTTGTGAGATATGTTCGCTTGTGTATGGGCCGCTTTACTCATGAGAAATGTGACCATCATCGCAAAAAATTTTTCAAAACACGATCAGAACCATTACACATCTAAAAACGCTTTTTTAAATTTTTCTTTATTTGTAACCTTGGACTAGCTGTATTGGTCAACAAATGTGTTAACAATAAATGTGACTTGCAATAAATTGCTGTTGGTGTCATCGCAAATCTGGTGTCGACACAAAATGGCATGCAGAGCACGTATACTCCAAAAAAACCTGAGCTAAAAGAATACCCATGAAATCATGGGTATCAAATAATCAAACCATGAGTAAATGATTTCGTATGAGACAGTCGAAAACAGCTATTAATTATAAAATTTGTAATTTTTTTCAATAAATCAATCAAAACCAGCTAGACTGCTACACATTAGCTCAACGAATGCAGGTTCAAAAAATAATGGTTTTTTTTTGGTAGTCAGAGTGACGCGTGCTGTTTGTTGATTATAAATTAAACGCAGCTGGATGTGTTTAATTCATCAGTTAACTTTGATGTTATGCACGTCGCACAGTGGGACAGAACCGAACTGCTACATCCAAATTCTTTTTTCGGTCATAGAATTGGACTTCGCAATAGAATTATCTATAAGATCCGTGTGACCAGATTTCCGATTTGAAATGCAATGGAAAAACAAAGTTTTTTTAAACCGTTTCTTACTTAAAAAGAATCAAAATTTTAATAAAAAAATGTATGCAACAAAAAGTGCTGTTTGCATTTGCATTTTGAATTTCGCTATTTTTACAGATCTATTCTGGCAAAGTATCAATTGTTACCCAGTATTTTTATTATTTCTTTGTGTTTGCTGTAATTTTATGATTTCAAAACAAAATTTTTAGCTCAAAAAACAAGATTTTTGAATGAAATTGCGACTATCTGAAAAGTAGGTGAATCAAAATTTATTATTTTTGAGCTTCAAATTTTGTTTTGAAATCACAAAATTACAGCAAACACATAGAAATAATAAAAATACTGGGTAACAATTGATACTTTGCCAGAATAGACCTGTTAGAATATAAAAATTTTTCTTAGATCATTAAAAAAAAACATTCAAACGCGAATTTTATTGAATAATTCACTCTTTTGAATGCAAAAATTTTGAAAAATTTTAAAATTAAAAAAAAATTTAAGTCTAGAATCAGCTGGATTGATAAATTGCACAGGGCGACAGCCAAAACGTGAGTAAGAAACCGGCAAATGTTTTCAATTATTTCCGGACTTCTCTTCACGAATCTGGCACCCAAATTATTCCACCACATCAGGATTTTCAGAAAACTGCGATTCAAGGTCAAAAATTATCCTAAAAGAAATCAACTTGAATCGTCAAAACTAAAAGTGGTACGCAATTTTTATATATCCATCACATCAGGATTTTCAGAAAACTGCGATTCAAGGTCAAAAAATTATCCTAAAAGAAATCAACTTGAATCGTCAAAACTAAAAGTGGTACGCGATTTTTATATATGGCAAAGATGTTTGTTATAAGTTGATACAAAAAATTCGTGTTTCACACTTCCATCCCCCAGCCCCCTTTTTCACCCTTATTTTTACGTTTTTGAAAAATACTTTATTTGAGCATAGCTATATTCTGCAAAACCATTGAGAAATGTAATATTATGTGCTGGCAAAAAATCATCCCTATTAAAAAACACATAGGGTCTTGCAACAACAAAATTACCCTAGATCCATCATATCCAAACAATAGACCCCCAAAATATAAAATTTGTTTTTTTCACTTATATGATGTAAAACGTTGAGATATTGACAATTACAATTGCTTTCTCGAATTTCACATTCTAATAGGTCTCAAAAATTGCATAGGGTTTTCAAGATCTCTCAAAAAAGTTTTAGGAAAAAAGAACATGTCTTCCTCTACCGCAAGGACAAAGTTGTTTTTTGAGAAAAACAATTAAAAATATAAATCACAAAATGCTTATAATTTTGTAAATTAAAGTAAAAGTTTTCCATTCTTGATTTTCACCCAGAGTGTTATGTGTAAAGAATATCGGAATTAAATTTAAATTTTGGTGGTATTGATTAAAGTGTAAATGCTTTCCTTAAATTTGGAAAAAAATTAATTTGAATATTTTTCACACATGCATTTTCTTGTTTTTGAGAAATGTATACTTTATCACAATTTTTCCAACATTTCCAAAAATATATATAAGGTGTTATATATCGAGCATGAGAAGTGGTACCGAAGGTAATTTTCTCGTTTTTGATTCTTCAAATATTTCTGAACAACACTCTTTCTAATAGTATCTATTTAAAACAGCAGGATTAAGACCACCTTTTTTTCTATTTCGATAACTTGAAAAAAATATACTTTCTAGCATGAAATTTATTATTTCCTCAAAACACCTCACCTCAGCATTGACAAATATGTTATACTAAAATTTAGAGTTTTTGAGTTAGCCATTCGATGGGTCTCAATAGACTCAAAAATTGTTGTTAAGAAGTGTTTTAAAGAAATAATTACAATAAAAGAGATATGAACATAATAGGTAAATTTCATGCTCGGAAGTATTTTTTTTATGATATAAAAGTTGGCCTTTTTCTAGTGTTTTAACTAAATATTTTAAGATAGGCTTTCGTTGAAAAATATTTGAAAAATCCAAATTGTGAAAATAATTTTCGGTACCACTTCTGATGCCCGAGATATAACACCTTATATTCATTTCTTTGGAAAAGTTTGGAAATTTTTTTGTAATATTCACTTTTTCATTAAAAATTCTCAAAAATTCAAAATAAAATAAAAATCCGGCCATGCACGGAAAGAAAAACAGATGCGTCATTGTAAACACGAGAGAAGCGAAGTTTTTTCGTAGTTTCATAGATTTAATAATTTAATAAAATAATAGAATAACTTTTAAATTCAAAAATTTTAAATAGTATTAAGTAATTAAAAAAAAATGCACCTTAATATTGACACCTGTAAAATTTATTACATTTCGTTATTATTTTATTTTATTACATGTTACCTTAATTTTGAATTATTTTTGTAAATGTTTTCAATTATGATTACGGAATTTTATTAATGAAATTATGGGCTTATAATCAGGGACCGAGAATAACTGTTATTTTGCAATTTTCAGATGAAAAAGGCATAACGAAAAAGTGGCCGGAGAACTTTTTTAAATATATCATTATTATCGTAATGGCAGCAGTTTCGCGAATATTAAATGCCTTTTAAATTTTTGGCTGTTACTATAAATTTTAAAATTAACTGTTATTTTTTGCCTTTTATTTTTTCGGGCAAAAATAACTGTTACTTTTGACTTTTATTTTTTAGGTCAAAAATAACAGTTATTTTGTGCCTTTTATTTTTTCGGTCAAAAATATCAGGCAATAAGTATTTTTTCAAAGGCCGAATAAAAAACTTTAAAAACTAAAAAGTTTTATAGCTCAAAATGTGCGCGCTAATGAGACGATAAAAATTGCATAAAATTTTTTTTGCCGTTCAAGTGGCCTTTAAAAAATTCAAATTGCCTGATATTTTTGACCGAAAAAATAAAAGGCACAAAATAACTGTTATTTTTGACCAAAAAAATAAAAGTCAAATGTAACAGTTAATATATGACTTTTTTGATAAAAACCATAACCGGTAAGGTCCCTGCTTATAATAACTAAAATAGCAAACATATATTATAGAAGTTATGTCGTCAATATATCTAGCAAATACTGCATCAATAGTTGTCCCTAATCGTGTTGTACAAATATTTGGATCGCTTATCATTTGTAAATTAAATTTATCAAAAGGGAATTGTTTAAGTGCCTGTGAGCTTTCATGTCATAAATCGCAATTCAAATCTCCTCCTAAAACAATTGGCATTTTGTAATAATTTTCACCCACTTCAGTGGAACCTTACTACTTTTTGGTTATTGGGATAGCCAATACACAATCCTTTTAATAAATTATTGTGATCTACTGCATCATAGCTTCACTCATTTACATGTAGGATATATAGGATAGCTAATGCACAACCCTTTTAATAGATTCTTGTTATCTACTGCAACATGGTTGCACGAATTCACATGTCGGAAAGCATAAACCTTTTAATAGATTCTTGGTATCTACTGCAAAATAGTTTCACGAATTCACATCTAGGAAAACTAATACACAATATTTTTAATAGATCCTTGTCAATTACTGCAATATATCTTCAATTAATACTTATAATTGAATGAACCACGTTACATATCACAGGTTTTTGGCTTAGTGGGTAGCGTGAAGAACTCTTGATCGAAGAGTTTCGAATTCGATTCTCATTTCTTACAAAATATTTTTAATTTTATATTCTCTTGTTGTAATAGACGCAAGCAAAAAGCAACAAAAATTCTAAGAAAAGGTGTATGAAAAAAGTGTCGTTATTGAGATTTCACTCAAGCAAATCACGCAAAAAGCTTATCTTCAAAAATCAATCATTCTATGCTTGATTCTAGCAAATAGTTTATCAGCTTACAATCAAGCGTAAATTTTTCAATTCAAGTATTATTCTGATGATATTCATATGATATTCAATATAATATCAAGAAATATTTGCTTAAAAATCTTAAATATTTTTTAGGAATAAATAAAATAATAAATACAGCCCTTGGAAGGACTTTGACCTAGCTTCTCTATTGATAAATTGTGTTGTGCGTGTTATTATATGTTTCATCACAAATGACCGAGAACTGGACCTACGTGTTTTATGCCGACTCCGAACAATTTTTACTCTCTGAGGTTTGTCATTGTCTGCAGAGAGGTGACGACCGAACTGAAAAATTAATTATATTGAAACTATTTCTGTCTGAGCTGGAATTGAACCCGGGCCACCGCGGTACTTTAGCTTAGGGACCACGCACGCTACCCACTAGGCTACGGCCGCCACCTTCTGAATACAAGTCTTATATTTGCTTCAATTAAGAAACATTTGCTTGATTCAAGTTAGCAATTTGCTGAAATCTTAAATAATTTGCTTGATTTGAGGAAATTGTTTTCCTGTAATTGAGAACAATTTGCTTGATTCAAGTAAACAATTTACTAAAAATTATAATAACTTGCTTGATTTGAGAAATTACTTTTTCTTAAGTTGAAACAGTTTGCTTGATTCAAGTAAACAATTTTCTTAATACTAGGATGTTTTACTTGATATAAGAAACTTAATTTTCTTATTTATAGCAGGATATGCTCCAATCCAAGTAAAAAATTTCCTGAAACAAAAATAATTTGCTTGATTTGAAAAATTTGTTTTCCTTGAATTGAGAAGAATTTGTTTCATCCAAATAAACAATGTCCTCAATATTAGAATGCTTTCATTTTTATTTTTCATATGAAGAGAAGAAATTGTATGATCCAATTATTAAATTGTCCGAAAATAAGAAAGTTTTGCATGATATATAAGATTATTTTGTATATTGTATCTGAAAATAGTAAATAGCTAGCTACATTGTGTTTTTTAATAAAGCCAAAAATTGTAATATTTAATAAATGTATTATTTAATAATTTTTTTTCATTAATTGTATAAGATAATATAATAAATATCTTATTTTAAAAGATTTTCTGACACTTTGTGATAAACTATAACATTTAAAAAGGTTTAGAGCAAAAAATTAATTTTTTTAAAAATAAAAATTTCCATATCTCTATTGAAAAGCAATTAAAATTACTATCTTATTCAATTTAACATTGTTGGAAATCTAAATATATATTGTACAGAACTTGAAAAAAATTGGGGTTTGTCCTTAGTTTCACATTTAAATTTTTTAATTTACAAAAGTAATTGCATATATTCAAATGAGAAGTGGGAAAGTGATTTTATTTCACTCATAATTTTAATGCTAAGGGTTGAAAAGTTTAATATTGAAAGTATCTAACGGGTGTTTTTTTTAGAGGTATAGAACTTCGAATTGAAATAAAACACAAGAAAATCGTTTTAATGTCCATCAATTTGGCTTTATTGGAAGGATAATTTTATGCCATTAATGTTTAAATATGATTTCGGGCATGTGGCCGCCACGGCTGGCTCGAATAAAGCCAATTCTACAGGTCCAATTTTCAACCACTTTTTCGAGCATATGGGGCCGTATGTCGGCAATAACGCCACGAATGTTGGCTTCCAAGTCCCCTAACGTTTATGGTTTGTTGGCGTAGACGAGCGACTTCACATATCCCCAAAGAAAATAATCCAATGGTGTCAAATCACACGATCTTGGTGGCCAATTAACAGGTCCATTCCGCGAAATTATGCGCTCATCGAATGTTTCCTTCAATAAATCGATTGTGACGTGCGCTGTGTGGCATGTAGCGCCGTCTTGTTGGAACCACAACTCATCCACATTAATGCCATCCAATTCGGGAACAAAATAGTCGGTTATCATGGCTCTATACCGGTCTCCATTAACGGTAACTGACTCTCCAGCATTATTTCGGAAGAAGTATGGCCCAATGACTCCACCAGCCCATAGAGCACAGCACTGTTAGAAACAGTCAGTTTTTGTGGATGTAATGGCGTCTCAAGGGTCTCATGTGGATTCTCTTCACTCCAAATGCGGCAATTTTGCTTGTTGACGTAGCCATTCAACCAAAAATGAGCCTCATCACTGAACAAAATTTTTCGATGAAAATCAGCATCGAGATCAATCTCATTTTCGGCCCATACACCAAAATCACGACGCATTGCATGGTCTCGCGGCTTTAATTCTTGCACAAGCTGGATCTTGTAAGGTCGCAAGCCAAGATCTTTGCGCAAAATCTTCCATAAAGTTGATGGACAAAGCTACAATTGCTGTGCACGGTGGCGAATCGATTCATTCGGGTCCTCTTCAACATTTTGGTCTACAACGGCAATTGTTTCTTCGGTGCGCACTGTTCGACGTCTCTGCGGATGCATATTATCACATAGAGTAAACGTAGTGCGAAAACGACCCATGGTTAACCGAAATAATTGCTCTGATGGACGATTATGTCGACCATAAAATGGACGGAGCTTGCGGTAAACTTCGCGAACTGAACCATTATTTTCGAAATAAATTTGCACGATTTGCAAGCGTTGTTCTTTTGTTAACCTGTTCATGATGAAATGGCAAACCAAACTGAACATAAATGACATTAGAGTTGCCAGATTTGACCACAAAATGCCAGTTTTATCTCTATTCGAAAAACAAACCTCTAAAAAAAAAACACCCTTTACTATTATAGTTGAATATGCTTGAATCAAGAAAACTTTAAATCATTTTATATTTTCTTAAATCAAGCAAAATAGTTGCTAAACTCAATAAAATTTTTAATAACCTACTCTGCGTTTGCCTAAATTAAGGAATTATTTTCTTGATTAAAGTCTTGTTCCAGATTCAAGAATCAAGTTTTTTATTCATGGTTCAACCAATCATTTATTTTACTCAGTTTTCAAAAAAAAAAAATGTATCTGTTATAAAATTTTAATTGATTTGTACTAAATTTTAGTTTAATCTATTCTGAGTTTCAACTGATCTATTCTAAATTACAATTTATTTTGTTATTTTGGGGAAAAAACATGTTTTTTAAGCATTAAAAAAAATTCAACCTACTTGAACTTAGTCAATTTAGTATTAATGTACATCATTTTGTTAAAGAAAAACTAAAATTTTAGAAGTCTGTTTTTTTTATATCACGGCCGCTTTTGAAAATATTACATTCTTAGTACACAAAAGAATTGAAAAATACCTTTCGTTTCTAGAGGATTCAATGCATTATTTCTCAGTTTCTAGCGCTATAGACAAAAATTCTTAAATATTTTGGCTTTACTTTTTTTGTCTTACTTTTTAGTTTTTATTGTGTAAGAAACCATTTTCGACTGGGCCATAGTCAATATAATATCTTCATGCCTGTGTTTAAGAATTTTTGAAGTTATGATAGTTTTGTTATTTTGATGATATCACTTTATAAGGGAGGTGTTATTTTAATCCATTTTTTCAAATTCTAAATTTTTAGAGTACATTTTAAACAGCAACGTCACAGCAACGTTATGTGCAAAATATCGAGTGACTTCGTTAAATTTTGTGAAAGGAGTGAAGTCACTTCTTATGGGAGGAAAGAATACTTCGGTTCGATTTTAGAAAATTTCTTACTTAGAGTACCAAATGCTTATGTGAAAAATTGAAAGTCTTTAGTAGAATATTTGTAAAATTGCAAGAATTTTGCAAAAAAACATCCAAATTTACCAGTTATTTTGTCCTCAAAACTAATTAGGCAAATTTAACTTTTTATTTTTTCGTTAAAACATAAAAATTTAAATTTACCAATTATTTTGTGCTTAAAAATATATCGATAAAACTTACTAGTTATTCTGTGTTAAAAAAATTTCGGGCACCTTTTGCTTTTTATTTTTTAAATGCAAATAAATTATAAATAAATAAAAATCAAAACTTACCAGTTATTTTGTGCTCAAAAAAATATCGGGCAAATTTTGCTTCTTATTTTTGGCTTAAAAAATAAAAAGCAGAAATAATTATTAACATTGATAATTAATTGTGATCTTATTCCTTCAATTTTAACATGAATTTAATTGTGAGTTTTAGATCAAGTAAGTTTGAAGCAGGCAACAACAACTCTGTTTAGAGTCAGTCAATCACACAGCAGACTAGACTTATTATTTATTGCTAAAAATTTTAAAAGTCAAAATTTTAATAATCAATTTTTTAATGTGAGAGGATTCTAATGGTACCTTCAAAACGGCGATCCAACAATTTTTACAATGCTTTTTTGGATTAAAAATCTACAAACAATTGAAGCGTTCTCACGAAAAACGTTGGAAACGACAAAATTGTAATTGTTCTACTTACTTACTTAGTTGGCGCTACAACCGCATTTCGGTCTTTGTGCCAGCCATTTCTATCTTTCGCTTGCTGGCGCCAGTTGGAAATTCCAAGCTTCGTCAGATTGTCCTCTACTTGGTCTTTCCAACGAAGATGCGGTCGTCGTCTTCTGCGTTGACCGCCGCTGGGTACCGAATCGAATGTTTTCTTCACTGGAGCATCGTCTTTCATGCGCTGAACATGACCGAGCCAGCGCAGCCGCTCGATTTTAATGCGCTTGACTATGTCGATGTCAGCTTACAGCTCGTACAGTTCATCATTCCACCGTATTCGGTACTCGCCATTGACGCAGATTGGTCCGTAGATCTTACGAAGAATCTTTCTCTCGAATGCTCCTAAAGTCTTTTTATCTAAACTGCTCAGCGTCCAGGTTTGTGATGCGTAAAGTAGGACGGGCATGATGAGCGATTAATAGAGCGTGATTTTCGTTCGTCGAGAGAGGGCTCTGCTTCTCAATTGCCTACTGAGCCCAAAGTAACACCTGTTGACAAGAGTTATTCTTCGTTTGATCTCAATGCTGATGCCGTTGGTTGAGTTTATGCTGGATCCCAGATAAACGAAGTCCTTCACAACCTCGAAGGAGGTATTGTCAACAACTGTAACGTCAACTGTAATTGTAATTGTTCACTTTTATTCATTTTACAAGCACTTTTATTCATTTTTATTAATTTTTTTTTTTGTATGAGATAAAAATACCCCAAACTGCTCAACTGCTTACTCAGTTCTGTTTCTATATAAATGTTTGTATATAATAAATGCATATAATCGCAAAAAAAAAACACTAAAAAATGTCGTTTACAACGTGATTCGCGATTATGCTTCAATTATTATTTATAATCTCTGGATTTTAGTGACCGAAATCTCAACATTTTTAGAATTACCTGTTATTTAGTATTGTAAATTATTTTATTAAAACATTGATGCAAAAAAAAATTAATATATAACATTATGCTTCGGTATACCACTCAAAATTTAACTAATTTACTATTTCCACAAACATCTCTAAAACTAGTGCCAATCCGGAATTTCTTGTCTATATAGTACATAGTTGGAAATTGTGTGTATGTAATTATATTAAGCCGCATAGATTACCAGAGCAAAATAACTTCTTTTTTTTTGAGCTGTGTGAATGAATCGCTCAAATTCTACGACCCGATATCAATTTGGGTTGAACAGTTGTGATTTGTTCCACTGTACATCGATGTGATGCCTCAGTGAAGAGGGTGCTTTGGCAGTTGTGGGCAAAACAAAAAAAAATACATTTAATTAGTTTGTAAGGAATATAATAAATACTGTTATAATTTGTTGTTATGGTTTTTGTTATTGCTGTATTGTTTAAGTTATGTTGTTGTTTACTTATTTTAAGTGTTTAATTCATAAAGCGTATAACATGATTTTTTTTTTTTTGGTTGTTGTCTACTTTGAGTACTTAATATACTTAACCTTGACTCATTTTTAAGTTATTGTTTACAAGGTGTTTTAATAGGTCTTAACTTTATTTTGTATATAAAAGCTTTCCACGATACTAGAAGGGCTCACATATAAATATTTTCTTTATTTTTATTTTCTTCAAGCACTCTAATCGTATTATTGCTCGCTCACATATTCCCACACAAGGTCGTTTCAGTTGTCAAATTTAATGAAGTAAGCTTTTTTTTCTTTAATTATATCCTTCAGATTCATACATCACTTGTTTAACCTATTGACTTACATTTTGCCAGTGCAACTGGTTGACCTAATTTAAAAAGATAAAACCACTTTATGCACCACCATTTATAAACGGGAGAAGTAGCAAAAACAGCTACACTGCAAAATTGATTCCATTGACCCAATCAGCGAGATGTTGCACATTTCAGCCAATAAACAAGCTTGCATAATAACACAGTTCGTATTTAAATTCCAAAAACAAGAAAAAATAAAAAAAAAACAGAAAACAAAAACAAGATCTACTGTCGTTGGTTTAAAGGAAACGCAAGGAGCCAGTACAACTACTGCATCCAACTAATGATTATGCAAGCAATTCAAGCTATTGCATTTACCATATAATTTGCAAAATGCACAGATTTGAAACGACATGGAAATTCAGTGAAGATACTAAAATCATTGTTTAAAAAAAAAGCAACGTCTAACAAACATTTAAGGCTTAAGATTGCCATTAAAAGTTAGGTGATTTTTTGGAACTTAACTTGCTAGTCTAGAAAGAGCCAACGTCCAACGTGAGGAATCTTTTCAAGCATTGCCGCTGGATTTAAATTTTTGTAAATAATTCATTTCGTCAACAGTTTATTTCTTGTAACTTTTCAGTTACTTTTTGAATTTTAAGTTTTATGCTTGCAGGTCCTTGGTTGCACTCACCTCTATAGAGGCAATGTCCTCTTCGGTCCACTACACAAAATATGTACTGCGTAAAAATGTACTTTCTCAAAATAAAACAAGGAAATCAGCTTGCTACGCACTTAACTGGTATGCTTTTTGCTCCCAGACCAAAACTAGATGAAAGCCTTAAAAATGTTGTTGATTATTATGACAGAGATATAAATAACCTCGATTAACTTGTGACGATAGGGGCCATTGCAAGCCTTATCTGGTTAAAAAATTGAAAGTTGATATTTTTTTGCAAAATATCACAAACGGAAGCAAGATGAAGAAGGTTTTAAAATATAAGTCCCGGCTTTTATTACATTTGAGTACGCAATATATACGAAAATGGGAGTTAAACAAACGAGTAAAACTACTTGCTTAATTTAAAATTATTTTATTTTATTTAAATTTTTTTGTTTAAGCGCCATCAAGCCATGGCATAAACGCTGGACTGTCAACTACACATTAGAGCGCAAATTAATTGTTTGCATAACAGTAAAACCAGCTGAAGTAACGACGACGCTATTTGCAATAACTTCAAATAATACGTCATTGTTTTGTTTTTGAGTTGTTGTTTTTTTTTTCTATTTTAATAAACTGCCACAAAGACAGGCTCACGTTCGCACGCTCTTCACGGTTTATGAATTTCAAATAATTCGACGACCATCAACTTCTTTGGCTAATCCATCTGCCTATCCACATATGCAGGCGCGTACCCAGGAAAAATTTCGGGGGGTTTTTAATTTTTTTTATAGACTTATTCCAATTTTTTTTTATACCATATAATATATAATAATATATATTTTTTTCGGGCTAGTGCATTTAAAATTTCTTTCGTCGTCCCTGGTTCACATTCCTGCACGGAGAAAACAACATTTTCAAAAGTGGCAGAAACTTTTAAAAACGTTTAACCCAGATTTTACACTTCTAATGTTTATTTTAATTTTAAAAACGAACATTTTAAAATGAAATAGTAAAACGTTTATTTTCATTTTAAAAACGAAAATTTTAAAACAAGATTCTAAAATGTTCGTTTAATTTTTAATATTGTAATAAATACTCTCAAATGTAAAATGTTTATTTTCATTTTAAAAACAAAAATTTTAAAATTAGATTCTTAAATGTTCGTTCAATTTGTAACAATAAACATTTTAAAATGCAATGGTTCAACAATTATTTATATTTGAAAAACGAAAATGTTCATTATTTCCCATTAATTAAAAAATTTACAGAATTCCGCATTTCCTCTACTAACTAAAAAAAGCTTTATTGGTATTTAAAATGACAGTTTTATTTTAGTTATTTTATCATCAGCTATGTTCATCTCGTTAAAATTTTTTAGATAATTATACTTTATTCCAGCGTCTATAAAAAAAATAGAATTTTGTCAGATATTATTCATTTTATTTAAAATACTTACCTTTTAGTTGTGGTAGCAAATGCTCCAACTCAAACTCTTTCATTAATTTCTTGCAAACAAACTGCAGGGTGATGAAATCGAGAATGAGAAATATTTTATTTTCTGAACAAATATCAAATACATAAGTCAATGAAACATATATAACAAACAATTCATTATTAACAAGTGTTTTGAAACAAAGTACTATGTGAATTTTACTATGTCATGGTAAAACGTTTGTAGTTGTTTTAAAAGCGTTTCGTATTACTTTTCTATTTAAAAATGTGCGTTTTCATTTTTGTATGGCGTAAAATATTTTTAAAAATATTAATTTTACCAAACGTTTTTAAAATGTGCGTTTTTTATTTTATGTTTTCTCAGTGTGTGAACATTTAAAAGAGCAAGCCTATTGAGCTTTTCTTCTCCAGTTTTACTTCTTATGCATGTTTTGAGTCTTCAAACAGACGAAAACGAGGGTTCGCTTGAAGCTACTCAAACCCAGTGGCGGATCTAGAAATCGCTCGTAGGGGGGGCTAAATAAGCAAATAAGTTTTTTTTTATTCATTGTATTTATTGATGTATTACATAGTAAACTTATTTTTATGAATTATATTCACGTTTTAAATATCATGAGCATATAATTCAAAAGCATATCAAAAGAAGAAGCGTGAAGAAAAATTCGTCAATCCGACGCTAGCTTAGAGAATACTCAAACCAATACTTTTCATCCGCAAAAAGTTAAATTCGTACTTTTTGCACAGTACGATTTAAGCTTTTGGGAGGAAATTAAATTCTTTCTTTTTGAAAAGTACGAATTTAACTTTTGGGAGGAACTTAAATTCGTTCTATATGCAAAGTATGAGTTTAACTTTTGAATCGAGTTTAGCTTTGGGCACAATTTTGAGTGCACAATTAAGACTTTTGCCATACATATTTTTTAAAAAGTAATGAAACTGGCGTTCATGGTACTAAGTTTCGATGCGAAAATTCTCAAAATCTGAACGAAGAATGTTTTTGAAATGCATATCATTGGAAAGGTGATTAAACATATCTTTATAACGATATATTTGCATTTTTGTGCTGAAACTTAGTACCATGAACGCCATTTTCACTGATTTTTAAAAAATATGTATGGCAAATTGTGCACTCAAATATAAAACGAATTTAATTTCCTCCCAAAAGTACTGTGCAAAAAGAACCAAATTAATTTTGAAGGAAATTTCCTCTATACTTAGCAAAAATACTTAGCAAAGAGTACGAATTTAACTTTTAGCGGTTCAAAAGTATTGGTTTGAGACTTCGCTAAGTTGGCGTCGGATTGACGAATTCATCTTCACTCACTTAAATTCTTATGGATCGATCACATTGAAAGAAGGATTGGTTATTTGGAAACACTGACTATATGAGCTGAATGACTGTAGGTATTTAACATTTTTTTCTTCAATTCAATTAAAGAAAAATGTCAGCGTCACAACCGAATATAGGCAGACATACTCAACGTTATCAAAATTTAAGAGCCAACCGAGAAAATCAAACACCTTCGTAACATTTTGGACAAAAATACTCTTGTTTTTATGAAAAAGAAAGACCTTCAAAATTAATTTACTTATTTATATTTTAATATTTTATAGTACACACTTACTTATGAGCCACTTACTACTTTTACAATTTTAAGCTTTTTGTTCCTTCTTGCTCCTTTCCAAATATATAAATGCTGAAATGACTCGAACCTACTGCGGACAAAGCAGTATTTATTTAAAAAATTAAATTAAGCGTCTGGGGGGCTTCAGCCGCCATATCCCCTGGATCTACGCCTGCTTAAACCGGCAAAGTTGCACCAATCTTCAGCAATCGACTTATTGATGGATATATAACGTATGGATACATAAACGTTACAGGTCAATTTGTCTGATTCAAGCAGTGTCTACAAATATGGGGTACAAAATATTTGTCAAAATCAATATATATCTACACTGAAAAAATCATCACGTTATTAAATTCAACACAATGCCGTTAATATCTATGCATAATTTTTCATATAATATTTAAGAAAATGTTTCAAGCAATTTTTGTAACAACTATATGTTATAATAAAATTTGGATTAAATATATTTCGTCAAAGTAGAAACAAATTGTTTTCAATATCTCGCTCATTTCACATTGAAGTGTAATATCAGTTGCACTGACTTATGAAATAAAAAAAAAAATGACCTTCTTCGATTTGGCTCAAATTTTGTGCTTAGATTGGTTTATTGTTTAGAAAACCAAATCCGGAGTTTGAGGTTTTGAGATTTCTTTCGCGGACCCATAGCCGTGTGAATACCAAAATAGGATCTATTTTGAGACAACGTAGCTCAGTCAATTTAAATTCGATTTTCGTAAATAGGGTATCATTGGAAATTTTATTTTAAGGGGAAAAATATTAAACTTTTTAAAAAATTGCAGTTACACGACCCATTATTAATATCAAAGTTGCCAGCAACAGGCGCTATTAATTTTTTTTCATTTTTTTCATTTTTTTTTACGTTTCACTACCTTTTCAAGGATATGAAATGAAAATGTGTTCTTTAAGGGTTCAGAAGTTATGGCGTAAAAACGTTTTCAACGAACTCAACTAGCGTTGATATTTATTGTAAAAATTTTTATGTAACTAAAATATAAAGTTTTTTTTCAAAAGTACATTAATCTCAAAGTACAAGTAGTCCTTTGCAGCCGGTGTCAAGATATTTTGGTCCCAATTTATCGGAAAAAAAATCAAAGTGCATTTTAATAAGATTACGACAACCTTAACTACTATTATAAGGTTTTGTTACAATTTTACCCCGCTACGGGGATCAAAAACGTTGAGAATTACAGCATTTTTTAAAAAGTTGTGCTAAATTTTTCCTGTTGGGCCAAACTTAATAATTCTAGTAAAGGTTGTAGCTACAAGTATCCTTATTAAAATGCACTTTGATTTTTTTTCGATAAAGCGGGACGAAAATTCCTTTACACGGCTGAAAAGGACTGCTTTTTTATGCCACCTATCAAGAAGAATATGCAATGAAAAACAAACAAAAAAATTCATTTTGGAATATTTTTTGTATTATTCACACTAAGAATAAAAACATACTTTAAAATTAAACACAAAATTTTAAAATAGAAATTTTACGCTTTTTCGTTTCTACAAAACAAAATTTAAAATAAGCGTATTAAATTTTCAACTAAAAACTCATTGATTTTTTTTATAATTTTCTCTTATTATATCTTTACAATAACAAAAAGTACTCCTCTAGCTGAGATTGAATTGAAAAATTATGTTCAGTAGAATCTTTGACAATAATTGCCGGATAATTAAGATCAAGTTGAGAAAAACCCCGATTTTACATTTGATCGTGTGAAAATATTTTTAAAATTGGTTTTACAAATAATTAACAATAGATGAAACAAAAACTAGTTTATTACTTTAATGTTTAAAATATTTAAATATTTTAAGCCGCAATAAAACCAAACTTCATTGAATGGAGTTCAAATATGGTATTCGAGGGGTTCCGGGGGTCACTAGTTACGATCATGACGTCGAAAACTCAAAAAAATTAAAAAAATTTAATCCAAAAAATGGCAGTTTAATTTTATTGTTTTTAATTTAAGAACGATATTTTAAAAATATATTTTAAAATATTTGTTTTCAATACTAAAATTTTTGTTTTCAAATTTTTTTTAAGCAAATGTTTTTAAACTGTAAATGTTTATTATAAAAGTATATTTAAAAACATTGTTTTGGAAAAAAAACAATTTTTGTTTTTAATTGAACTGTACAAACATTTGAGTTTAAGTTACATTAACTTTTTTCAAGCTCTATTAAAAAAACAAATTCATTTCTTATGAACACAGTTCCATTAAATGTTCCAAATATTCCACACATATTCTTTCAGTGTACTTTAAAAATTTTTAAGTGTATATGCTATAGTCTTTTCACAATAAATGTTTTCAATTGAGTCTTCTTATTTTTTTTTTCCATGTTGTGCCGAGTGTTTCTCTCGAAGCTCGTTAAAATTCTTTCATTTCGGGAGATTCTAACCCCCAAAATCCCCTCTGCGTACGCGCCTGCACATATATAGTTGCTTGGACATGAAGGCATGAAAGAGCTACCAACTAACTATCATACATGTATGGATGCATGATAAATAAAATTATTTGTCAATTTGTACCTTACTCAGCTTAAAATTGATATATTTTGTAATCATGCCTTGAGTTCAATCACGCCCAGAAATGCTGAATTCGGCTTGGCAACCTGTGTTTAAACAACAAAGCAATACCAGCTCATAAAAGAATAAATAAAAAATTGCACATTTTCT
Organism: Dichetophora obliterata; assembly: GCA_963920525.1. NCBI lineage: Eukaryota > Metazoa > Arthropoda > Insecta > Diptera > Sciomyzidae > Dichetophora > Dichetophora obliterata. The sequence continues at coordinate 227,709,010 of OY986436.1, read as the reverse complement.
ATAAAAAATTTTTCTGTTCGAATTCAAATAATTGTTGTTAAACTGTAAATTCTGTAAATAAATTCTATAAATTCAAAATAATTGTTTTATTACATTGAACCACCCATTTTTAAAAGGTTGGTTCTTTAAGTTGTACACGAAACGGAAAATGTGCATGAAATTAGTGATTTTGTGCGTTGTTTTAATGAAAATATTCGTTCTTTTTGAACCAACGCACACGTTCGTTAAAATTTAATGAACGATATTTATAAACTTGAAATTTAATGAACGAAATTTATGATTACGTACAATTTAATGAAAAATTTCATTAAAGTTTAATGAATAAAATCATTAAAATAAATGAAAAAATCATTAAACTTTATGAATGTGCTCGTTAAAATTTAATGAAGAATTTCATTAAACTTATGAAAAAGTTCAAAAAATTGATTGAACAATTTCATTAAAATTATTGAAAAGGTCATAAAATTAGTGAAGAAGTTCATTCAAATGTTATTAAATTTCAATGGAAATTTTTTATTTATGAAATTGTTGAAAGAAATGGTGGAATATTAACACACTTTACCTAATAAATTTAAATGAAAATGTATTGTTTTAATATTCAAAAGTATATATTTCATACGTTTTAATTATTTTATTAATATGCTTACAGTCTTGAGTAAAAATGGCAAATTATAAGTGTTATTTTATTACATAAAATGAAAATAATTACAGTATTTAAGGAAGAAATTGATTCGCAAAATTAAGATCGCTAGCAATGCGATCGGCTTTGTTGGTAATGCACTCGTTGGCAACACACTCGTCGTTGATTGCTGCAAACATTTGCCAATAGTATTTGTTTTATAAGACTCTTAATCACAATTCTTTCTTTTAAGATGACTTTTATAAATATTAACACCACCAAACAACTGTGCACAACATTGACAACGCAACGTGTCCTTTTTAGAAATAAAATGCAGTTTTTTTTATATGTTCTACAAAGATATCTATATTTTTGTATTGTGCACAAAGCACAAAACATTTTTTATTCTTTACGTTAAATATTTTAATCATTATTAAATGCACTTTTATTAATCTTTAATTTACTTCTAAGCACTTTTAACTTATTACTTTTCACAAACAACAATGAAGTTGAACAATTTGTGTCATTACCCACCGCTATAATAAAGCAATTAGACGACGGGATTGTTTGGCAATTTTAATAAAAGACTGTTCATTAACTTATTCATAAATTCATATTTCAGAGTTGCTCTGAGGATATATTTATAAATTGCTTTCCTTAAAATTTGTGAACTCGTTCATAAACTTTAATGGAAATTTTCGTTAAGTTAACGAAAAAACCATTAAAAATAATGAATATTCATAAAATGGTCAAGAAAAATTTAATGAACAGCTTTTAAATTTATTTATATATTTCAAGTTTATGAATTATATTTTTCCGTGTACGAGGGCCATTTGATAATTCCGTGAAAAATGAAACAAGGAATGATTTTTATGGCAAAAAACGTTTTGTCCCGTAAAATACGTTTTCGGAAGGTTCTCAAAATAGGCCTCTGTTTCGGTGATGAGCTCTTCTCTGGTGGTGAATTTTTCTCCGCCGAGCCATTTCTTCAGATGTGGAAACAGAAAATAGTCGGAGAGGGCCAAATCTGGAGAATATGCTTGATGAGAAATCAATTCTTACTTGAATTCAAGGAATTTGCCATGGAACCTGGGCATGTGTGATAGAGCGCATTGCACTTTTTTCTTCGCCAAATGAAGACGTTTCTCTTTCAAAGCGCAGCACTGTGGTCTAGATGAGGATGCTAGCGCGAGTTAATGATAAAAACCGACAAAACTTGTTTTGCCCAAAATAAGTTTTTGAAGTTGGTATCATACTTGTCATGAAATAAGGTATCTGATGACAACTCTTATTTGAATTTTTAACCTTGCAAACACAATCAAATACCGTTAATTGGAGATTTCTGCTCTTTTGTGCATCACAATAAAAAGTCAATACCGTGTATTTTTAAATGGTTTTCGTAAATATTTTTACTGATTTTCAATATTTTCAAAATGGAACAAAATTCTGAGGGTAATTTTTATATTTTATTTTAATTTTTAAGCTTCATTATAAACATTTAAAAAAGATAAGTTCAAAATAACTGTTGCAGTGTTGTTTAAGAAAGGCAGGCAAAGACGGGAGTTACAACATATTTTTTTTAAATCGTTATTATATATGTGTCAATCTAAAAAATAAAATACGTGCAGCCATTTGCAGCCGTTAAAATTTTTGACATAGAAAGTAAAAAAGATGCTTTTATTTAGTAATTCTTGTAGCTTAAGGATTTTGTCTAGTGCTTAAATTTTAAACATTTTTTTAAATGGCTTTCGAAAGTACAATATATTGAGAGCATACTGTAAAAATTTCAAATCAAAATTGAAAGTATTAATAAAGCTATAGCACATTGTCGAGAGCGCCTCATAATGCGCGCTGTGTGTGAATAAATAGTGCATAATTTTGTTATTAAATTTAATTATTACTATACAATTTTTATTAAATTATCTTTGTTATTTAAAAGGAAAAAAAAAACGTAAAAAAATAAATAAAAAATGGATAAATAAATAAAATGATAAAAAAATTTCACTCATTTCCAAGCGGAAAGTTGAATTTTTGGACGAAAACTTAAAAATGTCATAAAAAATAAACACTTAATGAATTGGAAATACACGAAACTTTACAGACATTGAAACAATTAAAAAAAACCGTAATATTTGTTTAAATTTTCAATTTCTAGAAACTTTCACTGAGGAGTGGAATATTAACCATAATAACAGATATTGTAAATTTAGTGGCCTTATCTAAAATATACCATTATCATAAGCATTACCGGTACCACTACCATTACCATAAATCATTAAGCTATAATGTAAATTTAATTTTTTTGACATCAATTTATTTTTTTCTGAATCCCTAATGATATTTTCTGAATTTTAAATGATGTTTTCTGAATTTTAAATTAAATTAAATTCTTAACTTCAATTGATCTATTCTGAATTTCAATTGAACTACTACACTATGTATTTCAAAAGTAATTTCTGAATTTAAATTGACCTTTTCTGTATTTCAATTGCTTTATTTTGAATTAAATTTAACCTTTCCTGAATATCAAATGAAATTTCTACATTTCAATTGATCGATTGTGAATTTCAAATGGATTTTTTTTTAATTCGAATTGACCTTTTCTGAATTTTAAATGGAATTGCTATTATCTAAATTTCAAATGATATTTCTTTTCTGATTTCAATTGATCTTTTCTGTATTTTACACGGAATTTCTAAATTTTATTTAATACATTTAGGGTATACACTTCGACCAGTTGAAGTGAGCGACTGCTTTTAATTTTTTTTCCAAAATATTTGTCAAACTGACAACGCGCAAACTGTTAATTTATTGAAACATTTGTTGTTGCCGTTGAATTGTGAAAAATTAAGAAAATAAGTGAAAAACAAAATTATATGAAATATTTTTGAAGAAGACCTTTTAGGATGTTGTTTTTTTCTCATGAAACACAGTTGCTTGTGCGCATTGAACACATCTTTTCTTCGCAAATTTACGACGATTATTTTTCATCAACTCAACAGATGATTAATTTCAAGCAATCTTCGGAAAACCAGAACAACAACAATTGCACTGAAATTTTGTGAAGTGTATACCAGAGAACTGCAATGAGTATCCGACAGAATTCGGATACTCAAATCATACTCGAGTGTCGTGCTGTTCTCAACTCTATCCATACTTAATAATATGTGTAAAATAGTTTTTTCCTAAATGACCTCTATGTTTATTATGTTGACTTTATATGATTTAAATACAAATTCTAAATGTTTGATAGTTTAAATCATACTTGATTTTAAATACAAATTCTAGTTGTTTGACAGTTTAAAATCGTTTATCGAGCTTAAGGTCAAAGTTAGAAACAATTAATTGTTCTAACGAATTTTTCTAAAGAAACAACAACAACAACAAAGTTTTTTTTTTACAATATGAAAGGAAAAAAACCACTAGCAAATTGATTTTATTGTACAATTTCTGCGTGCTAAACGCGTCATCAGAAATCTTTGTGATTGCCCGTGCAAGCGCGTAGACGCACTGCACCATCGGGGCGATGAGATTTTGAAGCTTCAATTTCTCATTTTTTCCTTTAATTTCATAATGCCACATTTGTTGTTGTATTTCTGTTTTACTTTAGTTTCTATGCCTATATTATATGTAGTCCAACAGCCTGCTGGAATTCTGCACTAACAAAGCATGTTTACTGAAGTTGTTTTTAGAATTTTTGCTGATTTTGTTTTTCAGCTGTTTCCGTTTGGTCGAGCTCTACCATTTGATTAAAGTTTTTTCCTAAATGACCTCTATGTTTATTATGTTGACTTTATATGATTTAAATACAAATTCTAAATGTTTGATAGTTTAAATCATACTTGATTTTAAATACAAATTCTAGTTGTTTGACAGTTTAAAATCGTTTATCGAGCTTAAGGTCAAAGTTAGAAACAATTAATTGTTCTAACGAATTTTTCTAAAGAAACAACAACAACAACAAAGTTTTTTTTTTTTACAATATGAAAGGAAAAAAACCACTAGCAAATTGATTTTATTGTACAATTTCTGCGTGCTAAACGCGTCATCAGAAATCTTTGTGATTGCCCGTGCAAGCGCGTAGACGCACTGCACCATCGGGGCGATGAGATTTTGAAGCTTCAATTTCTCATTTTTTCCTTTAATTTCATAATGCCACATTTGTTGTTGTATTTCTGTTTTACTTTAGTTTCTATGCCTATATTATATGTAGTCCAACAGCCTGCTGGAATTCTGCACTAACAAAGCATGTTTACTGAAGTTGTTTTTAGAATTTTTGCTGATTTTGTTTTTCAGCTGTTTCCGTTTGGTCGAGCTCTACCATTTGATTAAAGTTTTTTCCTAAATGACCTCTATGTTTATTATGTTGACTTTATATGATTTAAATACAAATTCTAAATGTTTGATAGTTTAAATCATACTTGATTTTAAATACAAATTCTAGTTGTTTGACAGTTTAAAATCGTTTATCGAGCTTAAGGTCAAAGTTAGAAACAATTAATTGTTCTAACGAATTTTTCTAAAGAAACAACAACAACAACAAAGTTTTTTTTTTTACAATATGAAAGGAAAAAAACCACTAGCAAATTGATTTTATTGTACAATTTCTGCGTGCTAAACGCGTCATCAGAAATCTTTGTGATTGCCCGTGCAAGCGCGTAGACGCACTGCACCATCGGGGCGATGAGATTTTGAAGCTTCAATTTCTCATTTTTTCCTTTAATTTCATAATGCCACATTTGTTGTTGTATTTCTGTTTTACTTTAGTTTCTATGCCTATATTATATGTAGTCCAACAGCCTGCTGGAATTCTGCACTAACAAAGCATGTTTACTGAAGTTGTTTTTAGAATTTTTGCTGATTTTGTTTTTCAGCTGTTTCCGTTTGGTCGAGCTCTACCATTTGATTAAAGTTTTTTCCTAAATGACCTCTATGTTTATTATGTTGACTTTATATGATTTAAATACAAATTCTAAATGTTTGATAGTTTAAATCATACTTGATTTTAAATACAAATTCTAGTTGTTTGACAGTTTAAAATCGTTTATCGAGCTTAAGGTCAAAGTTAGAAACAATTAATTGTTCTAACGAATTTTTCTAAAGAAACAACAACAACAACAAAGTTTTTTTTACAATATGAAAGGAAAAAAACCACTAGCAAATTGATTTTATTGTACAATTTCTGCGTGCTAAACGCGTCATCAGAAATCTTTGTGATTGCCCGTGCAAGCGCGTAGACGCACTGCACCATCGGGGCGATGAGATTTTGAAGCTTCAATTTCTCATTTTTTCCTTTAATTTCATAATGCCACATTTGTTGTTGTATTTCTGTTTTACTTTAGTTTCTATGCCTATATTATATGTAGTCCAACAGCCTGCTGGAATTCTGCACTAACAAAGCATGTTTACTGAAGTTGTTTTTAGAATTTTTGCTGATTTTGTTTTTCAGCTGTTTCCGTTTGGTCGAGCTCTACCATTTGATTAAAGTTTTTTCCTAAATGACCTCTATGTTTATTATGTTGACTTTATATGATTTAAATACAAATTCTAAATGTTTGATAGTTTAAATCATACTTGATTTTAAATACAAATTCTAGTTGTTTGACAGTTTAAAATCGTTTATCGAGCTTAAGGTCAAAGTTAGAAACAATTAATTGTTCTAACGAATTTTTCTAAAGAAACAACAACAACAACAAAGTTTTTTTTTTACAATATGAAAGGAAAAAAAACCACTAGCAAATTGATTTTATTGTACAATTTCTGCGTGCTAAACGCGTCATCAGAAATCTTTGTGATTGCCCGTGCAAGCGCGTAGACGCACTGCACCATCGGGGCGATGAGATTTTGAAGCTTCAATTTCTCATTTTTTCTGTAAATACAACAACAAATGTGGCATTATGAAATTAAAGGAAAAAAAATGAGAAATTGAAGCTTCAAAATCTCATCGCCCCGATGGTGCAGTGCGTCTACGCGCTTGCACGGGCAATCACAAAGATTTCTGATGACGCGTTTAGCACGCAGAAATTGTACAATAAAATCAATTTGCTAGTGGTTTTTTTCCTTTCATATTGTAAAAAAAAAAAAAACTTTGTTGTTGTTGTTGTTTCTTTAGAAAAATTCGTTAGAACAATTAATTGTTTCTAACTTTGACCTTAAGCTCGATAAACGATTTTAAACTGTCAAACAACTAGAATTTGTATTTAAAATCAAGTATGATTTAAACTATCAAACATTTAGAATTTGTATTTAAATCATATAAAGTCAACATAATAAACATAGAGGTCATTTAGGAAAAAACTTTAATCAAATGGTAGAGCTCGACCAAACGGAAACAGCTGAAAAACAAAATCAGCAAAAATTCTAAAAACAACTTCAGTAAACATGCTTTGTTAGTGCAGAATTCCAGCAGGCTGTTGGACTACATATAATATAGGCATAGAAACTAAAGTAAAACAGAAATACAACAACAAATGTGGCATTATGAAATTAAAGGAAAAAATGAGAAATTGAAGCTTCAAAATCTCATCGCCCCGATGGTGCAGTGCGTCTACGCGCTTGCACGGGCAATCACAAAGATTTCTGATGACGCGTTTAGCACGCAGAAATTGTACAATAAAATCAATTTGCTAGTGGTTTTTTTCCTTTCATATTGTAAAAAAAAAACTTTGTTGTTGTTGTTGTTTCTTTAGAAAAATTCGTTAGAACAATTAATTGTTTCTAACTTTGACCTTAAGCTCGATAAACGATTTTAAACTGTCAAACAACTAGAATTTGTATTTAAAATCAAGTATGATTTAAACTATCAAACATTTAGAATTTGTATTTAAATCATATAAAGTCAACATATGTGTAAAATACTTATAGGCATTCGGCTCATTAGCATTTTTTCGGGTATAAGTACATTCTTATATCCGAGAGCGGCGTGATCCGATTCACTTCGAGCCGTTTTCAATGAGTGCGTTGAGTCAGTTTATTACAAAGGCGCTCGATCCGAATGTATTTTGAGTGTACTCTGAGTACTGCTCCTTCTCTGCCAACGTCTCTTAGTGCTCATTAGTTTTTTTTTACGTATGCACTTTTCGTAAGTGCTTGTCTGCAGGCCATTTTTTGTTTGTTTTTTCTCGAAAACTCGTTCTTGGTATTTTATTGTTGCACTCTATGGAGGAAAAAACAATAACAAGGCTTGTGATTTTGGTTTGTTAGACATAAACAAAAATAAAACAAAATCAAAATGCCGGCGCACAGTGGTTAAAATTTGGAAATAAATACGAAAACTGATAATCTCTTTTTGTGATTTTTTTTTCTTTGCGTTGTTTAAGAATATTCTAACTCGCATGATTCCAAAATATTTATCAGAAATATATGTACATAGGTTTTCTGTGTAGACGCCTTAAAATACAATTGATGTAAAAATGTTGAAAAAATTTCGTAAAATATTTATATTTTTCAAGAGTTATTACAGACAATTGAGAAAACGTATTGCACTCTGATTTATTTTAAGTCCAAAAGCATTATTAAAAAGTTTTTTGCATACTTCAAATATTTTTTTATTTTTGCAATAAATTTCTGATGCAAATTGATATGACAAAAAAACGTAAATTTATTTCTTTGCAGAAAATATTTTTAGAATTCAAAAACATAATGATCTTCGGATGTCGACGATATATTTAATAAAGAAATGCTTTTATTGGACTTTAAGTTGAGCGATAAAAAAAATTACAGAATGTTTTGTGTCTATGAACAACATTTGGTAAATGCGTTTCGAAGAAAATATAGATGTGTTTAGGCTCAAGGTTTATTACTATAGTCATTTTCTTTAGTATGCTTTTAGGCATTTTTTTATTTAACGATCACTTCTTACGAAAAGTGCGGCATATTAATATATAGGTATATTTTTTTATTTAAAATCGTTAAATTTTTAATCTAAATAGTGAAAGCATTTACTTACTAAATACGATAAATTTTTTAAAATGTTATAATTCTTCTTTTGAAATACTAGAATATATTTACAGAGTAATTAAGTATTCTACAGTGTGTTTCTCAGTCTAGTAATTTGCTATATTAATATATATTAAATATTTTTTAAATAATTACAATTAAATTGAATTAGTAAAACAGTAATATGATATGTATAAAGTTAAATTAATTCACATTATCTTATAGCTTACTATGAAACATTTTAATGAATTTCACAATAAAATGTTTTCAAAACTATTCAAACATTTAAATTTCCTTGCCAAGAAATGTTCTTCAAACATCTTCAATCAGCTGAAAGTGAAATATATATTCTTTGATTCTAAACAACAGAATTAGAATACGCACACGAAGAAAAAAAATTTGCTTGAATCAATTTGTATTTAGGAAAAAGAAAAATTTTGATTAAATTCAAGCTATTATAAACTGTATTATTATAAACTGAAAATCAAATTTTTACTTAATTCAAGCAAATATTTGCTAAGTTATTATAAATAGGAATAGCAAATTTTTACTTAATTCAAGCAAATATTTGCTTAGTTATTATAAATTGGAATAGCACATTTTGATTTGTTTTTGTTGAAATTTCCCAGTGTGCCAAACGGATCCGTTACGAATCCGTAACGAACTCACTTCTTCGTACATTTTGTCCGAAACGGATTGCGTTTCGCATCCGGAACGGATCCTTTTTCGTATGAAATTCCTCTCTCCGTTACGGACTTCAGTTACGAATCCGTTTCGGACTTCAGATACGAATCCGTTTCGGACTTCAGATACGAATCCGTTTCGGACTTCAGATACGAATCCATTTCGGACTTCACATACGAATCCGTTTCAGACTCTTTTTTTTAAATAATGCGAACTCGCAACGGACTCGTTTTTTAAGAATAGTTCTTATTCAAAAAGTGACAATAATGTTTATGTATGTTCAACATTTTTTTATTTTTTTGCTAGTTCAGTTCTTACATTCTACATATTACATTTTAAAGAAGGAAATTAAAAATTATATCAATGTATAATAAAAATAAAAATAACAACAAAAATAAGTACACAATTGTATTTCGTATCCCTAATCTACTGTAAATAAAATAAGAAATTGTAAAACAAATTTAAGACTGTCTTTTATGTTAACGTTGTGGAAATTTGTTGAAGGATTCGTAACGGGTTCGTAACGGGTTCGTCGAAACATAAGACTCCTCTCAAAAATACGAATTGCTTTTTTCATTTTTTCAGATCCGCCTCGGACTCAGAACGGACTTCAGGAACGAATCCGTTTCGGACTTCATATACGAATGCGTTTCAGACTCTTTTGGCGGATTCGTAACGGGTTCGTAACGGGTCCGTCGAAACATAAGAAAGCGCAGTGCGTACTGACGGACTCGTAACGGGTTCGTAACGGATCCGCATCCGTTTTTGTGCACATTGGGTTAGCATAATTTTGAAGTGGCTGAGAATCAAGCGCAAGTTTTGCTTAACCACAATACTAATTTAGCAAACAGTTTTCTTCGTGTATGCAAGCCATGTTTTTATGCTACACGACCTGTGCTCACTTTATCACTAAATGCTAAAAAGTATGCTATTATCTTTTTTAACTGTTGATAGTATCACATTTACAACCAGCGCCAATTTGTGGCAAAAAGCATGAGGTTCACTCCATTTTTTTTTGGAATATAAACGAAACGATAAGCTTTTTTTTTTGATGATTTTATTCTGTTTTTATAAAAAGCAAACAAATAATATCTTGGAATACTATAATCCACTATTTTAAACATTTTAGATGCTGCGCTTCATTGAAGTTGGAATACGGAAAAACACGTGAAGTGGAAAATTTCGTATCGGAGTTGGGCGTGGCATAAAATACTTTTTTTATGATAGACATATATTGAAGATTTCTGACAGAATGGTTCTTGTATTGGTTCAAGACAAAGAAAAATATGGCGTTTTAAATGGTTGTGTTGTATGGGAGGTAGGCGTGATTGAGGACGGATTTAAAAATATTTTTGTGTGTATTCTAATAAAGCAAATTCCAAATAATACACTAAATTTAATTGGTTTACGATGAGTCCTTCTATTTATTGACAACTTTTGTATGGCGCTCAACCACTGTGCGGCGCACGTGTCTGTTTGCTTCTTGTGCGTAAGCACGTGCAATAGAAGTTAAATTTAACTTATGCGCATGTGATTTGGCAACTTAAGGTTACAGAAAAATAAAAAAAAAAATACCTTACAAATTTAATAATAATTGCTGATTGCAGAAAATTAATGACACGATACTATCGAAACTGCGTATTATTTTTTAAGCCCCAACAACGTTACCTCATGCGCAGCTTTTACTGTGCTAAAACAAAAAGCAACACAAGAATAACACATCTGTTATTCAGCATTTAGATATGCTTAGAAACAAAAAGCAACACAAGAATAACACATCTGTTATTCAGCATTTAGATATGCTTAGAAAAAAGTAGCACAAAACAAATACAAAAAACTCGCTCACTATTTACTGCTGCGCTCTACTGCGCTCTCTTTCATATCTGTGGCAGATGAGCCGAGTGATTCGGTTACTTGTGTCTATTATGAGTATTTCGGCAAGTAGGATATGTATCAGCAAGACGACAACAACCATAAGTATTTATGAACCGAAAAAACCCGATCTTTCCCGATCCGACTCATGACTTAGGATACTCATATTTATTTGAGCCGCCGCATTCTAGCTTCGTAGAAGAGAATATGAGTCGAGTCGCGTGCGCTTAGGGTGAGTAGGTTTTTGTACTTATTTTTTTCGGATATACTCAGAGTCGCAAAAAAGCTATCCGTTGCAGATCTCTGGTGTATACCCTATTTCTGAATTGCAAATGGAATTTCTGAATTTTAATTGACTTTTTCTAAATTTCAAATGGATTTCCGTTAAATTGATATTTTCTGAATTTTAAATGAATTTTCTAAATGCAGGTGGGATGTACGCTAATTCTGAGATCTGTCCTTACACTTTACACTATAATTATATATAATACTAGCTGAACCCGGTGTGCTTCGCTACTCCCCTCGTTATAAAATAAAATTAAAAGTATTTATATATTTTTCACGCCATCGAATTTTCGAAATAAGTTCACCCCAGCGTCACCTACCTTGTCCATTTATGCACAAATTATTTTCTTATGATCAAACAAACATACATTCTGAATTTCAGTTAAATTGGTCCATAAATTCAAATTTTCGATATAAGTCCACCCCAGCGCCACCTATCGGGTCCAAATATAGCCTGTGTTACCCACCGTACCAAGATGAACATTACCTGAAAATTTCATCAAAATCGGCCCAGCCGTTTTGGAGTCCAAACGTTACATACATACACACATCCTATTTTATATATATAGAAGATAGAAGATATATACACTAGACTGGTTCAAAATTATATGAAAAAACTAAACATATTATTTTCTTAGGTGCTCGTCAACTTTCTAAAAGTTCAACCCTAAATGAACACGGAAATACATACAGACCAAAAAAATTTGACCCCCTGACCTTTGCAGAAATCACTTAAAGGTAATTTTGAAAATATAAAGGACCTGAACCACCTTATAAAATATGGTGTCGAAACCAAAATAAATATTAAATTTATTTTAATGGCATATTTTAAGGAATATTTTGGACTTATTTTAGTTTTTTTTTCTTTATAAAAAAACTAATTTTAGGTGAAAAACCTAGTTTTGATTATTTTTGGTGAAATTTTGATCCTGAAAATTTTTAAAAAAAAATATTTTCATTTTGTATCATCAAATTTTTTTCTTATTTGCTTCACCGATATTTTTTTTTTTGTAATTTTGGGCAAAGATTTAGCTTTCCTTCGGTATAAAATATTGCGAATTTTGGGGGACCATAACACGAATAAACTTTAAAAACACTACAAATCGCCCTAACAAAAAAAAAAACTCGCAAAATACCAAAATACAATTATTTGAAAACTTTTAAAAAAAGCCTTCAGTTTATATATAATATTATAATATTATTGATGTTTCGGTATGTATATGTTAAGCAGAGGTGTGTTTGTGCCGTAATTTTTGCGTGACACAGCGTACTTTTGCGTGCAAGTGCTTAAAAATAAGAGTTTGTGCGTGCTCTGGCTTTGGAGTACGGGATTCAAAAACGTAAAGGCGGGCGTGTTTTTCGTGTTTCATGACTATTGTTTCAACTAGGCCTGTGCAAATAGCTTCAAGATAGAGTCGAGTAGATAGACTCGAATTTCGATTCAAGTAACCCGGTGTTTCAATTAACTCGAAATTACGAGTTGCTCGAGAAATTATTGCTTGTGTTTTTTATTCCATGTTCTCAACTTCACTCTAAACAGGGTTGCCACTTCTCTTAGAATACTTATTATTTTGTAAAGATAAGTTGGGTTGAAGAAAACTATTTTTTCCCTGGAATTCTATTAAGTCAAGTAGTCAAAAGAATCAGACAGAGAGAGAGAGAGAGAGAGAGAGAGAGAGAAAGATAAATACAACTACATTTGTACGTATGAATTATATCATAATTTTTCATTGCTGAATTTACTATACAAATGAAGTAACAATCCACAAACTAAAAATTTGTATGTAGAAATAAAAGTCATGAAACCGTTTGTGATATAAGAGATGACTGATTCTCATTCACAAAATCCGATTGATTGTTTCAATTTTCATGGGTCTCATTGGTGTTTTCTAAATTCATCAATTAAATTTCATTGCCTTACTCTGACATTGTGACACTTTATAAAAATATACTAAAACAAACTTGAACAACATTCACTATTACTATTTGATTACCGAATTCAACAATTCAATTACAGCAAATGAGGAGCAAAAACAATATTTGCTGCAAGTGGTAGATAATCACAGGAAAACTTTAAAAGATATTAAAAATATTAATATTTTTAAAAAATGATAATTTAAATAGCAATTATATATAAAGTTTTTACTTTTTTTAAAACTTCTTGATCACCGAAAAAAAATATGATATACTGAAGTAAAGCTGAGGCTTTGCCCAAAAATACAAAATAACAAACATAATATCGGTGGAGCAAATAAAGAAAAAATTGTATGATAAAAAATGAAAACATTTTTTTTTTGTATAAAATTTCAGGATCAAAATTTCACCAAAAATAATCTCAACGGTTTTTTTAAAAAGAAAAAAAATAAATTAAATCCAAAATGTTCCTTAAAATATGCCATTAAAAAATAAATTTAATATTTGTTTTGGTTTCGACACCATATCTTATAAGGTGGTTCAGGTCCTGTATATTTTCACAATTACCTTTAAGTGATTTCTGCAAAGGTCAGGGGGTCAAATTTTTTTGGTCTGAAAGCATTTCTGTTTTTCTTTAGGGTTGAACTTTTAGAAAGTTGATGCGCACCAAAGTATTTTAACAGTTTTGCAAAATTAACCAGTCTAATATACACTTTTTGGAGTCATAATTTGTTTTTTTTTTATTATTCTTTAAACATGCCTCAATGTACCCTCAAACTATAAAATAAATCGCTTCAATAATTTACTATTGAGAAATGTTTATTTTTTAACCTTGATTTCATGTTTTGCTGGCCTAAAACCGTTCTCGAGAAAATTGCACCTTATTTTCAATGAAAAACGGTCCAGTCAGTAGCTCCCTTAAATGCGTTATCTTCTTAAGTTTTCAAAATATTGGCCTTCAAAGTAAAAAAATTTCCAAAATTTTACATTATAAGCATTTTTGCAACGCTTTAACTTTTTTATCTTTCCATGCAACTCCAAAAATTTTTTAAGGGATGGACAATCTCTGGACTTGCAGAAAGCATTTTACTTTTTGCCAATGACTTGATAGCTTATGAGTTATTTAAAAAAAAAAAACTTAATTTTATTACATTTATCCTAAGAAAATCTGACCTGATAGTTTCTCATGAAATATTCGCCATCAGATTTTCGTAGGATAATTCAGTTTTTTTCAAATAGTTTTTAAACTATCAATGCGCATTGGCAAAAAGTAAAATTAGCAAAAATATATAAGGAACCATTAACGTCTTCCCTGAAGTTTGGAAAATTTTATAATTATTTTTAAACCTGTGTAGTTGATACATTCAGAATTTAACTTTATATTTTATAAATTTTTATTATTTTTTTCTGAATTTCTATTTATATTTTCTAAACTAGAATTGGAAATCGTGAAGTAAGCTTATCTTATTTGCTTTCTTATTTTCTCATCTGAAAACTTTTCCGGTATGAATTTTTGACATGGAATAAAGCCTGAACTAACTTTTGATTTTCCGTAATATGACCTGAAACTTAGACAAAGTATTTTTCCAAAAGGGGAGCGGTCCGAATGCTTGAAAGTCAAAATCTTGAAACAACCAAAATCTTGAAAAAAAAATAATCTTAAAAAAAATTCTTGAAAACGAAATCTTGAAAAAAAAATCTTGAAACGAAAATCTTGCGAAAAAATAATCTAGAAAACACAAAATATGCATAAATCTTGAAAAAATATTGAAAAAATCTTGAAATTTTAAAAAAAAATTTCGAATAAAATGTATTAATTCGGGAAAAAAACGAAAAAGTGTCTAATTTCAAAAACAAAAATGTCAAATTTTGGCAAAATTATAAATTTTTTAAATATTTATGGTCCCACACTTAGCGTCATCCAGACAAACAACGAGGACGTGGTGGTTTTTGGTCCATTTATGAAAATTTTTTTGCTAAATTTGTCACTTGTCGAAATTTAGCACTTATTCAAAATTAAATATGACATTTTTTGCAAAACTTGTACATTTCGAAATTTGACACTTATTCAAAATTTGACAATTTTTTCGAATTTTGGCGCTTATTCCAAATTTTACACTTTTTTCGATATTTGACACTTTTTGAAATTTGAAACTTTTTGAAATAATTGACCAATTTGACATTTATTTCAAAATTTGACAATTTCTGTGACTTGACAATTATTCATTATTTTTTTCATTTCATTCATTATTTTGATTATTTTCAAAAAATTTGATACTTCTTTCGTTATTGGACACTTTTCGAAATACTGTCAAATTTTCAATTAAGAAATCTTGAAAAACGCGCGCGAGAATTAAAGAATACATTCTATGCGTAGGTTTTTCAAGATTTTTTTTCAAGATTTTCGTTTCAAGATTTTGTTTTCAAGATATTTTTTCCAAGATTTTGATTTCAAGTTTTATTTTCCAGATTTTTTTTCAAGATTTTGAAATTCTGCGAAAAGGACCCAACCCTTCCAAAAGACATAACGACTCTAAGCTTTCGTTGGGATTTTACAGGCGAATTAATCGACGTTAACTTGTGGTATCGCGATTGACAGTCAACCAGGAGTCCTGGGTTCGAATTTGGCCAGGTACGCTGTACCAATCTTTCTTTATTTTTATTCAAAAGAACTTTAAAATCATTAGATTCAAAAAAACTTTAAAATCATTAGTTGGCGAAATTTAAAATTAATTTTAAAGATTGTTTTAATAATTTTCTTTTTTTAATAATAATTCCATTTTTTTAAAAACAAATAAAAAAGCAGACTTAACTGAGTTAGACCTTGAAAATTACACTATCTGTGTAGTTCTATAAATGGCAGGCATTATTTGAAATTTTTCCTTAGCGATAACGTGATTTCAATCGAACAAAAAATCAGCCAAATAATTGATTGAGATTATGTAAACAGGAAGTTTTGATAGTAAATAAATTCTCGCAATAAATACCTAACATAATATCACTAACAAGTATTTGGAGACACATTCCTGAAAGTGTCTAGCAATATATTGCGAAATAAACCAGAAATCCAAGTTTAACGAATAACGGTAGCACTTTCACTCTCAACGACCGGCACGTTGCCAGCAACACTTGGTCAATCGCCAACTCACCGAAATGGGCAGACAAAAATTGGCAATGGCAACCATGTGACAACGTACATATCACATTAGGTGTGGTCACGTCATTTTGTGCGAACTTAAAACAATCACATAGCGTAATATGGTTGGATGAAGTAATCAAGTGATAATACACCACCAATTTTTTTTTAATTATATGAGAATGGAGTGAAACAAGTGCAACTATTTTAGTGGTAAATTAAAAGTAAGCTTCATCATTTCTCAATTATGAATTAAAAACTATAAACTACGATGTGCTTAATCCAAATCTGCCCACATTTGCCGCATTGGAAAAACAATTGTTCCAATGATATGGTTTTCGGAAGTAAAGTTAGCTCCGCCATTATATTTTTTAAAAGTCTTTAGTTATGCTGTGTTGTGCTCTAGTTGTGCTATAATGTGCCATAACAATTTTACAATAATTCGCAGATTTGTAGATTTGAGACTCTGTCATTAATTTGTTTTATAATTTTTTTATAAACAAACAGGTGCTCCTATTTTGTTTTGAATAGGTCTATTATTTTCTCAAATATTATCAAAGATTAAAACTAATTTCATAAACTTACTAAAGTGTTTCCCTCTGCATTTGTAATATATAGGTCATTGAAATTAACAACTGTTGTATTGTTGGTCATGGCAGCCAGCAGCTCAGCACGGCCACAGCGACTGCAACAACTACAGCAACAGCGCCAACGCGTACAACACATAGCAGTAATTGAGAGTGATGCTTATGAACAGATGCTGCCCAATGAGCTAAAGAATCCATTCTATAAAACGCCACGTGTCAGAGAAGCGCTAGCCAAGTCCAGTTGGTTTGGACCAGGCGAGGAACCTGTAAGATTAAGCTCAAGTCGAAATATTAATTAGACATATATAAATAAAACAATGTGCTCGATGTGTGCTGTTATGTGCCGGTTTTTTGTTTTAAGTGAACTTAGCTCCGCCATTGGCTGTTTTTAAAAAGTCTAATATTGTGCTGTAATGTGCTTCGCTTGAGCCGATATGTGCCACCGAGAGCAAAAAAATTGTTAATAAAATTTTATTTAAATAGCTCAAAGAAGCATATACCAAACAAACTATAAAACTATTAAGTACAAAACCAATAGGATTGATGTTTTGAGAAACAGTAGTAACGCTCCCAAGTTTTGCAAAAGATGATTTTCTAAAATCTCTCAACGGTACATTGCAGCACAACTCAAGCACATCACAGCACATTTTTAAAATTTCTAAAAAAATTCATAAAAAAACAGCAGCAAATAAAACTCAAACCAAAGCATACAATTGTTTTCACGGACGGCACATGAAAACACATTTCGGGCACATCATAGCACATGTTTTTTTATGAAAAATTAAAAAAACTACATAGCTTACTTAATGCACACAGAATATCAAATACATAATTTTGTACTTCACAAATTTATTTTATATGACAGGTTTTCGATAGACAAGCTGAGAAGATACCGCGCTCTGAGATCTACAACGTGCTGGCGCACGCTGGCCTTATAGCAAGACGAAGACAGCTTTTTGTCTAAAGCTATTCCTCCAACATTACCTCCTGAAACAACTCTGTAGATATAAACAATATTATATAAACAAAATTAAAAATAAATTTTTTGTATATTTTGTTGTAGTTCTACAGAAATATTTTTTAACGTTTGCATTTAACATGATTTTATTTTACATTTAAATGTATATTATAATTACAAAACAAAAGAAAATATTGATTTAAATAAAACTGAAGTCATTAAGCATTAAGAACTAAAGCAATTCTATGGATTTTATTAACAATTTGTTGGATTTTGGGTCGTATTTTTTACTTCTATAATATACATTAATATTAAATGTAGTTCAACGGCATATTTAAAAAATTCATAAAATTAAACATATTTTAAACAAGGCAGACAGCTAAAATTCTAATTTAATTATTTGCTCAGCAACACGTTGCAGTTGTGCTTCGGTGATTTTAGCGGAACTTCTAGGTTGCTGCGTCATCATACATCTTGCTTTGGGATTTTTATTTATTTCTTGCGTTTTTGTTAGCAGCGACATTCGCAGTTTCTGTGATCGTTCAGAAAACAAGTCATCATCATCGTCATCATCACCATCATCAGAGTGTGGTGTACTTTTGCCATTCATATTTATATCGCCATTTATTGTGCTGCTGCTTTGATGTTTCGAATCCTTTCGGCTGTTCGATGTATCCGCAGGTTTGACCAATGTTTTGACAAATTCACCGCATAGCAAACTTAAGGGCGGCATCGTGTGGGTAGACATTTCAATTAGCTGTAAGTAAAAGTAAAGAAAAATAATATTAATTAGAGCAACAATACACAAGGGTGCTTTTTGAATAAGACAAGCAATAAACATTAGTTCTTAATAGCAGAGTATTAGGTTTCATATTCTGCCATAACACGATATTCCAATTATTTATGAAATTTATAGCCATTTTTCATCGCAATGGAAATGCGTAGAAACTATGATTCCAAAACCACATACACCTGAAAAACCTGGTCACTTCCTATTGTACCATAAGCTAGCTGGTGACGTTTTACAAAGTGTTTGAAAGAATGTCCACTGTACTTGAACGAAATAACATAATTTCAGAACATCAATTTGGATTCAGACAAAAACATGGAACAACCGAACAGTGCCATTAAATCATCAATGAGGTTATTGGCAGCCTTAAAAATAAAAAATACTACACAGCTGTATTTTTGGATGTGCAACATGCTTTTGACAAAGTATGGCTTGCTATTTAATATAAAAAAACCTTAAAAATTATCATGTTTAAAACCTTGAAATGTATATTGACAAGCTCTTGACATGTAAACACCATATTAAAGTGAAAAGGGACTGTTTGAACTTAAGGGTTATGAACAGTGTAAACGTCAGAATTTTATGTGTTTATTGTTTATTTTAGAAAAATTAGTGTGTCTGATGCATCAATAGAAGCTAGGTCAAAGTCCTTTCCAGGGTTGAAATGGTAAATTTATTTTATTTATGTTATATTTTGATGGATTCATATCAAACTTTATACATTTACAAAATTAATAAGTTTTAACTTTATTAATTTATTTTGTAGTTTATATTTTTGCATGTTATAATTTTTCCATTAAAATAATAAAAATGAACACTGAATTGATTAACTAGATTATATTTAATCGTTAGCTTCTTGCCGGCCCACAATCGATATATTTATAAATATATTAATTGGATTTTATAAAAATATTTTTGAATTCAAGTTGTAAGTTCAAGTTCAGATGAATGAAGATTGCCGCTTAAAGTCATCAGCAAACATCATCCACATCATTATTATCATCATTGTTGTCCTCAACTCTAGCTCTTTCATTGCCTCGAACTATTATCTCTCGTTGCTGTCTCGTTGCTGTTGTCACTTGAGACTCCGCTTGTTTGTTTCCATAACTTTTTGCTTTAATTTTGATATTTGATTTTTTTGTAGTGCTTCAAATTTGTCGATTTTTTCTACTTTTTTATATCGTCGTTGAGAAGTAAAAGTCACTAACTACAATATTAAAAAAAAAATGTATTGCATTTATGGAGAAATTATGCAATTGTATAGAGAATATGCTCGAATGGTTTCCCTAAAAAAACACTGTATATTTCTTACTGTCTAAGGTTACGAACAGAGTGAACGCCGGTTCAGACAGGCAGGCAGATAAGCACAGGCAAACTGTGTGAACAAGCAAGATAAAAGTCAGCTTGGCTTTATTTCTCTCTCGTTTCATCGCAGATTTCTGCCTGCGCTTATCTGCCTGCCTGTCTGAATCGGCGTTCACTCTGTCCGCATCGTAAGGCTTTTACTGAAATGAATCCAATTTTTTAAGAAGTGTAGCAGAAAGTCTATTCAAACTTTTTTTATTACTCCTACTATGACTTTTTACGTCAAATGGATTGCAACAGCTGTCTTTGAATTAAGAAAACGACATTTTTGACGTCATCGAATCATTTTTAGCGATGAACAATGAACTGACAAGTTCAGAAAAGCACGCTAGGATACGTTTCGCACGTGTGAGATGCGATTGAATACTTCATTGCTCCGTAAGTCTTCAACTCTCTATTCTCAAACTGTACCAGTGTTAAGAAAAATGTTTGGCTATTTTTTTTTCTTATAAAAAAAAAATTATGTCCTAGTCCAAAAAATTATATAGTATGTTGCAAATCTCAATTTTTCTCAATAAAAAATTAATATGATTAAGTTTAAGTAAGAGCTAAGAAAAAGGAGCACATTTCTTGTTTGGGACAAATTTTTTATTTTCCTCCGTTGTTGCAATATAAGCGATCGAAAAAAGATAGAAACTTTTTTGCAAACGTAAAATAAAAAACATTTTTTCGAAAATTCCATGTATTATAAATGGAATTAAAATATGTATACAATATTCTTGACTAAGAAACCATAAAAAAGCATTTATGGAAAAAATTTGTTATAGCAAAAATTGTGTGGAAGGGCACATATATATTTATTTTTGATCAGCATCACCTCCCGAAGCGATTCAGACTCATTCGTATTTCATGTATTATAAATGGAATAAAAAATACGCATAAAATATTCTTGACTAAGGAACCATTAAAAATATTTATGTAAAAAATTTCAGACTCAATCGAAAATTCCATGAATTATAAATGGAATAAATAATACGCATAAAATATTCTTGACTAAGGAACCCTTAAAAAACATTTATGCAAAAAATTGTTGTGGCAAATATTGTGTGGAATGCCCCATATATATATTTTAGTTCAGCATCATCTCCCGAGGCGATTCAGACTCATTCGTATACTGTCCGTCTGTGATCACGACAACAGTGGTTATTTTAAAGCTCTCTTAATAAAATTCAATATTTAAGTCCCTTTTTGAAAAATAAATATAAATTTCTAAAAGAAGCCAAATTGAATAAAAAACGTGCCTTCCTCCCATACAAAGTGTCTTTATCAGAACGGCAAATTCTTTTTTAAATTACAAAAAAATATACTTTTAAGACTTCAAATTAAATAAAACATTTATGGAAAAAAATTGTAGTGGCAAATATTGTGTGGAATGCCTCATCAGCATCATCTCCCGTGGCGATTCAGACTCATTTGTATGTTGTCCGTCTGTGATCACGATAAAAGTCGTTCTTTTAAAGCTATCTTAACAAAATTCAATATTTAAGTCTATTTTTGAAAAAATAAAGATCAATTTCTAAAATAAGCCAAATTGAATAAAAAACATGCCTACCTCCCATACAAAGTGTCTTTATCAGAACGGCGAATTCTTTTAAATTACAAAAAATATACTTTTATGACTTCAAATTATGCACATAAGTTTTAAATATGAACTCTGATTAAAAAATTGGTTAAAATAACATGAAAACCAGGACTATCTCCCATACAAAGTAACTTTATCAAAACGGCAAAAGATCTTTAAATTCCACAAAAATAATCTAATGGCTTCAAATTTTGCACATACTACGAGTATAAATTTGAAATTTGTCAAAATCTAATAAAACCACGTCTATCTCCCATACAAAATGGCTTTATGAAAACGGTTAAATCTTTTTAAATTCTCCAAAAAATATAATGCCTTAAAATAAGTTGTAATCTTTATTATTAAATTCTATTTATATCATTTTGTAAAATAAAACTTCATCTACCTCCTATACAAAATGACGTCATCATAATAGTAAACCTTTCGAAAATTCCACCAAAATTAGAAGGGTAATTTACGATATTTTTGCATCGTAGCAACTGCAAAATTAGCTGTTTTGCATTTGCAAAACACAAAAACAAAAAGCAGTGATATGCATTTGCAACATTCATGCATTTGCTATAACAAAAGGCTGTTGCCTTCAAATATGCATATGCAAATCCAATAATATTGTGTGGCGGTATCGTGAATAAATGCCCAGTAAAAAAATATGCGATCGCTCCCATGAGGAGCACCAAGGGAGCGCTCTTTTGATGTTTTATTGGATCAGAAAGTAAGCACTTGTGCCCATGTGCTCCTTTCTGTTTTATAATATCAATAGGCAAGCAGTTAATGAAAATAAGAACATAAAGTGAGGCATGTGCTTTTTAGGAAACTCTATCGTTATTTTCTGTGAAAAAAATATTTTAAATGTTCCTTTGCTGATACATTTGGATCATTTAATGATCGCTCCTTTTGAGCTTCTTTGGGATGTAAAAAGGAGCGCTACCCTTCCTAGAACATGCACTGATAGAAGAGAACACAAAATACACCTAGCTTGGATCAATAAGGAGCACTCCACTGCTCCTCACAGAGCACTCCCAGATCGCTCATAGGATGATCCACTTTTTTACTGGGTGTGTTCATTTTGGCTGTGAACACTCACACCGATTGTTTTTAGACACCACTGACTGAGCTGCTAATTTCATTGTTTACATTTCTAGAGGTAAAAAAATTTCAATTTATAATAAAAGATAAAAGTGGTAAATAAATGGACAGTCTTAAAAAAGAAAATTAAAAGGAAAAATGCAATTTCATTTACTCGTAAAATAATGCATTCAACTAACTACCTAAACACTTTTCACAAACGAATGCTGAAAAAAATAACAACAAGAAAAACTACTGTTGGGTAGCAACATACTGTGATGTTGCAACATAACAATAATTTAAGTGTGCTCACAAAAAGCTACCCTTGTAAAAACGCATTTGGAACATGATGATTTGCATGCAACAAGATCGTGAATAACTCTATTGTTTCAACT
Organism: Dichetophora obliterata; assembly: GCA_963920525.1. Lineage (NCBI taxonomy): Eukaryota > Metazoa > Arthropoda > Insecta > Diptera > Sciomyzidae > Dichetophora > Dichetophora obliterata. The sequence goes on along the minus strand of OY986436.1, from coordinate 227,685,820 downwards.
TGATATACATATTACATACAAGCTTTGATATTCAAAATGTGCTTTGAATTTAAAATTTGAAAATTTCGGATAAAAGCCACGCCCTCATAAAAAGTGACATTCAAAAATAGTACAACATTCAAAACACTAACAGATCGATTCTGTCGCGGTAACGCTAATCTTATTACCGAAGAAATTCACCTTATGGTTACTTTTACACCCTTTTGGTATTCTGCAACCAAGCGTTACCGATAAATATTGTTACCATCTCTTTAGGTGGTAACAAGCAAAACAGCTGGCATTTGTATAGCGTGCAGCTGCTCTGAGTGGCTGCGAACAAAATTAACATAAAACTGCAGCTGTGCTGGCGTAGTTCGTTCTTATATCCTGCTAAGAAAAGTAAATATTATTTTAAAGTTAACAAAATTCAATTGATTCTTTGCACTTGCTTCTCTTTTTTACTTTTTTTTTGTTTCACCACACTCTGCGAGTCACAGAACTGCGAGTGCTTTATTTCAATGAGGTGAGTTTACGACGTTTGACAGCGTTACCGAGTGCACAGAATACCGATTCCTAGGACCGATAATGAATTTCGGTAACAAGATTACTATTACCGGTAACGCACAGAATCGATCTGTAAAACATAGCTTTGAGGATATTTTAGCTTCGAATATAATTCCTTACTAGTTTTTATTGTTATCCTTTTTAATTAGTTAGTTATTTAATAGTTCTGTTAAAAAAATTACAACCTTAATTTTCTTTGCTTTTAATAAAGAGAAACCTTTTTTTGAGAAAAAATTTAGTACAGCTAATAAGCCATTTCAGCCCTTGGAAGGACTTTGACCGAACTTCTATTGATCAGCTGTGTTGTGCGTGTTATTAAATGCTTGAACACAAATTATCGAGAACTGGGACCTACGAGTTTAATGCCGACTCCGAACGGCTTATGTTCTCAAGAAGCTTTACATGGCAGTATTTTTACTCTCTGAGGTTTGCCATTGTCTGCAGAGAGGTGACTACCGAATAGAAAAATTAATTTTATTGAAAGCACTTTCTGTCTGAGCTGGAATTGAACCCGGTCTACCGTGGTTCTTTAGCTTAGGGGCCACGCACTCTACCCACTAGACTACGATCGCCACTATATAAGTACGTTTCTATACTAAAAATTTTATTAGTTTTAAAAAAATGTACAAAAATCTCTGTATTTCGATAATATGAAAATACTAGTTAGTGACTTTTTCCTCTACAACGACGATCTAGGAAATCATATCACTTTCTTGACCTATTCACAAGTTCTTTATATTTTGCGTTTCCTCAATGTCACAATTTGTCACATCTTAGTTGTTGAGCGTTTTTGGGCTAATTGGTTCGTTCCAGGCAATGAACTTTAATAAAGTTTAATATTTATTAAACTATTAAAGTCAAAATTAGACGAGACACGTGGTGGGTTATACAAAAAAAATTTATTTGTAGGTTTTTAAAGCAGCTGAAAAATTGTTTGTGATTTCTTTCACCATAGCGAAATAGAGCTCATACGCTAAATCTACCTAACTTTGAAAGAATCGAATTTCTTCTTAATGAAAAATATTACTCATCAGTTTTGTTTATTTAGATATAAGCAGGCCACTGTTGTTATGAGGAAATAATGCGAACGTTTTGTATGATATGTGATGTGATATAAGTTATAGACATTTAAAGACGATATACATATACAGCCATGGTCACACAAATAACACTCTTTTCATTGACCTCAACAATTACAGACACTTTGCTTAAAAAAAGCGGATTCTTTTTATGTTTCGCAAAAAGAAAGAAAAAATGCAATTCTTTTTGTGTTTTGTTTTGTTTCGTTTCAACTGTTTAAACCTAAGCAGGGAAGTTTTTTGTTGGTCATATAAGTAATACACTTTTGTTCAAGTGATCAGCTCTTCAACTTAAATAGAAAATTGTTGATACAAATAAGTGTGTCTTTTAAGTAAATTGTATTTAAAGCATTGAAGTACTTTTTTCATATTAGAAAAAAGTAAATGATAACTCAAAACTCGGGTTAATTTTTTCAGCTTTCTAAGTTGAAATTACATTCTCTGAAGCTTTCAATTTTTTTTGTTCGAAATATATAAAGAATTGTAAACTTTTTTAAGAAAAAAACATTTTAATAACTTGAATGTTTATTTAATTAACAAAATTTTCAGTGGCATATTATTAAATTTTTCGATCCAAAAGCAGAAAAATTCAAAAGAAAATAAAATATTTGTTAACTATAAAAGTGCAAAATCATTCATTTTCAACTTTTTATTCAAATCATTCAACCAAAAAAGTTGAAAATTTAAAATAGAGTTGAAAAAATACATAAGAAAATTTTTCAGAAAATTTTTTATTTAATTTAATTGTACACAAAATAATAATATTAAATAACAAAAAGTTTTAAAAAGTTAAAAAAACTTGTAGTACTAAAATTAACCTCATTTTTTGGAAATTTTGTCGAGTGGTAACATGCATGGGCAGCAATGCAGTTACAATTTTTTAAATATCTTCAGATTGAATCAAAAAGCCGTAAGCTACAATTCAAAAAATTTTACGGGAGAGTCAAAAAACTTTCTAAATTGTAATTGTAATTTTGAGTTGCGCTCAAACTTAGGGATTTTAGAACTTTTTTAATAAAAACGTCGTTTTTAGTTGTAGGAGTGTAAAATTTAGCAGGAACATGTATTTTGATAAGGGGTCGTCCATAAACTACGTTACTGATTTTCCGGTTTTTTCTACCCCCCCCTCCCCCTGCGTTACTTTTCGTAGTGCTTTTCAAAACCCCTCCCCCCCATAAAGTAACGTGACATATGAAATTAATTCATTCGAATGATTATATATTTTGACTAGCTCTGACAATTTTCACTAGTATTAGTGTCTAGTATGACTAGATACATTAAAGGAACAATTGGAAAAAAATCAATAATTAATATCATCTGTAAAAGCTATTCCATCTGCGATCCAAGATTCGATGCTCTCTCAATCACTGGGATAGAAGAAGCTGGTAGCTTTGTTGAGGATTCTTCAAAATAGAATTTTTCATCGGATTCTATGTCGACCCATTCAGGTGAATCCTCATTTCTAACACAGAGAAATTCACCTGGTCTTTGACAGAGTACCCTTAAAGGCTGCACCCGAGCTGAACCAAGTTCTGTGTTTTTGTGTAAATGCTTTCTGAAAATTGATTTATTTAAATAGTATGTTTTATTCCGATTTATTGTAAACGATATAATACAAACTTATGACAATTCATAGAAGTTTTAAAAACGAAATACAAGTCGCAGGTAGGACACGACCTTGAACCGATTTCTTCTTTCTGAGAAGGACAGTACATGTCATACGGTATCTCCTTTGATCAAGAACATTCAGGCCTTAACGTCAAAGCCTGTCGCAAAAGCAAAGACCCAAATTTTTCAGACTTGTGCTGAGATGGTGAAGGAATACCAAAAGGTTCCTGTGTCGAGGGAAAAGGCGGTGGAAGAAATCGTTGAAACAAAAGTTAACCATCAATTTAGACGACCAAACATAAACATGTAAGGTTAAAAACTTTTGAAATGATTGTGTTGTTAATTAGAGGATTTTTCGTCGATTTTTTTAATTTTTGGTAACGTTACAATATCTAAACACCTCCCCCCCCCTACCGTTACTTATCGTAGTGCATTTCAAAACCCCTCCCCCCCCCCCCCCTAAATTGGTAACGTAGTTTATGGACGACCCCTAAGGTGCATCAATTATCAATCAAAAAGTCGACTTTGAATTTATTGTAACTTACGCCTTTTTTGATTTTATATGACGATATGTTCATTATATATGTTAATTTGTTTTGAAGAGAACTCAAAAATACTTCATTTAAGGCATATTTATAAATAAAGCTGAGCTAAGCCATGCATGCATTTTTAAATAGTATGTTGTACCCGCCGCAGTGATAAGTTACGATACCATTTCATTTACCCTTTTTTCACAGGCACTTTTCAATATGTATTATTACACTCAAAAAATTTTGTGTGTAAATATTACTAATAACTGCGTCCATTCTACGAATTTTATTTGCAGTTTTCAGTCACGAATAGGATTCGTAGATTGGACGTAGTTTGGTACATATTAAAAATATTTTATTCGTATTCGTACAAAAACAAATGTAAATTGTACGAATACATTTGTTACATTTACTAATAACGAAAACAAAAATCATTCTATCTAAACTGGGGTTTGAACCAAGGGTTTTTTATCTTGCGGGCCACGTACTCTTTCATTAGACTACGATCACCTTGCAATCATACATTTCCTTATATTCGGTAATTTTTCAACAAACCAGGCTGAAAGATTTCGATTGTAAATATTTTAAACTCAACTAATACTAAATAGTACGAAGCTATTAGTAAATACTACCAATGTAATGGAAGAAAGTACGAAGTTATTCGTACGATAAATTGAGGAATGATATCCCTATTAGTCGAAGATCATTCTTCGGAGCAACAGATGGTAAGGGGAATTTAAGCCAATAACGCATATGAACTTGGGCTATAAGCAAATTTATTTTTTAAAGTAATTAAACACCAGAAGAAAACAAAGTAAAAGAAATTAAAAAAACTAAATGTTTTCCCAAAAGTCGGCTTAAAAATTCGTTTTTCTGTCAAAAAGATGATACAATTTGGATAATTTTTTAATTTTTCGTAAACTTAAAAAAATTGCTAACAATCCTGCAGCATTTAAATTTGAGAAAATGTCAGCGATCTAGACAAGGGCAAAGCCTCTAATTCAAAAGCGAAAAAAATTAGGAAATTCTGATTAAAGTAGGCTTATTTTAGATCAAGCACTAACTTTAAATAAAGGCCCTTATTATGAGCTGCGTTCGATCTTCGACTGTAGTCGAATTGCCTGATCGAACGAATTTGCATTTGGTATTATAACGTGCTTTCAACAAAGAGTAAGGTTATTGTGAATTTCGTTCATTTTGTTTGTTCACGGTAGTATATTTCTATCAGGTGATGGTTGTTTTATTTCAACTAAATACGATTGGTTTGAAAGTTGATTGCAAAAAATAAGACAAAAGTTATAACTTGACGAAAATAATTTCCATAAGATTCGACGTTTCGTCAGAAGAGGATGAAAGCTTGACGGAACTGGCTAGCATTAGAAAACGGTTGAGCAACGCTTTTTTTAGCTTATCTTAAGCCACTTTGCTGTTCTAACTGGTGGTCCTAAGCAATTTAATTCCAGCGTGAGTTCTTCCCATTTCTTTGTCGCCGGAACTTTGGAACAAATATCCTTTGCAGTCAAAGTTTGCCTCTATCAATAAGACCAGTTTTTCTAACTGTTATTTGTTGCTCTCCACCTTAGACCTGCATAAAAATTACAAAAACAGTTCCATATTAGTTTTTAGTCTTAAAAAAGGAAAACTCAATCACAAAATACCTTAATTTTTAACAATTATTGCTAAGCACACATCGCATCGAAAGCAAAATCCTATTCGACTGAAATTTCGATGAGCAACGAACATTTCGATAGGGTTGCACTGCTCATAATAAGAATTTAACTTTCGATACTCGTTGTTCGATAACCAGCGAAGATCGAACGTCGAAAGCAACTCATAATAAGGGCCAAAATCTTACGGCAAATTCTTGTTAAGAAAACGCTATTACATTAGAATATCTTATGGTCAACAATTTTTTATGCCTAAAATTGAAATAGGAAACTTGATTTGAAACATTTATTTTATACTTCTTCAAATTCGTTCTCCACTTTGAGAATTTTCTGGATTATTTGCGTCACTTGCTTATATTACATCCAGGATTCAGAATCAAGCCTTGCAGGGAGGTTCTGGAATATGTTTAGAAAATGAATGGAGCCATCTTTATATATTTATTCATACGTTTTGAATTAACAAAACATTAATTTTTTTATATAATTCATTTAATAGGTATGTTTTCAAACTCGATGCTGGAACTGATGCATGTTGAAAAAAGAAAAAAGTCAGTTGATGTCCATGCGGGGAACATTTCAAGAATAGCGACAACTTTTATTCTTAATTTTTGCGGATTATATGGATTTTTACCTCCTAAATCCAAATCTGATAACTGTCAAGCCACTTACAATTGGTTTATGAGCTAAAGGCCTCCAAAACTGGAAAAAATGGTCTGAAAATCTTGTTGGTTTTATTAATTTAAAAAAAAATATTGTGAAATTTTTGTATTCTTATTTGAAAAGAGGAAAACATTGGGGCTAAATAGTTATTAATGTAATTTTATTTAAAGCTAAAGGAGACATCACATTATTTATTTTACTAAATTACTAAGAATATTTGTTGAGAAAAAATTTTTTAAATTACATGAAAAAAAAAAATTAAAATGTTTCGGTTATGATACGAGAAAGATTTTTACCCCATCTTTGGAATATATATATTTTTATAAATTCTGCGGACGTCCTTGATTAATACAATAGGTTTATTTAAGGAACCGTAAATAACTGTTATCAAAAAATTTTTAATAAAAACTGGTTTTCAGAAAATACCATTATATGGATGAAATAATAATTTGCACAAATTTAAAAAAAAAAACTTATTTAACTACGATATTTAAGAAATTACACAAGAATTATTTTTATTTCCAACAGAGAAAATAAAAGTCCAAAAATGATTTTTTTAATAGACTGAAAAAATACAAGTCCAAAACTGATTTTTATTTTTGACTGAAAAATAAAAGTTGAAAAATAACAGTTAAATTTGCCAGGAAAAAAGTCCGAAATAGTTGTTATGTTTTGTCCTACCTTCAATAAAAATAACTTACTAAGAGTTTCATTTAATTTTTTTTTTCTGTTGAAAAATAACAATTAAAATTGGAATTTTATAGAAAAAGTTACAAAATAAGTATTTCAAACTAGCTTTTTCGATATACTTTATAACCAGGGCTTGGATTTTGGTGACCTAAAAAGCCTTCAAAAAATTAACTCAAAAAACTGCACAAAAATAGCATACCCTGAGTTTTTATCTGACACTTGTTTCATCTTTCTACACACATAACCTTCAGGGTCTATAAACAAAGCTACTTCTTTTTCGAGAGGTAATGTTTTTGATTGAAGGGATTCTATTGTTAAAGGAATATATTTAAAAATTTTAATTTTTACATTTGTTAGAACGAAAAAAACTTATTTTAAACGACCTAAAATTACCTAAATACCGAAAAATGCTCTAAAAATTAAAAATGTTAAAAAATGACAATAAAATAACTAAAAAATCGCTAAAAATTCCAAAAAATGCCTTAAATCTAGTAAAAATTAAATAAAAAATAAAACTGATAAAAAACGATAAAAAATACCTAAAACCTGTTCATATTTGGAATTTAGGAAACATAAATGGACGTTCTAAATAACAAGGAAATGTCTTAGAAGCAGCAGAAAAAAGATGACGTGTCATCGAAATCCTAGCCCTGCTTATAACAGTTACGGTCCCTGGTTTATTTGTGTATTATAAATTTATTCCCACCACTACAATAATTCACTGTATTCAAAAATTGTTAATGAAATTTCGATTTTATTACTCACTTTCAAGAAATTTTCCTTTGGGAAATATTTTCACTGTGCATGTTTTTTGATGCCACCTAATTTGAGACAAGTTTACATATTTGAAGATCAAATCAGTGACTTAAGGAGTAATGATTAAACTAAAAATATCGTAAAAAAGCGATATGGTATTTCCTTTATTGCCAATCTGTGGAAGGATGCACGAAAACATTTTATGCACAGAATAGATTACCACTTATGCCTGCACATATTTCCGATTAAAACGGTTAATACATTTTAGAAAAAAGTTTGGAGTTAATGCAATAAAAATAATGTTTTATACGATACTTTGAGTTTAATAGTCCTTACTTTTCTTGCGACCACAGAAATAATTTATCAATTTTTTAACCACATAAATACGTCAATATATAAAATGTGACGGTAAAAATGTGTTTTTGTTTTCTTTATATTCTTTGTGTATGTGCTGGCAGCATTAAGGATTCGCTAATTTCGAATCTGATATTAGAATTTAAAAAAGTTTTTGTTGACACTAGGGTGGACCCTTAATATGTGTTTTTGTTTTATAATCTTTGTAGATACGCCAATCGCTGATTTCGAATCTGATGTTAGAATTTCAGAAAGTTTTGTTGACACTAGGGTGGATCCTAAATATGTCCTTTTTTTTGCTTTATACTATTTGTGTATGTGCTGGCAGTATAAAGTGTAGAATTTTTAAAAATTTTCGCTGATTTCTAATCTTATGTTAGAATTTTAAAAAATTATACGCTAGGGTGGACCCTAAAAATGTGTTTCTTGCTTTATACTCTTTGTGTATGTATTAAGGGTTCGCTGATTTCGAATATAATATTAGAATTTCAAAAAAGGTTTTTGCCACTAGGGTGGACCCTAAATATGTGTTTTTTAGAATCATTGTAGATGCGCCGATCGCTGATTTCGAATCTGATGTTAGAATTTCAAAAAGTTTTTGTTGACACTAGGGTGGATCCTAAAAATGTGTTTTTTTTTTTTGCTTTATACCATTTTTATAAGTGTAGAATTTTTAAAAGTTTTTGTACACTGGAGTGTACCCTTAAAAATGTGGTTTCGTTTCATACTCTTTGTAGATGTCGGAGTTGAAGAAGAAACGTGAGGCTGGGGCCAAATAACGCGGTTTTACCGCGATCGCGGCACCGCTCACAAGCTCTTTTTTCGCAAAAGCGGCTGAAAAATACTGAATTTTGCATGTATTTTAATACATGTATTTATTTAATGTATTTAATAATTTAAGCGTGACAGCGGTGTCGCCTATGGAATTTCGTTCCTGACGCGAGTCCCCCGACCACACCACATTTTCGAAATTTTTTTCTCCAAATTCTTTTCCATTTCCATTTTTATTTTCAACATTTTTTTTTTCTAATTTTTTATTCGGTATTTTTGGTTTCACTTGGTATTTTGGAGGCCCATGTTTTTGAGCAATGAGTGCGTGCACTCATGCAGTTCTCTGCTGTAGATGTTTAGAGAGATTTTTTTGAGATGTTTACATTTTTACCTAAGCTTAACTTAAAGCTTAAACGAAACAAACAAAACAAAGAGAAAATTCTACGTATAATAACTAATATTTGAAGCTTAAAAATAGCTTGAATGATTAAAAATAGTTTTAAAATAATCTTTCATAGAATTTAAGATGTTATTAAAAACATTGATACAAAGAATACTAATTCATCAAGATCTTGTGCATACTATTTCGATAACTAAACACCTAAATAAATGGTTTGTTTTGTAACGAAAAAACCCTATTGTATTGCTTTTAAATATATCTAGTAAGATAATAAAATTTTTTTGAAGATGTAGGGTTGATTATTTAATGGCGGCTTACAGGGCCTTACTTTTCAATGCGATTCGAAAAGCAAATGCGATCGAAAACAAAATCACACCATGTATTTACTTGGTTTTTTGACAAATTTTTGATTAGTTCGCATTCAAAGCAGACAAAACAGCATTTTAAAGCAGAGGTAGAAGTTACTGACAATTAGTTAATTTATGTATTTACATGGTGTGATTTTGTTTACGAATCGCATTTTCTTTTCGAATCGCATTACAGAGTAAGGCCCCAGCAAGTATGAGTGGGAAAAAATTACATTCAATAGATTTGAAAATAGAAACTGGTAGAAATCTGCTTAAAGCTCGGTAGAACCGAAACATACTTTCTAGATCAACAAATTCACTGATGACTAAAAAAATATGTTTGTATATGTAATGCCTATACATGCTGAACTTTTGACCACAGCGACAAAATAACAAACTTAATCACTATCAACAACATCATAATTATGATTAATAATGCGTGTGCAGTTAGTCAATTAAACAAATTATATAGGAACGAAAAATTAGTCGAATTAAGTCAGGGAATTCCAATGTAAACAACAGACCGAATAACAGTTGATGCAGCTAGCAGCTCTCTTACTGCCGCCGCTCAATGCAAATCCCAAGAGACAAGCAAGTATAAGAATAATTACAATTTTACGCGCCATCCTAAGAAGCTTGACGAAAAGAAAAAACTGGAAGAAAAATGGCAAAAGTACGCAATGAATTATCTCCACAACTTGTAAAGCTATACAAACAACAACGACGACAGGCAGCACTCAAAGACTGTATCAGTAGAGAGTATCAGTGAAGGAGAGACACTCATATAAAATGCTGTGAACTCGATTGGTACCAGAACAAATTCGAATTGATAGCCAACGCTGCAGGAACTAGAAGAAGTGAACGAGTGAAATTTCAAAGAAATTATTAAATATTTAAATAATTTCATAAATAAAATATAAGAAACTAAATAAATATTTAATAAAAGTAATGCTGTTAAAGATAACATTGTGAGCAAGAATACAAAAAAAAAAAGCCAAGCTAAACAACAGCGGAAGTTCAGTTGCGGCAGATCAAAACAAAATAAATATAAAATTGGTTCAGTGTGCTGCAGCAGTGTCGTTGCGTTCGTGTGAGTGTGTGCAGCATAAAAGGATAAAACTTTTAAACTATTTGGCAGTTGTTGCAAAGTTCTCCTTTCACAATCAAGTGCTGTTCAGAGCACTTACCTTTTTGGAATATTAAAAAAAAACAAATAAAAACTATTACCTAAATAAAAAAAGGTCTCAAAAGAGTTTACTTGCCAGGACAACAAATAAGTGCAATGAACATGTATAAAAAAGTTTTTCATATTTTTGTCGTCATATTCTTGATGCTGTTGGCGCTCGTAAAATTATCGAATTGTGGACCGCTGCCAATTGTAAATGAGGTTAGTACAAAATAAAAGGAGTGTTAACAAATCAAAGACTATAAAATCGGGAAGTGAAGATTTATGAGTGACGGGGGTAAATATTTTTAAAAGATAAAAATTGTTAGATGGTATAAAAAAACTTGAGGAGCCTCTACGTTAAAATCGTATAAATTTGCATGTGACAATTTTTTTTCCTCTTATTTAAAGTAGTAAAACGCGCTCTAGATCAGTTTATTTTTACTACAAAAGACGATAGTGAAAGAAAAATGTGTTCAAATTAGAACAGATCTGAAAAAGTAACGAACACACTAAAAATAACTATCTTTTGTATAGCAAGAATTGTATTACAAAGCCTAAAAAGTAATTGTTTGTATGACGTAGATTTCTGACAAAGTATTTATAATGGATGCAAAACCAAAAAATGATGAATAAATAATTCAAGAAATTCAATTGAAGTGTTTGTCTCTAAATCTGTCTGACTCAATATGTGCAAGTGTACCAAAATAACAATATATGTATGCACCATAAAGAAAAGTTAAAGGGGGAATATAGTGTATGTCAAAGCACCAAAGTTGCCAAAACTAATATCATGATTTTTTTTTTTTTTAATTTTGTAATCTTAGCCATTACAAGTATATTCTACAAACTGTTTTTATTTTATGTTATAAAACACAACCTTTTTTATTTACAGCAACAACTACAACTGCCCAAAATTCCACAATGGCATTGCTTGCGTTATTTTAAACATGATTTACAGATGATGCGTCGCTGTCGACATTTGCGTGTGCCTACCGCGCCACGTTTAGGTGAAGTCAAAAAATAAATAAAGGAACCACTTATCGATAAGAATTTATTTTAAATATTTTAGTATGTATGTATTACTTTAAAAAATAAAAGGCACAATTTTAAGCTTTACCAGCGCACAGACTGAATATTTTGTATATTAAAAAGTAATAACGTAATTCCGTTTTCAAGACAAGAGACTTAATGTTAATTATTTGTTATTATTATTTACTGCTTAAGCTTGTTTTTTTTAGATTATCACTCAAGAATAAACATAATTTGAAAATCAAAATCTGTAAATGAAGCAACTTATTGTTTATTCTTTATTTTATTGCTTAGATTGAAACAAAGCCATTGTACTTCATAGTTTTATGATTAAGCTAATTATATCTTTAGTTTTATGTTTCCAAAGCATTGTATTATTATTTAATTTAGATACTATAACACAATATATTGTTTCCAGAGAATAAAAAATTTGTTTAATTTGTCATTTAAAGTGGTATACGTGGCGTATACGTGATATTATTGCAGCAACTTTTTGTAATACAGGATCCAAGCGAATGTTAATCAAGTTTTGCTTAAGTATTTAAAATCATTTCAACAATTTAAACCAAAAATTAAGCTCTACACGAAAAATTAACAGATTTGTTGATAATGGTCTCTGAGTAAGACACCCAACGTAAATGTTATACGAGGGCAATTTAAAGTCAAGTTTCTTTTTGAGTTTCGGCAAAAAAGCGTCTTATTTCTCAACGTCTATAGCGTCTATAGTCTTCTTTAAGATCGCTACATTTAGTCCAGCAATGTTCCAATTTTTGTATTCCTTCCAAACAATAAATTTTATCAAGGCCCTAAAAATAGGCGCTTGTTTCAGTGATGACCTCTTCATTCGACCCAAATCTCTTACCACCGAGCCATTTTTCAAGTTTGGAAATAAAAAATAGTCTCGGGGACTAAATCTGGACTAAATCTGGATAAAAAAGTGGATGGGTTAGCAGTTTGTAGCCCAAATTAGAATTTGCACCGCACAGTGAACCGTCCCATACAAGTTAGACGGAATAAACAATTTCATGATTTTAAACGATAGGTGATACAAAAACTGGCAAAACAAGTATGGCAAGTGTGGGTCTATTTTGACCCATTGGGGAGTTATGGGCTAATTTTGTGTTTTCATGAGGTTGTTTCACTAAAAATGCTCTTACAATGAAATTTTTTTAAGTGACGCTTTCGATAAAGGCATTTTAGAAAGATAACCTATTGGCCTTTCTAACAATTGGCAAAACTAGTAAAGATTTGTGTTACAAATAAAATAATTTCGTGGTCAAACAAACAAATTTTGAAAAAAAATATACTAGTTTTAAGATTAAAATTAATTTAAAAAAAACACTCCTCAACCTATATTTTTTATTTAAAATTATGATTTCTCGTAAAATTCCCTTAAAAGGGGTATTCCACAGAAAAGTCTACTGTGATCAAACAATTAAAACTAATTAAAATCTTATTATTTTATGATATTATCTAAGAGAAACATTTGAACTTTATTGATTTAAGCAAGTTATATATAAACTCGTTTACCATGATGATCAAATCGTCTGCACTGTTTCACAAATGTAGTTTTTCTTTTTCGTAAATGTTTAGTAAATGTTTCGTAAGCTTTTTTGTTTTAGTAAAAATGGAAGGTATTGGCTTAATATAATGAAAAAATGGTTGAGGCGAGGAAATAAAAATATATTAAATTTGTTTTTTAATTACTAAATTGCATAATTACTTAACTACCAAATTACTTAATTAACCAATAAAACTACAACATTGTCAGTCTGTCAGGCACGTGACGAGATTTGTCTCCACGTGACGATATGTAAATATAATATTGAAAAAAAGCGGTGGACTTTATTTAAGCCGAAAGCACGTTTATGAGTAATAAAAATTTGGCTTTCAAATACCCCTCCCCCATGTTAGTTACTTTCGCTAAAATTTGTTATCGAACACAACGATTTTCAACTTTGTTTGACTGGATCCGTCCAACACGTGACAGTAGATGTCTTATTTTTTTCGCTTGTTTTTAGTAAAATTTAAAGAAAGTTTGAACGTACAATGTAGAAACAGAGAGCCTTCTGTTTAATAGGACAAATGAACTTCACTTCCAATGTGTAAATTTAAAATTAGCTGTACAATAAACTCAAAAAAAATGGTTGAAATTGTCTGTACGTGATCGTGGAAAGCTCCAAAATATGTTGTTTCCTTTCTTTACTTAAATTTTTCACTTAAACATAAGCAATTTCAACATAATTTTTAATTTTTACTCATAAATTCTTATGTAACTTTGTTAATTTTAATGTTAAGTTTCATCGTAAGAGTTAAACGAGTTTCGTTGTAAATACAAAAACGGGAGGAAAGTTCTTATTGTTAAGACATTTTTAAGTAGAAAAGTTATTTTTTTTTTTAATCTTTTTGGAATGATTTTGATTTAATGTTTATTTAAACAGTGTTTTATGAAGCTTCTACGATGTTATAACTATTTAATGGTAGTTTTATTTTTTTCCAATGAAGCAATATAAATTAAAAATGCAGTTCATAAAATACTTCAATACTTCAAAAAGAAATAAATTAATTGCAATATTAATCACAACCTGAATCAGAATCGAAAGAATCGTTTTCCTCTGTAGTATTTGGATGTACGATAAAAAATGTTAGCATTTGAGAAGACATAGATTTATTCGTATATTATAGTTATATGCTTATATTTTCCGATACAAGTTTATTAATGGATCGAAAGATACCAAATAATATATTAAAGCTAGCTTAAGACCATTGATGTCAAAGCTTTAATTTCCTTTGTCTTAAAATTTTAATTTTAATACAATTATAAATAAATAAAAATAAATAAATATATTAAAGAAATCCCTGTTATAGAATTGTTAATCCATAGCAAAATACATAAAATTACATAAGCTAAGGGGTTTTGAAAACGACACAAGCCCGAAAACTCCTTGAAAGGGAGGGTTGCCAAAAGTTGCGAAACCCTCAATATATTAAGTAAATAAACTTTAAAAAATTGTCAAAATTAAATGCCACCTAAAACCACCACTGGGTCAAATTCAAACTGGAGTATGGCAAAAAGTGGCATTTTTGGTAATTCGAGGAGCGTCTGCTCAGAGAAAAACATATTAATAATGAATAGAAGAATTTTTGATGTACTAAGAATTTGATAAACATACCTTGGCGTTTACAAAAAGGTTACGGTTTCTGGGAATTCTCCGATTAGGAGTCAAGCCATTTAAAAAAAAATGGAAAATCGTGATGTAGGGAAGCGAAAAGGCTAATTTTCCCATACAAATTTTACAACTTCGGTTTCACATGGACAATCTGTGTGAACTTTACATGTAAGGAAGATATGCCACTCAATAGCTTAAATTCAAAATTTCGAGATATTCCTTGGTTGAGATCGCTCGAATTTATTTCTCTGCAATTGATCAATTTCGGTCAAGGTCATGAATAATTGAATATCTGGTTGTGTCAATGGCCACTTTTCAGTTAAACACTAGCTTTCTAGCGGAATAAAAAAATTCTATGCATTACTGAATTGCATTTCAGCAAATTCGTTGAACTCCAAAGAATAATAGTGAAAAGGAAGAGGCAACTAAAATAGCAGACACAAACCTTGGTAGAGTTTTGAGCATTGTGATCTAAAAATAACATCACTGCTTTAACGTCTTATAAAAATGACCGATGAGAAATAAATTCGTGCGATCACAACAAAGGAATTTATTCAAAAAAGTATCAAATCATATAAGACATAAACAGTGGGTTGGTTGGTCACAGTTTAATCGCTCAAGACTACTGAAGATGGAAGTGTAGCTCCTTCCGAAAGAGTCTGTCTAGCCTGCTGTGTGATTGACTTTATACAGAGTTTGTTGTTGTTGTCTTCTTCAAAACTTACTTGATCTAAATAGCTTATAATTCAAAAGAATTGATCACAATTCATTATCAATTTAATTAGTTGGTATCTATTTTGTATATGCTTTTTTGTGCTCTTCAAAACTCCTGACGTTTATTATTAAACTAGTATAAAGCCGTTTAAAGGTTGATTTTGTATTCACTTGATTTTTGCAAAATAAAAATGTACCACTTTAAATTACACTTTAAGTATTGAAGCAGTGTTGAAAAATTAGTTCAAGTGTAAAAGTGCAAAATGTCGAGTTTGGTAACAATCATGTTCATACACAACTTTACAAACTGTCCTTGCAACCACCATATACGTAGGAAATCGACTCAAATCAAAAGAATTTCATTAAATTCGCCATAAGTTTTTTATAAAAGGGTGAAAAGAAGAGGTAGTTAGATCAAAAACGTACTGTTGTACAAGCCCAATATTGTCACTGATAAGTATCAAATATATTTTCTGGGCATACTTTCAGGCTGAACATTTTTGAGAGATATTTATTTATTTATTTATTTATTTATTTATTTATTTATTTATTTATTTATTTATTTATTTATTTATTTATTTTTTTATTTATTTATTTATTTATTTATTCATCAATGGAACAGGTTCCTTACTGACTACAAAATATTTGGCTAAGCGACTTAAAATATATAAACTACAAAATTTTTGGGAAAACCACTTTTATAAAATTAAGATTAACAATTTTTGATAATAATTTAAGATAAGAAAATAATATTCTATGTATAATATATTATAGTACAGTATATTCATCTATAGAAACTATCTATTAGGACTCTTAACGCCTGCTTCGTCATGGCAAAATCAATAGCAATATTGTTAGAGAGCATATTCTATTCTATGAGAGTCCTATTCAAAGAAGCATTAATCGCATAGTTTGTTCTGAGCATTTTAATAAAAAAAAAGATCATATTTTCTGAGACTTCTTGTTGGAATACTAAAAGTTATCATTTCCAATAATCGAGGGCAGTCAACTGTCCCTTTAATTACATCTGATATAAATAATAGTGATATTATAGTTCTTCTACTTTGTAGCGATTTCAAACCAATATATAAGCACCGAGCACTATATGAGGGGGCTGGATCAAAATTTAAGGACTTAAGAGCGTATCGAGTAAATGATTTTTGAATACGTTCAATACGAATAATATGAGAGCTATAGTAAGGGCTCCAAATAAACGATGCATATTCAAGCTTAGATCTCACAAAAGCAGAAAAGAGTGCTTTATGCGTATATGGATCAATAAAAGCTGAACTATTGCGACGAACAAAAGCATACATCGCATATGCTTTAGGTATAATAAAATTAATATGGCTAACAAAAGAAAACTTAATATCGAAAATCACACCCAAATCAGATATTTCATCGACAGATTTTAAAATGTGGCTATCAATAGAATATGAGGTGTTAATGGGATTTTGAGTTTTTGAAAACGAGATATGAAAACACTTTTTTATATTTAATGAAAGGCGGTTTTTAGAACACCATGCAGATATATTTGACAATTGTTGTTGTAGATCATGTGCATCAGATATATTTTCAATAGTAGAATACAGTTTTAGATCATCCGCATATAGTAGGTAGCTGGCATTTGAAAAACAGCTACCAATATCATTGATGAATAAAATGAAAAGTAAAGGGGGGCCAAGAATGCTGCCTTGTGGAACACCAGAAGAGGGAACAAAAGGGGCAGATCTTACATTGTCAATTACAACATAGCTAACTCTTCCAATTAAATAAGACCTTAACCATTTCAAAAAAATGGAGTGAAAACCCATGTTTGATAGTTTTGAAACCAAGAATTTATGAGATACCTTATCAAAGGCCTTAGAAAAATCAGTATAAATAGCATCCACCTGATATCCCCTGCTGAAAGCAGAAATGCAATCTTCAGTGAATACTGCAAGGTTAGATACTGTTGAGCGTCCCGATACAAGATATTGGGCACGGAGCAGCGTGCTTGCCTTTTATATATTAAGATATTGAATTTATTTATTTTTTAATGTATTGTCTTAAGTAAAATTCACGTTCTTGTTCTTGGCAAAAACTTTTTTGTCAATACAGCTTTAATCCGCTTATCAAAATGTCTCAGATGTTTACAAATTGACGCAATTGGTTACTGCTAATGACAATTATTGACATTTACTATGGCGTTCTAGATGCTGCCAGCCGTGCAAAGAAAACACACGATTTTTGCCAAAATTATTCTTTAATCTTCCACATAATCCCCTTTCAGCTCGATACACTTATTTCAACGATTTTGTAACATTGCGATGCCCTAATAGTAAGATTTCTCAATATCTCACATTTTCATTCCGCATTTTGAAGTTTGGGAACAGATAATAGTCGCTGGTGCCAGTGGGGCCATTTATCGAAGAAAAAAATCATCTTTTTGCAAGACAATGCTCGAAAATCACAAATCGATTGAAACCATGGCCAAATTGCATGAGTTCCGCTTCGAACTGCCTTTTCAACCCCCACATTCTCAACATTTGTCCACCAGCGACTATTATCTGTTCCCAAACTTCAAAATGCGGAATGAAAATGTGAGATATTGAGAAATCTTACTATTAGGGCATCGTTTGTTTGCGATTTCGTTCTTCAATCGGTGCAATAATTTGCAGTAATTGCCGTTGGTGTTTGTTTTTCCTTTTCTCAAATAGTCGATGAACAAAATGTCACTTGAATCCCAAAAAACAGACGCCAAAACCTCTCCGGCCGTTTGTTGAGTCTTCGCTCGCTTTGGTTTACTTCCACTGGGATCTATCCACTCTGGTGTATAGTGGTGGCTCCATATTTTCGAGCATTGTCTTGCAAAAAGATGATTTTTTCTTCAATAAATGGGTCCGTTTGTTTGCGATTTCGTTCTTTAATCGGTGCAATAATTTGCAGTAATTGCCGTTGGTGTTTGTTTTTCCTTTTCTCAAATAGTCGATGAACAAAATGTCACTTGAATCCAAAAAAAACAGACGCCAAGACCTTTCCGGCCGTTTGTTGAGTCTTCGCTCGCTTTGGTTTACTTCCACTGGGATCTACCCACTCTGGTGTATAGTGGTGGCTCCATATTTCATCCATATCACAAATAATCAGTCGGATTTTGTTTAAACATATCTAAACATTGTTAGGAAGTGCGAACACGTTCATGTTT
The DNA here is from genome assembly GCA_963920525.1 of Dichetophora obliterata. Lineage (NCBI taxonomy): Eukaryota > Metazoa > Arthropoda > Insecta > Diptera > Sciomyzidae > Dichetophora > Dichetophora obliterata. The sequence continues at coordinate 227,667,150 of OY986436.1, read as the reverse complement.
TTGATTGATTGTTAACGAACGCGACACACATCTCTTGAAGTCAGCTTTCTCATACCCAAATGTTTATGTAAAATTTAAACCACCGACCCACTTGATATGCCTACGGCTGTAGCTATCTCACGCACTTTCACTTTCGGATTATTCAATACTAAATTGTGGATTTTTCCAATACATTATGGAGTATTTGACCTGATTCGACCTCCTTTGAACTCTGTAATCCAATATTTTACGGTTGAATACGACGGAGCAGATTCACCATAACATTTATCGAGCTTTTATTTTGTTTCTTTCGCACTTTTGTTACGCAAAAAGTAATGCTTAATCAAGGCACGAAATTCTTCTTTATCCATTTTTATAACAATACCAAAAGTTGTTTAATTTTGAACACTGTAACGTCACTATTCATTGACAGATCGATCTGACATTTATGGTGTTTTCATGTTAAGGTTGCCACCCGTCATGCATTTGAAGAGTGGTGGTGCCGTCACTAGGAGACCGGCAGCATCTTGAACGCCCGAATAAGTCTCAAATGTCAACAATATGTCCAAATAAATAATAATAATAAAAATAATAAATAAAACTAAGAAATAATATTTATTATTTCTATATTTTTTTTCTACTTTTTATATTTTTATATCGTCTGTATTTTTTATATTTCTGTAAATATTTTGAATATTTTATAGTTTTTACTTTTTTTATTCATAATATGTATTTTAATATTTTTTGTTTTATTTATATTTTTATAATTTTTTATTGTATTTGTATTTTTTCATCTTTTTATATTTTTAATTTTTTTGCAACTTATTGTATTTTTTTGTATTTTTTGTGTTCTTATATTTTTGCCTTTTGCATTTTTTCTATTCTTTGTTTAATTTCTTTATTTTTAAATTTTTTTATTTTTTTTTTTTATTTATTTTTTTTTTTTTTTTTGTTATGATTATTTTCTTTAATTTTTTATTATTTGTATGTGCTACTTTTTAATATGGTTACTAATTATTTTTTTTTAATTAAATATTTTTTTCTTTTAAAACATCCAGTCAAGATATGACAAAAGGTTGAAAACTACGAGAGTCAGTAATTTTTTTCCCCAGGCATTCATTCTAGTATGTAGTTAGAGTTTGGACATTTTATTTTTGTACTCTTATGCTTTCTCATTGACTCATGCTTTGAAATTTATTTTTTATATTATTGTTAATCATTCATAATTTTATTTAAACCTCAAAATTTCTCTCTAAAAGTTTTGGTTAATTTTTATACTTTCCCTATCTTATTTTACGCTCAAGAGAGTTTTAAAAACAGTTTGGTATAAATTAATTTTTTGCTGTTAAATATTTGTTTCTATAAATAAATAGTTGTATGGACAATCGCAAATTCCTGTTATAAAAACTGGAAAAAAACCTGCAAATGTCCTTTTAGGAAATTCTAAAGATATGGACTAATATGTTAAGTGCAAATTGCAAACTTACCGACTTAATAGCTGCTTTACCAGATTTATATAGAACTAGTGTACCACTCGGACGAATTTTTGTTTGCGTGTCGTTGGTTTGCCTGGTAGCAAAAGTGCCAAACGTTGAATAGCGTAACTCAGAGACGGCGTCATTCTTAAATGCTATAGGTGGGGGAGCATCGTAAGAGGCATCATCTTTCGATCCAAGGTACATGATTTCCTAATTTTAAAAAAATAAAGAATTACTCTTATAAATTCCTATCAATAGAATAAAACCCCATTGTTACTCACTTGACTTTCGGTAAGAAAATACAAAGTCGATTGTGCCTGCCAGTCAAGATTAATGGAACGCGGTTTAGGATAGCCACGCGCCAGCCAAATGGCACCATGAATTTTGGGTAAATCACGACGCTGATATATGGGCAATGGAACGTTGGGTTGGAAAACATGCACTGAAAAGATAGTAACAGAGTTACAAATGCAATATTTAGCACTGAAGAGTAAAATATTAACTAACATTCATTGTTTTTTGTAAAAGCGGCAATTAAATTTGTTTGCGGATCCAGGCTCAAGTGCTGCACAGATAGTTTGAGCACAGATTGCAAGCGCAAAGTGAGCAAATTCCAGATAAGCACACGATTCTGCGTACAAACAATGACCTGGAAAAGCAAAAATGTTTACAAAGCTTAACTTTTGGAGTACACATTCAAATTCACCAAATGCGCATGTTCGCCGGCAGCAAATTGTACATGAGTGATCTCAGCCGCCGAACTACTAGTGGGTGGAATAATTTTCTTATTCGCATCGAACAGTAGAGATTTTTTATGTAGCTCTCTGTCGGCATTTTGAAATTTTTTGTTGCCATTCATAAGCTGTGGCTGTTTGCTGACCGAATACAAATTCATCATATTAAGTATAGGCACCAAGTTCATGGTAATCTCCTCATCGTAGATGCGCTTGCGTGTGGCAAATCGATGCAGTCGATACTTGGCCTTAAAACGATCACGCACGTTAACACGATGCAGCCGATCATGTAAATTGACATGCTTCTCCTGCTTGCCCGCATAGGCAACAGTGTTTCGCAGGTATTTGGCAACGGCCATTTGCCATTGTGGATGAACCTGACAGGATATTTTGAGCTTTTGGAATAGCAAAACTTTCTGGAACAAATTCAGTTCATTCAGTTTAAGTATTTTGCTATAGAGCACTTCCTTCTGTTTGTCATCGAGCTCTTCTAAGGGCTTAAGGGGAACATCGTGCTCATTCTTGGCCTCCAAGGATTTGCGTATTTCTTTGATAAGTGTTTCCTCGTTGCTTTCTAGTAGATTTGTAAAAAGCTGCATAATTTTCTTGCGTTGCTCGACTAGCTCACTTTTAGTGCCATTCACTGTTTGCTTTGCCAGGCGCACCTGCGCCTTAGGCACACAACCATCATTGCCCGCGCTGCCAGTAAGCGCCGCCTTTAGCCGCAATGTGTCAGCTTTGTAAATGCAGAGAGTGTTACCAAAACCAGCGGCTAGCAGCGAACCATCCTGTGAGAAGGATATTGAATCAATGGGCATTGATTTATAGCTAGTCTGGGCGATGCAGTACCAGACTTTGCCCTTTTTATAAATGCTATCCGTCTCTTCGAGAGACCACATTTTAATAATGTTATCCTCGCCCACAGTGGCACAGAGAAGATTATCCACTTGGTAGTCATTGGAGAATTCAATGACCTTGAAGCCACCCTCGTGCGGCAGCTCAACAACGGTGTTCAGTTTGTATCTAGAAGAACAAAAATTGTTGCTTTAAGATATTTCGATAGGATATTTTTTAATATCATACCTCTGCGTTTCTTTGCCATATTTCCAGAATTTTAAGCGCAATTCTGGCAGATGTTCCTCATCGTTATAAACTTCACCTGTAACCATCCAGTCAATGTTAAAGGCAGCCTTAGAGACTCGTATGTTGTAGAGAATTTTCTCTGATTCCATGGAGAGTTGATTTTGGCCAACGATATCCATCTGAGCGAAAATTTGCATTTGTTGGTCAAATTTATTAAGGATGTGTCATAAACTAAAGTGCATTAAGCAATCAAAATTTAGTGACGACCGTCTGTGTTCTTTTTGCTACGAATTAATCATTTTCAACAACTCAGAGCGTATACGGATTAATTAATAATGGAATTATTGAAAACGTTCTGAGCAATATTGATAAACAAAAACCGTGATGATCATGATCGTGACTCATGAACTTTTAACTGTTTGAATTTTATTTCAGAGTCGGACGTAGCCCGATCACGGGTTGTTATGGCCACTCATTTTATCGCTCGCTTTGAATTGATGCAAGCTTCAAATTGATCATTTCGCAAACAATGAATTGAAGGAATTTGTGTATTTTGTAGAACCAAAGGAGGGTGGCAGATTGGGGTTTCGTATATTCAGAAGAAATGTTAGGGGTGAAAATGTAATAGGACAAGCTCGTACGTTTGACCCTTCTTATAGTAAATTCACTACATATCAACTGTTTTTGACATTTTGACAATTGTTGGACAGAAGAGAACTAGTTACAATTGATTCAGTATCAGATAATATATTACTAGGAAAAATATTTCTACCGTTTGGAAACCAAACTTTGTTTCCAAGATTAAAATCTCCTATTACAATAATTGGTTACTTATTACTAAGACTATTATTAATTTTTTCAATATTTTCTAAATGGTATTGATAGAATATCTAAACTACAATTTGGTGAAAAACCTATATTTATGCATATTTGTTCGATAATGCTATAACTGCAATTCAGAGATATTAGGTGTGTTTCCGAACACATTGTCGAATAAAAGTCGAGTAAAGTTCAAGCTGAGAGAGTAAAATTCAATTTTGGAATAGTGTCAAAAGTACGGAAACGACTTCAAGCTAGTTTCAAGTACAAAAACAGCTGATTATCTATCAAATGTAAACAGTGCCAATTTAAATGTCTTTTTTGTTTTTGAAGCAAGCAAATTAACTTGCCGAGATTATTTAAAGCATTAATATTACCTTTAGTAATACTTTTTAACATTTAAAATATTATTTAACAAGTTGTAAATTTATTTTTCACCCCACAACATAAGCAAACAAGAAATCTTGATGAATTTCAGATAAAAAAGCGAAAGGTATCAGGTACTAATATCATTTTTGCAAATGTTTAATGTAGAAATGAAAGCAAATAATCGTCTAGCACACGATTTCGATCAGTCCCATTTTTGTCAAACCTATTTTTACTTCAAGACCACCGTGTGGCCATTAAATGAATGAATAAGCGAGAGCACTCTTCAAATCAGTTTATTTGGGGAGAGCAAATTGTGAACGAAATCTGTTGAAGAGAGATAGGTAAGGTTAGGTTAGTGCGGCTGTCTCAAACGAGACACACTTAGGCCAATGAGTCCCATTGTGATACCAAGGGTTAATTTTTCCTATCTCTATTTAAACCAATTTGAGCAATTTAACAAGGCTAGGATTCGGTAAACCGAAGTTTCTGAGAGCTCGTCAAGGTCATTGAAGAGCCAGTTGCCTAAGTGGAGGAAGCGTTTTTGAGCCAACGCTTGACAAGTGCAGAGGAAATTTACTGTATATTCTCCCTCCTCCTCATCTATACAGCTTCTGCAGAAGTCGTTCTGGGGTATGTTCAATCTTTGAGCGTGTCTGCCAACAAGGCAGTGCCCTATAAGGATCCCTACCATGGTGCTAATGTTGTCTCTACTGAGGGAAATGAGTTCGTTTTAACGCTTAAGGTTGAGTTTGGGCCAGATTTGCCGCTTTATATTACACGTGTTACCTGCTGACCATCTGTTGTTAGTTTTTATGCTCGATAGCTCATGTTTAAGGAGTTTACATGTGGTGAGAGGAATACCAAGGCTTGCCTAATTTATAGATAGTTGTTTGATAGTACGTGTACGAGCGAGTTCATCTGCCTTGCAGTTACCTAGAAAATATCTTTGTTCAGGAATCCAGTATAGAAAGATTCTGAGCTGCTTTGCCATATCATTTAGAGATTTGCGGCAGTTGACAACTGTTTCAGATGTTATTTCAACAGTTCCTAGGGCTTTCAAAGCGGCTTGACTATCGGATAGTATGCAAATATTCATGGAAGATATCACAATAGGTGTCAAAAAGTTTAAATCACTCTGAACATTAAACTAAAGAACTCTAATGTTTTGTCTTAACAATTGATGAAATCATTCGTCAATTAAAAAATACTATTGATGAATGTAATTTTTTTGTCATAAGACCTGTTAAAAACTTACATTATACAACAAGTTTTTTGTGTAGGCCGAATAAAACTGCAAATGTCCACTGCGTCCATTGAGCACCAAGGTGTTGGTACGTGGATCCAAACGCAAGCCAACGGGAAATCTAGGTTTACCAGTCTTGTCATCCATGATAAAGGTGAATTCTTGTAATGTACATTTGACGGTATTGTCGCCACCAATTATTTGCACACCATTGTCAGCAGTGCATACCGCTGCCTGAGCATTTGTGGGACTAACAGCAATGTGCATTATAATAGCTGACATGCGTGGCACAAATTCACGCATATCAGGTTGACCAATATTCCACTTGACCAAAACTGACTCCAAACCGCTGCTATAGAAATTGGTACCTGATATTGAAAAAGCTATGCTGGTTATAGCCGTATGATGCCAGTGATATAGTGACTGTAAAAGGATTTCATTGCTAAGAATGTAAAAGCTATACAATTACAACGATTTTACCGTGCACACAGTTTGTTGATCCCAAAACTGACGCCATAAGAAAATGCGCCCCGTCTCATCACCTGTAGCTACCATTTCTTCCTTCGGATGTATGCGCACCACACTCACAGGCACCGCATGAGCGTTTTTCAAGCTGTTAAAAATTGTTATTATTGTAATTTCATTCAAGCACTTACTGCTTTATTTTGTATATCAAAAACGCAAACCAACGACAACCAAGATACGAGAAGCAATACTTTTTTCCACACAAAATGCTATTGCTCTTCGTGTCTTGCTTGGCATTGGTTTTCGGTTTCAATATACACAATGATGCGGTAAATTTCTAGGGATCACCCACCGTATGATGAACCAAGTCTGATAATTAATAAAGTGAACGTATGGTCCTTGCACTACAACAATAAGTTTAAAGTTGTTGGTACCCACAGCTACTAGCGGCGTTCTATGTCTGAGATACACATGAAGAGATGCAATACGTTGAGTATTTGTGCTTTTAATAATTTAAACAAAGGTTACATACATAAGCCGCATTTTGGCAGGCATATTGAGTCGCATACCGCTACTGGTGTCTACGACAAACCACTGGACTGCTACTTTTGGCTGCTTAATAGTGATAAATGCACAAGCTGTATTCGAATTGCCATAGAAATCTATGAGATTGAATGTCAACATTTCTGCGTCGGTCAAGTGAATAGGTACTGTGGACACCGGTGCATTTCCTGCGTTCCATTTCCAGCGCAAAATCTCACAATTCTCGGTACAAGCTACAAGAACCTGATCATTCTTCAATTCGAGCTCCATTGAAATAATTCTCGACGTAGCTCCTGTGAGCTGTTTTGTCACTTCGCCCGTTAGTGTTGAGTAGATTTGTATCACGCAATCGCTGATGATGAACAGCAGCCTAAAGAAGAATGCATACAGCGATTTTTTTTTTTTTTTTTTGGTTATTATAGCGTAGTTTTAGTTCGCTCTCGACTATTATCTACTTACTCTCCTCCGGGCGCATAGAGCGGTGGATGTTGCACTATATTTCCGCCAGCCAAATGTTGCTGCTGCAGCCGATCGACCTCACCATCGAAATCCATTTTGTTTCACTATTATTGTCCAGCGGAGTCTCGTTCCAACTTAGCAGAACTTGTAGCAGTAGCGATTTTAAAAGCTTCTTAACAAATTTACTTTTTCACAAAGTATTTAGTCAGCAACCTTACGGCTATTGCAAGCAAGTGTTTTTTTAATATTTCTTGTATAATCTTTGTATTTTAAATTTATTTGTTAATTATAAAGGAAAAATTTACACACTAGCTAAATCCAGCAGGCGTCAAAAACTTGACATTTCAACATCGCACGTGTTGTTTCTACAAACAAATGGTTCTTGTATTCGATAAAATAAAATTGTAATTGAATGAAATTCACGAGAGCTGCCACACTTTTAAAATGTTATCATCATGAAACCTCAATTTACAAAGAGGTTTATATTCTTACACTAGGGCGGTTCACGATCTGGTTGCATCGTTGGAAATGCAAAATAAACAGCTTTTACAAAAACAAAAAGCATATGTTGCAAAAGCTTTTCAATGCTTTTTGTTTTTGTAAAAGCTGTTTATTTTGCATTTGCAACGATGCAACAAGATCGTGAACTGCCCTACTATGTTCACATACAGATCGAAAAGCCGCTTTTTAGCCGATAAACCTCTACTTAAAACAAGGTGTTCACACTGAAAAGGTGATTTTCATTTGACAGTCAATCTGTAGCCATATATTTGTAATTTTTTTGTTTCATTGTTATTTAATGTTTTAAATTGTCCTTAAAATATAACATGCAAAAGAACACAGAGTTGCTGTGTAGCAAACTTTGTAAACGCTTAAGTGAACGTCGGCAGGCATTGATCGCTGTCATGCGAACTATCAAATATCAGTGACAAGTTGAACTTTAGTAAAATATTTTTACTTTACTTCAATGAACAGGGGCCGAATCACAGCATCCGTTATGAAGGGCACGACGAGGCAAGAGCATATCAATCTTGTACAATTTTGCTCGATCACAGATGCTGTAATTCGGCCCCAAGATTTTTTTTAAACTTTTCAGAGTTCTTCGCTGAACAACAAATATATAGCAGCTTTTCATTCGACAGTTCTTCTATGACAAAAAACTTAGTATCATACATCTTTTCAACCATAGTGAAGTGGGCTCAGAATTGAGAACTCTCAAATATTATACTATAAAAATATGTAGGCTTTTTTAAAAGTCCTATAATGTATTATTAAATTTTTTCCTTAAACATATCTAATTATGTTATGAAATGGCATGCTCTTAACTTTCAAACCAATAGTGGGATTCCAAAAAAGTTAACGATCATAATGGTTGTCATTATCGGTCATTGTGCGTGCCACGTTCATGGAAAATGACGGTTTTCGCTAACTAACGATATCGAAAATCATCGTTAGTGAGTTTAGGAATTCCATTACAGGTATTTTTGCAAGCTTTTTGTTATTGCGATTAAGAATTTAAAAAATTTTAAAAAATGCACTAAATCTGACATATTAAGACCAAAAAATATACTTTAAAACAATTATTATCGCGTGGCACTCAGCACTATCTGAAAATTTCACTATCAAAATAGTATGCCTCAATTTTCTTATAGCTTTTCACAAAATTTGGTATGTGTGAATGAAGCCATCATTTAATTTAAATGAAACAAAGTCGCCAACGCGCAACAAATTTCGTCGAGAATTCTGGTGAAAAAAGTTACACACCGGTACAGTTAAGATAAAGGGTATACAATCCACTTTAAAGTGATGTGATAGACATGGTACTGCAAGGCTCTGGAATAAGTTATGACAAAACTGCTCGCAGGTTTTGTGTGAATTGCAAAATAAGTTCAGAAATAACTGAATTAGAGAAAAATTTAATTAAAAGGTTACAATATATTACAAAAACATATTATTGTTTATAGGTAAACAAATTTAAATATATGTGTGTATTATTTTTTTCTTACATAACATTAATATGCATAAATTTATATCAAATTCAGGTCATAGCATCTGGTCTTAAAATTAACATCACAAAATTCAAAGATTATTGTTTAGACACAGCAAAATTATATTTAGACTAATTATAAAATTATATTTACGAGCTTAAGCTAAATGTCTGTTACTGTGCATATAATATTAATGCATGGTGCGGATATAATTCAAGTAGCGATAGTGCCTATAGGTCAATTATCCGAGGCCCAAGAGGCCAATCACAAATTATTTCTATTCTACAGACTACACAACACGAGAAAATTTGCGCATGCTCTTGGCGCATGTTATGCGCAAGTTTCAACGGTTTCGATTACTCTAAGATTTTTTGCGCCCCATGAAATCATAGATATAATTTTAAAGGAAAAATATCAAGATTTCGATTGAGCTTAATTAAAAATATTAAAAATGTCCAACTTAGTTAAAACTTGACAAATATAAAAAAGTTTCTTTTTTTCGGTATAGATATTGCTGAAATTTGTTTTTAATATTTTAATCGAAAATAACGAAACAAATAACGATTTTATTGGATTTATAATTTCAAACATATATTTCGGACCTAATTTTAAACCACTATAAATCAGCAGCCGTGCTTTGTTCTTCCCCTCCCTTTGCACTTTTTATGTACTTGGATAGTACAACAACATTAGCAAGTTTCATAGAAATCGGAGCGACGCAGGTTGTGGCACACTTGACGTGTTTTTCCCCAAATATAAATAATAAACTGCCATGTGACATATTTTAAATATATTGTAATAAGCAGATGAAGTCTTGTTTAAAATACAATTTTGTGGTAGAATACAGTTGCGAAATATAACGCTAAACATTACAAAAAAGGCTTTTTTGAAATCATTTTGCTTAGGTCTCCTAGAGCCGGGTATCATATGAGGTAAAGAATTTGATAAACAATATTTTTAAGAAGACATGTTCAAAATTTGGTAAAAATACATTGAATGTTTTCGGAGCTATAATCATATATTTGAAGCAATATGCAATGTCTAACCCTTTGTATGGGGACGCCCGACTGGATAGAATAGCACTGAATGTTCATTTTTATTTAAAAAAATGCAGTATGTACGCTACAAGTTGATTTTTTGAAAACGTGTATTTTTCAGGGACCGAAAATAACTGTTATTTTACAATTTTCAGATGAAAAAGACATAACGAAAAAGTGGTCGGAGGACTTTTTTAAATATACCATTATTGTTGTAATGGCAGCAGCTTCGTGAATATTAAATACCTTTTAAATTATTGGCTGTTACTATAAAAATGAAAATTAACTGTTATTTTTTGCCTTTTATTTTTTCGGGCAAAAATAACTGTTACTTTTGACTTTCATTTTATAGGTAAAAAAACAGTTATTTTGTGCCTCTTATTTTTTTGGTCTAAAATATCAGGCATTTTGTATTTTTTCAAAGGCCGAATAAAAAACTTTAAAAACTTAAAAGTTTTATAGCTCAAAATGTGTGCACTGATGAGACGATAACAATTGCATACAACTTTTTTTGCCGTTCAAATGGCCTTTAAAAAATTCAAATTGCCTGATATTTTTGACCGAAAAAATTAAAGGCACAAAATAACTGTTATATATGACCAAAAAATAAAAGTCAAAAGTAACAGTTATTTTTGCCCGAAAAAATAAAAGGCATTAAATAACTAGTATTTTTGTCGGAAAAAATAAAAGTTAAATGATAACTGTTAATATCTGACATTTTTGATAAAAACCGTAACCGGTATGGTCCCTGGTATTTTTATATAAGTAAACGCAAGCGTTCATTTCGCGTTTAATGGCAAATGTCAGCGTTGTGCTGGTAAGTCAAACTCAACTCACGGTGACTAGCATTAGAATTAAAATAATACATTAGCTGCGTTCCATTCGCTTCAAAAGAATACAGAATAGTTTTATAATAATATTATCTTAATAATCTTATAAAAAATAGGATTATTTTTGCTATCCATATAAAATTGTGATAAAGCCATTAAAAAATTTGAAACACAGGTGCCGTACCTATATATTTTTTATGAGCTATCATTTCATTTTCTGAATTAGTTGCTTGCATGATACAATCACTATTAGGTAGCTGTCAAGGCTAATAGTGATTGTATTTTCTAACGAGCTGCGAACATCGAATGTTAAACAAAAGAAAACAAAATAAACATCGTGTTTCACACACATTGGCCACATTCAGCGGAGCCAACAATCGAAACTGAAATTATTTATATAATTGCATAATATTAATAATTAAATTAATTAATTTAAAATTTTTCTGACGTTTAGAGTAAGACACATTCAAAGAAAAACATCGTTCACTAAGGTATCGGTACTATAACAATTCAGAACAGTTGTAAACGACACACGTTCTCATGACGTCTAATAGTTATTATATCATAATTGTTTGTTTGAATTGAATTTTGACAGCAATGGATTATATTAAGACGAAAGAAATACAGCTTGTAATACATTTCAATATATATGTCACTAAGACAACCTATTTTATATATTTATATGGTAGAAAATATTTCGTTATTATGTTGTGTATAAAGAGACAAAGCACATTTTCAGTAGTTTATTGAAACAGCTTCATAAAATTAGGTCAAAATACGGCCGTCTAAAAATGTATTATTTACTCTTTGACAAATGTTGCATAAAAATTATTGTAACGATCACTTTGAACTCAATGGCATTACTTTTAAAATTACACTCAAAAAAAATATCGTATTAAAATTTACTATACAATGTGTATTTACTTCGTGTTTCTGTAGTTTTATTTATTTTTAAATACATATGTAGTTATTCAATATATTTTTACTGAATTTACATTTAAATAATTAATACTTCACGAAGTAGTTGCATGTAGTAAGTAGTTATTTACATACATTTATTTAAATAAAGAATATCTACAATCAAAATAATTTGCATAATATGTAATTGATAGCAATTGTATTTATTTCAACTAAAATAATTATAAAAGGTTCGTGATGAAGAACTGTGGTAAGTATAATTCTTAAAATGCATTTTTTTAATACAAAAATTTGTTGCTCTTCTTTTAATAAAAGCAATCTTTGTACTGTGGCAGAAAGCGTTTTGCAGTTTTTTTAATTAATAAATGAAAAAACATTTAACTTTAATGAAAATGTATTTATTTTCTGTAGTTAAAAAATATGTAGTAAAAGTAAATAATTGAAATTATTAAAAATAATTACATTTTTATTTGGACGGTGAGTTACTAATTTACATTTGTTTTAAATACATTTTTATATATTTTTACTACAGAATTTTTTTGGGTGTAGGTCTTCTCATTGGCTGAGTTTAAGAAATGGTGGCAGCTTTATTTGAACAGCTGTTTTGAACGAAAAATTGATTTTTACGTGTCAACAAAATTTTTTCTGTAGTCGTGAGAAAACAGAAGAAGATGCAAAACTAAAATTGGTAAGCGCTAAAATATTGAATTAAAACGAATGCCAATTAAAATAATTTTCAATTTAAAAGACAAGCTAAAAATCAACGGAATACCGAGCTGTGGAGTATTTCATAAATTCATTGAAGACAGCTAGAAAAGGGAGCCTAGAAAACCAGGACGCGTGGCGAAAATAGCAAACAAAACAAAACTTAAATAGCACAACCGGGAACTGAAAAAAGCACTGTAATATAAAAAAAGGTGACAAAAAAAAAAAGCTCGATACTAAAGTAGAGGCGACGGGCATAGTCCAATATGGAGCATGTGGAAAAACGGCGATTCTACTGGCAGAGAGAGTATTCCTCAACCATTGGATGTATATTGCTGTTGCTAGGTTTGCTAGAACAATGCAGACCAGCTGCCGCCAGCCTCAAAGTTGTCTATGCCGTTAATGCAGGGGGCGTTGAGCACACTGATAAGAATGGCATTCACTATGAAGTCGATCCGTTGCACAACAAAATCGGCACAGCATCTGACTATGGCTATGTTCTCAATATCATTGGACGTGTGTCGACTAAAGATGAGGTGCTATACCGCACGGAACGTTATCACACCAGCACATTTGGATATGATTTACCCATTGCGGGCGATGGTGAATACGCGCTGATACTCAAGTTCTGTGAGGTGTACTTCAATGAGCCGAATATGAAGGTGAGTTTGTGAGTTTTGTTTTGGGTCAAAACACAAGTTGTTGACGACGGACGTTGTTGGATTTTGTGCATTTATAGGTCTTTGACGTTGTGCTGAATGGCGAACACACCATTGTTTCTGAGCTCGACATTTTCCACCAAGTAGGCAAGGGCACTGCTCACGATGAGTATGTCTTCTTCTCAGTATCACGTGGACGTCTATTTTATAAGGAAGAAGAATCGGAAATACGCAACGGTTTCGTGCGCCTCGACTTCATCAAAGGCATTCATGATAATCCAAAAATTAATGCATTTGCTTTGCTGAAGGGTGATGTAGAGAGGATACCACGTCTGCCGCCAATCTCTGATGATGCATTGCAAATGGATCCTGATATGGCTATCTTTCATGATCGTGTTTCCGCAGACACTATTCCGGCACCCACTGTAGCGCCTGCCATTGATGAGGATATCGTTGAGCTACCACCTTCAGTGGCGAAACCACGCAAAACCAGTGGACCGCGGCAACCGAATCCCTACTCCATGGACGATACCTCGCTGATGTTGCCAGTTTTCATAGCCATTGGAGCATTTATACCGCTGTTATTTTGCCTATGCAAACTATGATAAGTAGGCGCGCGAATGTAAGGGAAATGTAAGTGCTTTTATCGAGAGGCGTCTATTGTTTCATGTTGCCGTAGGTAGGAAGTTTAAGTTTTGGTTACAAATGTTTCCTTCTCATAGTTTATAAATGCACAATTTTAGCTTAGCCAAAGGCTATTTCCTAAGTTTATTTCTCTGAAATCAATCACTAAGACTTATTTCCTTAAAATATTTCTAACTTTTATCAAATATTTTCTAACTGGGTGTCAATTCTTGTTCTGTGTAGTTATTAAAATGAAAAGGTTTTATCACAGAGAGTATTTTATATAATCTATAATTATATGATATACTTTCTGTGGTTTTATTCTTTGCACTGTTTTGTCGATTTACAATTCTAGAGAAAATTCCACAAGAAAGTGAATCGGACAGCTAAAATTTGGAGAAATATATACACAGAACGAAAAAGTGCAGTCCAAATTATTTCTACCAAATGCTGGTTGTAGTAAGAGCAGAGAGTTTAAAGGTTGTGCGTATGATGGTTGATAGGATTTAATTAAATTTAAATCAAGTGATTTGAATATGATGACAATGAGGAGAAGAAGAAGTAAAGCTTAAATAGAAAGGTTACCATGTTTCACTTCGATCTTTAACTATTGAAAATTAACTTTAAATGGAAATGAAAAGACGAGTTAGACGGCTTAAGCTTAATTATTATATTATTGAATATATATAGACTAACTGTACTACATTATGGCTAAAAGTAAATCTGACTTTTTTTATAATTAAGTATAAACACCAGCTATATAGTAGAAAAAGACTAAAATCAAGGATCTCCCATCAATACTATTATGTATAAAATTGGCAAGCGAAATGAAATGTCAAAATCGAAAAAGCTGTGCTCGTTTTAACCTATATATTTGGCTGCTATTTTTTTCGTAACGTATTATTTCAACACTTGCCAAGACCTCTGATGTTCCTTAAAAATATATTTTAAGTTTAATAGAAAAGTGCATTTGCTAAACACTTTTTATTAAGGATTTGTAAGTTTTTTTTTTGGCAAAACTATTTGTAGTTTTAAGCAAAACCTAAACAATTATGTATATCGATTTAATTTTCTAAAATGACAGTTAAAAAATTTTTATCAAATTTATATACATATTAACAATTTAAAATTTATGCTAAGAATTTTATTTTACACACAACATACATATAGTACATACATATAGTACTTATGGCAGTTAAAAGACACATACATACACACATAACCTATTCATTGTTACGTTTACTTATGATTTCAATATTTTATGCACTTTGTTTGTTACGCACAAATTGAAAGATTTACACTCAAATCATTTTATATTAAGTTAAATTATGTGCCCAAATTAATTCAAAGTTTATTTTTAGCAAATATTTCCTTCAAATCTTATATTAGACATAGTAGTTAAATAAATTTAAATATAAAAAAAGGGTCAGTGTAATCTTTTAAATTTCATTTCATATTTTGCTAGTGCTTGGAAACACTTTTTTAAGATTTTTAAAATAACAACTTGAGCTGATAAGAAATTCTGACCTCGACCTGAAATGTTCCTGATAATCACCTGTTTGAAAACTAAGCAGATTATGCAATCCTCTATGCATATTTATGAGCAACAATTTTATTGTTTTGTTGCTAACAAATGTTGTAATAACATTTAAATCATAACTATGTAAGATCTTGATGAATATTTTCGTCGACTTGTTTTCGCAAAATGATAAAACTGATTTGATACTGCAATCTTGCACAACTTGAGTGCAAGACTGTCTGTGTGTACAATTTTGGGGAGTAATTAAATGTGTCCGAATAAAAACAACGAGTTAGAAAAGTGGAAATAAATATTGGAGTTCTTTAAGAATATAATGTGAAGATACTCTTAAGCTATATTATTTGTTGAAAATCGTCCCTTGTCGTTTTTTAATATGCATTAATTGTTATAAGTCTTTATTGATTACATATTACAACTAAAGTTGTAATGTAATCATTTCAGTAAAATCTTTCGTGTTTTTCCATTCAAGTACTCGTGAACCGAGTACCTAAATGTGTACTAGCCTTTGGTACTAGCCTAAATCTGAAGTTTAATGTGCACTGCAACTCGTACTCTCATTCACGAAATTCATGGCTGCCATATTTATACAGTTTTTAATCGTGTTTCTCAATCTACTTTCATATAAGGCGGACTTATTCAGGCTTATCGGCAATAAAATTTTCCATATAACTTTTTTTCCCTTTTCTTAACTAGGGCTATGTGTCATTCGGGAACTTTTCACTCGACTGATGAATGTTTGACAGTCGGAAAGATAATTTTGTACATCAGTAAGGTAAGTATGAGTGTCAAAAATTCATGTTGCACCAGGGGCTAGGAGAAATTTTGACTACTGACAAGAGAATTTTGGACTGAAGCGAAAAAGTTGTGTGTTGCCTTTACAAAATGTTAGTGTAAGTGTTTTGCTATGTCTTTTTTCTGCAAATAGTAGTTTTGCTATATGTTTCCGTATACAAAACAAAAAACAAAAGAAAACTTATTGTGCTTTGCTTTTAAAATTGAGAAATAGTAATTAAAAAGCATAGAGTCACTCCAGTCTTTATCTCTAAGAAACCTAATGATATATTAAATTTAATTTTTATAAATTGAGCCAGTTCTAGGAGCTTTATAGTGCGCTTACACCAAACCCTCAAAACGTGTTTTGAGCATTTATCGCATTTAAGAGCCAAAAAACGACTTCTTTTGAGTGTTTTACCATACAAAATTTAAAACACCACACAGCGCGTTTTTTATAAAACACAATTAAAACACTGTAAAGGTCGAAACATATCATGGTAAAAATAAAAGACGGCAACACCTTAAGTGTCAGAAAATGGGATAAATAAAAGCAAAAATGGAGCAGTAAGAAAACATAAACGCCAAACTAAAACGTGAAAAAGGCGGTATAAACAGTCGTGTTTTGAGATAAAACACAATAGCGATAGAATGTGTTTTGGTTTCGGTGTAAATGCATTATAAGGGTTTGGAATAAATATTTAAGTTCACTCTCATTGTTCTCTTTAATTTGATACCATATTATCATATTTTGAAGGTTTTAAATAAATTTTTTTAAAGATTTTTTTTTGTAACTAAAGAGTCCTTTTAAAAATTTTGTTTACGTTTTAGAGAAAAAGTGAGAGTGCAGTTTTACTATCCTTTGCCTCTTGTGAATATTGTTAAAATCATGTGTGAAATTTTTCCGATAATTGTGATACGATGTAATAAACGTATAAGGGGTTTGTAGTAGAGAAATAAAATAAAAAATTTAAAAAATTTAGAAAAAATGATAAATTGGAAAATGGCGTTCAACTGTATCTTAAAGCGTGAAACAAAATGCGTTGATAGTTGTAGATATTAAATGTAGTAGCCACATCAGCTGTCCAGTATGTAGCTCGCTACGCAAAAAAATATGTCCACAATGGCGTAGCTTCTTGTGTCAAATTTGAAAAAATCATTCCTAAAAAATGCCTAGTTAATTGTTGTTTGAATTGTTAATGAACATTTACCACTTAATTCTCTTCAATAATATCAAAAATATAACAAATGGATGAACAGGACGAATAAAACGATATAGCCTTTAAGATGATCAATAAATCTTTGTTATACATGACAAATGTTAGAGCAGCGTAGTTTTCGAAAGTTAAAGTTAAACTGGCGTGAAAATACAAACAAAAAGGCTTTAAATGTACATTTTATAACTTTTTTTAAAAAAACACACTTTTGGCTTTGTCACACTGTTGAAAGCAAAATCTTTACAGTGGCTGCAGATTTTTGAAAAATGCTTTCATCGCGTATGATATATTATACGTTGTCATAAGCTGCGTTCTATTCGCTTCAAAATAATCCAGATTTTTTTTTTACAGGTGAAGCAAAAACAAAAATAATAATCCTAAACAAATAGGATTATTTTTGCTACCCATATAAAATTCTGATAGGGACTTTAAAAAAATTTGAAGCACAGGTGCCGCACATGTATATTTTTATGAGCTGTCATTTTATTTTTTGAATTAATTGTTTGCATGATACAATCACTATTAGGTAGCCTTGACAGCTACCTATATTCATACGAGCTGCGACCATCGAATGTCAAACAAAAGAAAACAAAATAAAAAGAGAGTGTCACACGCATTGTCCGTATTCAGCAGAGTAAACAATTGCATTTAAATTATTTATATAATTGCATAATAATAATTAAATTAAATAATTTACAACTTTTCTGACGTTTGGAGTAAAACCCAGTCAGAGAAAAACATCGTTCACTAAGGTATCGCTACCAAAACAGTTTACAACAGTTGTAAACGACGCACGTTCTCATGCCCCTAATAGTTATTGTATCATGATAGTTTGTTTGAATTGAATTTTGACTGCAACGTTAGTTTTTCTTGGCGTTCCTTTGAGAAAATTTATGGATTAACAACTATTATGGATTAAGACATCTTGTGTTATGAAAAAGTATGGTATTTAGGCAACTGAGGATTCATTCGCTGAAAAGACGTCAAAATTTCTGGATAATATTTTCATGCTTCATTTGGCATTGAAAAATGACAATTCAATTTAAACAGATAGAAATTTTCTTCAACTCAGCATTTTCTTTCTTACCACTATTGAAAAGTTCCTTATTGGCACTGGGTCTAAGCATTGAGAGCTTCATGCTTCATTGAGAACTAGAGATAGGCGCGTGCCGTGCTTTTTACGTGTGAAAAGCAAAGTCGTACAGGCTTTTCCATGTTCCTGCAGTACAATTTTACTACTTTAACTTTAGCAACTATGTTTTTATTTCAACAAAATTTATATGTTATTTGGATTAAACTAATAAAAATAACAAAAAACATTCTTATGTTATATTAATTCCAATATATGTTGAAATATAAATTTAAAAAATATGTGTAACTTTTCCATAGCTACTTTGCAAAGTTTCAAATCGTGTTTCGTTCGTTTTAAAACCTTTGTGCGTCTTCATGCGTTTTCGTGAAAGTACGAATAATAAATTTCATGTTTGTGCGTTCCCGTGGAAATGGTCGTCGTGCGTACCCATGCCTTAAAAAATTTTGCACGCGCCCATCTCTAGTGAGAACCAATAGCAAGAAGCAAAAACTTGGTGCAAGCATAGAATCCTTGATTTTTTCTTCTTGTAAATGACTCAGGAAACCCGTCTATTTCAAAGAAGTAAAATGATGTAAGTAAGAAGGAAATGGTGTCGCTAACACATTGTGCGAGTGAGACAGAGAGTGGTTTTTGACATTTATGAGAACCCTGGCATCTGATTGGAAGACTTCTCAGCAAAATAATTGAAAATAATTTAATTTAAAGCTTTTTTACTGCTTAAAAAGCGAGAAAATGAAAATAAAATACACAAAAATAAATGCAAATGAGTTGTGCGGCTAAAAATTGTAAAAGTTCCCAAAAATATAAAAACAATGCGCTTTCCTTCCACAGGTAAATATGTCCATACTGTTTGAATTCTTTTAGCAAAAGTGCTTTATTTAGTTTCTAACGATATTTTTTTTAATTTATTTGTTTTAGAAATGTGTATATTTCCAATTAAAAGTGATTTAAAAATGCAAATTAGAACCCGTTGATTTTGCGCCAGTTTGATCAAACCACATCTGTCAAAATACAAACACTGCTTCAGGGGCGCAGTAATTTTTCACAGTTTAATGTATTCTTGAGGCGCTCTTGTTTTCAGCATAGTGAATCAGATTTAGTACCTGTTTGTTAAATTTTTCTAATTTCTACACAACAACTAGACAGAAAAACCCCAAAAAAAATAAGGATTTTAAAAAAGTAATCTAAGTTCATTTGTAATTAAAGTTCAAGTTTAGAATTTGTTGGCCTTCAAATTTAGAAAAATTACCTTAAAATCTTGCTGTTTTTTTAGTATTTCAACAAAACTAAGCTTTATGGGTATTAAAACAAAGCTAATACGCGCATCTATTAAACGAAGTGTCAAACATAAAATTCCATTCATAACTTTTTAAGATATAATTTTTTTATAATTAGAATTTGTTTGAAAAACTAGTGGAAAAACAAAAGCAATACATTAAAAAGAAAATTATTAAAAAGATAACTACATTCAGAATTACTGTAGACATCGAAGCCTGTGTTGGACTTACTGAGGTTTGTAGTCCCTAAGCAGCGGCGAAAGTCCTCGAAAGACCTCGCGACTTTAAGTAAAAAAAGGGTTGAATCTTAAATGCATGTATTTTTATGTTGAATCTTGTCGAATAGATACTTGTATTATCTCTCTTTTGATATCCATTAAGTTTAGTTTTGTTGGAAAACTTAAAAAATCAGCTAGATTTTTAGTCCATTTTTCCAATTGCGAGCGATCTGAAATTTTTTAAATAATTAGAGTTTTTCCTATTCTGGAAATGCTCCTATAATTTTAATGCAAAGAACAAGCTTTACTAGTTTGGGCCTTCTTTTACGATACAACCGAATACGGCCCTGTGTGATTGTTTCTGTGTTTGTGTGAACCAACACCAATATAGAAAATACCACACTCATAGAAGTAAAATATAAGGAAGCGGTGTAGTTGAAGTGAAATTAAGTATTTTACAAACACAATGAAGTTGACAAAAACACAAAAACATTCAAACAGGGCCGCATTCGGTTTCGTTTTTTTAGATGTATGTTTACTAAATAATTTTTATATAGAACCATTATACAAAAGGTGCGTTACCGATTTTTTACAGAGAAAAACATTAGTAAAATGAAAAAAGCTACTTTTAATGATTTACTAATAATTAATTTAAAAAACTATTTTTTTTAACTATTGTATTTGATTTGTATTAAAATAACACAAAAACTTAAGAACTAAAATCCAAATTAAACAAATTAAATTCCTTTAAAAGAAATGGTTTTGTGTTGTTTATCCAAACTGTCGGCTTTTCATTAGTTTTTTTATATCAAAGTTTCTAGTTATAGCTTCAACCTTATTACGCTAATCCATTTTAATTTCATGTCAAGTATTCTATGAAATCTGTAAAAAAACTAATAGCTATTAAAGCTTATCCTCATACGAAAAAAAAATTAAGGCCCTTCTATTTGCCACCTTAAAGAATGAATGCGCTCATGAAGCAGAACTTGTGTTGTGACAGAAGCTCTTGCTCACAAATCGCGGGCAACAATTTTTGTTCGCCATTTGTTTTGCTCGCAAGAGCTTATGTCATAAAATAATGCTCTATATCGATTCCTCAATTGAAGAAAAATTCTTCTACACACGTATAGTGTGTGAGTAGAACACTATTTCCTTATCTCTTATTTCTATGACCACACTTTTTTGCTATTTACACCACTTCCTTATATTTTACTTCTTTGGTCTATTATTAAAAATTTGGTAGAGTTGGCAGCCCTTTCCATAAAAAGAAACAGTTTTATAGGCACTGTAGAATATTTTTGACGTTTCTCGTTACAATAACAAAGGACTGTGTACAATTCGTAATTTTTACAGCAGCTGACCAACCACTAAAAAATTTATATAAAATAGAACAAAAATTCAAGAAAAACACAAACTTCATGTAAGAACAATGAAAATCCTCTGCGAAACTCAGGTAATCAATCGCCAGACTCAAGGCAAAAAGTCGCCGCGAGCAGCGAAAGCAACGCTAGTCGTGGGCTTTCATTGCAGCTCAAAAGATGCTAATGGCCAGAGCAGCAAGGAGCTGGAAATCATGCACTTTACACCACAAAATAAGGCAGGACAACGGTACAAAGTCAAAAATAATATCGACAATATGTTCACCAAATTCCTGCAGGATGGAAAGGCGACGATATCATTCAAGCAACCGTCCGAAAATCTGATGATTAAATGTGATCCAATACAGCTGAAAGGTTTTCTACAAACACTCAAGCTGGGTTTGGAGGGCAAGGATTCGCTTAATTTAAGACTGAATATAGCAGCAGCGACGGCGATACCACAAAAATCGCAACCATTGCAAAAGTTGACTGTGCTAAATCGTGGTGATTATCCCACAAAAGGTTTTCCAAGGTCACTGAAATCCTTGACAGTGTCCGGTATTGGCATGTGTAAGGTGTCCTTTGAAATATGCTCACTGCGTAACCTCACAACGCTGAATTTGAGCGACAATAAAATTACAAAGGTGCGTTTTAGCTTCTTAATATTACTTAACATTGCCCAAAATTAAAGAAATTTATTTGTTATGTTGCTGCAGGTGCCGCCAGAACTGGGCCGCTTATCGCTGGTGGAACTTAATTTGAATACCAATGAGCTGGGCGTAAGCAATGCCTGGCAATGGCTCCAGGGTACAAATCTGCACAACTCATTGCGTGATTTGGATCTTTCGTCCAACAAGTTGAGTTATTTTCCGCAGCCTCTTATCAAACTGAAACAGCTTGTGACGCTTAAAATGAACCACAACTCATTGCAAAGCATACCATTTGGTGTGCGTCGCCTGCGCAACTTACGCTACATACATCTTTCATCCAATCAGCTCAAGTCGCTACCCTCTGCCTTCAATGATACCCGCCTGGAAATGCTTGATGTGTGGGATAATAATTTTCAGCCACGGACGGAACACCAGCTGCCTGGTGCTTCTTTGTGCTCTGCAGATCCAACGCCACTTTGGCTCCAAGCTGCCCGTGTTGTCAACGCTGCCAAGCTGCCTTATTCATCGGCCACCTTACCTTGGGTTCTAGTGGATATTCTGTCGGAATCACCAAAATGTGCTTGTGGCAAGCTGTGCTACGCTGGTGCCGTATGGAAGCGCGCTGCCATGTCCACTTTCGATAATGTCAGAGAATTGGTCTTCAGTCGCGATCGCTTGATATATGCAGACATTGTGCTCTGTGGATTTAGCTGCGCAGGTCGAAAACAAGTGCTGCTTTAGAGCCAAGCACTCGGCCCGTTCTGCTTTTTATGTCTCTTATTTCTTTTTGTTTAGCTTTACTGTAACTGATTAGAAAGTTTTTGCTTAGAAATGCATTAATGCCCCAATTTATTATTTGATAAAAATGCTTAATGAACTAATTAAGTAATTTAGTTTGTTAATCCAGTTTTATTTCAGATTGTAATAAAAAACAAATTCATTAAAAAAAAAAACTCAAAGTAGCTCTAAGATCTACTAATCGGTTGATTTTATTTAATCTATCGTAATGAGCTTTCAAACCTGCCAATCTATCTTCATAACGGTATCTACGATCCGAATAACTTTCAACATAACGGAAAACTTAAAAATCGATGCTTTTTGCGCCAATCTATAAAAAAATTAATCGTGTGCCAACTAAAAAACCTTAAAAAGTACACCCTGTTTTATGAGCTTGCACTTAAACCACCCACTTCGCACCACTCTGCCCAACGCCATGCTAAGCAGTTTCCACTTAAGTGGATGTCACATCAACCGTCACTGCCTGCTCCAATGTAAGAAAAGTAATTTTTACAATCAAAAAGGAATTTTCGTAATCAACTTTTTTAATGGCCAAAAGGGACTACATCTGGATGCTGAATATGCTTGCTGCTGTCATGGACATACGAGGACAAAATGTATGTGTGTCCATAGCAATTTCATTGTCAATCTTATTTTTTTTGGACGATTTGCATTATAAAAAGGCAAAAAGAAAACAAATGTTAACCATATGCAAAGAGTGGAAATATTTTGTGGGTTGAAAATTTCTACATTTGATTTGCATCTGACATATTTCCGCAGGCCATCATGTTGATGAATACGGTTAAATGTTAAGCAAGTGTTGGGCGGAAGTAGCTTTACAGTTTGTTCGACGGAGAAATAACTTAAGAGGTCGTGTTCAAATGCTGTTACGACATTTGTTTTAAATAGATTTGGTTTAGATACATCATCATTTGGACAAGTTAGTTAAGATAATGTTTGTTTGACTAAAGTCGACCTTAGATGCTGGGTTTTCGTCTTTGAAGAAGTTAATATTTTTTGCTCCTATCGAAAATAAAACAAACTACGTGTGGAATTAAACATTTGATATGAATATTTTTTTGCTCCTATTGAAAAAAGAACGTGTGGAGTTGAACATATCAAATGAATTACCGTAAGTTGAAAAAATTTCCTTTTTTCTTCCGAAACTATAAAAATCGAAAGTGATCTCATGAATGTATTGAACTAAAAAAAGGATATCAATGTTTATTTGTTGGTGAGTCAAATCAAGGTTAAAGGTAGTAATATTTTTAGTAGTTATGGTAATGGAAATGGCTATGGTAATAGTAAATTAAAATTAATTTTATTGAAAGAACATATTGGCACTTTAAGAGAATGTCTAAAAAATGTACATCTATTTTCAAAACAGTTTATTTTTTATGAATTCCATATAAAATAACTTTTTTTATTAAGTCTTAAATAAATGAAAAAAGACTGCAACTAAGATGTCATAAAATGTCACTGCTCAAGGACATTGTAACATACATACACATAGAAATATTTTTATTATAAATCCTTCAAAAAAGCAATGGGAACATAAAAATACCTTCGTATAACCATATCAAAATGTTTATACAAGCATATATGTTATGTATGTTAAGTTGTGTATTTATGTTTTTATTAACACACTTAAAGTAACATGAAAAAGGACGAGTGAATTTTTGGATTGCTGCTTGAAGCTTATCGCATTAAATTTTATGCAAAACAATGATAAGGATAAATGTTAATACAAACACATATACTACATTGCTGTGTGTGAAAAAGGTGGGCGTGTGTTTGTGCCAGTGTCTTGGGAGTGTGTGAAAAATTCAAGTCACATTCCTTGAAAGTATGTATTTGACACAAAAGGATATGTGTGCAAGTATTTTATTGTATAAAGTAAGTTTAATAAAAACTTATGATTGCATTATGAGTGTTTGTAGTTTTTACAAAATAACACGGACTTGTCATGGTGTGCGTTAGATGGAGTTGTGTTTTTTTTTCAAGTAAATATGAAAGTTTGCTTTATCTGCCTGAATAAATTCGAAACTATCAAGATCTAGTTTCTTTAAAAATAATTCTTATATAAATATTAAACAAATGTTTTATTTTGTTTTTTCCGTATGAATCCTATAAAATTTAAAAGTTCAACAAATTTTTCTAACTATTTCATAGCTTGACATTATTTTATATATCATTTTATAAATATTATTTTAATAACATCTATTTTTTCATCGATGTTTTTGTTTTAACTATCAAATAAGTATTCAAGTTCGAGGTCTGGTTGTTTAATGATTTTTATTTTTTATTTGTATTTAAAATTTTTGTCAGTATTTCGTTATACAAAGGATAACACCTTTAGGATTCCAAATAAAAATTCCTAAATTAGTCCATATCTTAACACAAAATGAATAACACTACAATTTTGAATATCAAAAAAATTTAAAACAATTTTAAATATAAAAACGAAATAAAAATAGTTAAAATGCCCCAGCTGCAAGTGCCTAAAGATTTATTGCAAATGAACTTTATAGTTAATAATTTAAAAAAAAATATTTTAAAAACAAACCTCGAGCTTGAATAACTATTTAATTTTTATAATATAAATATCAAACACAATATTTAATATCAACATTTAAAACACGGAGAGAATTAATTTTCTTGTACTGAGAAATCACTTTTCTTGACTAGCAGTATGTGAAATTAATACTAACTTACTTGAATCAAGCATTT
Source organism: Dichetophora obliterata (assembly GCA_963920525.1). Lineage (NCBI taxonomy): Eukaryota > Metazoa > Arthropoda > Insecta > Diptera > Sciomyzidae > Dichetophora > Dichetophora obliterata. Next base: position 227,641,586 of record OY986436.1, on the reverse strand, counting down.
TTAACTATAATTAAGAAAAAACCTTATGACTAGAGTTTATGTAATTCATAAATCGTAAAATAAAATAAAATGACACAAATATTGTCTTTACGAAAGTCCAAAAAAATAAATTTTCGATTTTTCATCGATTTTCCATTGAGTTATTCCAATTCCAATGCTGGAACTAATTAGTTTTTACTTAATGACATTAGTTTTATATATTTTCTGAATACTAGAAAAATAATACTTTAATTAGAAATTTTATGTATGAGTGAGAATTGATGTGCTTGGTTGAAGCATAGAAGGCAAGCGCGTCGGAAGCTAATTTCATCTGGGGGGGCAGTACAAATGATGGTGCAAAAAAAAGTTCACCAAAATTTCTTCAAAGAAACATGAATGTGAATAAACAAATTTTTTATTTTAGTTTAAAATAAAAAAAAATATAAAAATATATAAAAAATATTAAAATTTCATTATTTTTAAAAGTTCTTCCAATTTCAATATTAGAGATCAAGGATCTTTCATATGGTAATATGAAAATATAAGAAATAATGGTTGCTTTTATAAAGCAAGACTAGGCATATCTTTACATGGTTTAAATGCAATAACGTACAAAAAGTTATATCAATTTAAATTATTCCAAAATGCTTTTTTCTGTCCTTGCGAGAAACAAACTCTTTCACCACCTCCATCGAATTCAATTCTTCGGTTTTATCTTTGTGAATGTGTATAAGTGCCGCATGAATGAGTCGTTTCTGTGTCATAGTTGCTCGAAGATACGTTTTAAGTCGCCTTAGTGCACTAAAAGAACGCTCAGATGAAGCTGCTGATGCAGGCACAGTCAAAAGCAAAGCAATAAGTTTTTCAACTTCATTTAATAGTTTTTTTACAGCATCCGAATTTTTCGCAAATTGGGATGATACAATGCCACTACAATTTCAAGGTGTTTGGCCAGGCAATTGCTTCAGCAATTTCATCTGCATAAAGATCTAGTTTTGTTTTTAGATTTTGTTCAGAAGGCACTTTTCCGTTGAAGGCTTCGATTACAATATTTTCCAACGATTCCAGAGTGTCAAGATCTGTTTAAATGTACAATAAGATTTACAAACTGCCAGTTTACACTAGCTTCACTCAACCGACTCACCGAATGTTAAATCAAAGTGAGTCGGTTGAGTTAAGCTGGTGTAAACTTGCAAAAAAAAAAAAAGTAAAATATCAACCTGTTTGATCGAATCTAGCCGTTATCTCATTTGAGAGAAGATCTAAAATTTCAAAATAATCTTTACGTTGCCGATCATATAATGGCAACTGTACTCAAGGAACCGGATTTGATGTTTCTTCAAAGCGTCGAGGTGGATTTTCATCAACTAATTCACAGTAGGGGCTTTCGCATTTTCCAAAACATTGGACCAACATGGCAGATTGTACAACATGTAGTACCATGCGTAAGCTAAAACGAAAGTCGAAATTTTTGGTTTTTTTCTGCCGATTGTACAATATTGTACAACTATGTAAAATTACTGCTCAATTGTTAGGGCATCTAAAAGTCGCTTAGCTATTAGCCGGATGTGTTCTGCTTGAGAGCTTGCAATTAATGATGTTACTTTACAAGTTGGATCGTTCGAACGCTCAATCAAATAGTCCCATTAGTTTTCCATCTAACTTATCGTACAACATGTCGTCCAATAAGTGCTGTTCACATTTCAAACCACTCATCAAATCATTTGTCAAATCGTTTGACCACAGAAGTGTTCTGACTCTTCAAATTTTTCGTCAAATTTCATTTTATCTTGAACACCGATGTAAGCGCATCGCGATGACGGAAAAATTTTAATACCTTTTGTTATTAAAATCGTATTGGAATCTTTTGCCGCGATGTGCACAGGTTGAAAACTTTTTTGAACTGACAAAATCGTACTACACGATTTGACGAGTGCTCACACTGGTCAAATCGTTCGGTAAATCAGCAGAAAAATCAAAAAATTTTGATTTTCATCAAACGATTTGACCAACGATTTGATAAGTGTTCACACTCGTCAAATCGCCATCAAATCCATACAAATTTTGTTGGTCAAATCAATTGTCAAATCATTTGATGATCGATTTGATGAGCGGTTTGAAATGTGAACAGCCCTATATGGAAAGACCCTAAGAACATGTAAAAATTTTTCCTACCAGAGTTGCAAAATTAACAAGCATTAAGCTACATACTTAAGGGTGCTTTTAAACTGAAGTGGTGGGTTTGCAATAGAAACTCTAGATTTTGTTCCATCTTTTTGCAAACACAGAGAAAGAAAATGGTTATCCGCAAGCATGCTTATGAAGAAGAGAGAAAGAAGAGGAAAATATATAATACAAAAATATTATCGTTGTAAAAAAAACTGATATTTTGAATAACTTTTGAAGTTTTCCTTTTAAATTGTTTATCTAGCTAAGAAAGTGGGGGGCAACTGCCCCCCTTTCCCCCCGCTTCCGACGCCAATGATAGAAGGCTTTAGTTTTTCTCTGGGTGTATAAAAAAAAATGCCTTACAAAAAATATTTCTCCAAGGAGCTTTAATTTTTAGCTTGATTCTTATGATGGAAGCCGACGATTGTGGCTTTTCATGAAAGATTTTTTTTTTTACCACAAAGTCCTTTGATAGAAATCTCGCATATATCGCAGATTTTGTTGTATGCTACATACATATATTATTATTGTACAATAGGAGAATTAAGCGTGTGTTTATCCACCACCAAGCTGAACACTTAATGCAGCTTAAAAGTAAGCCAAGGATTTACAGCACGTTTGCATGAAGCAATTGTTTACAATTACAAAAAGATTAAAAATGTGAAATTCCCGTAAAAAATAAGAACATGTAAGCTAACATATGTATAATAAACAAGCTTACAAAGTATGATTTTTTTTTTAAAGAATACCTTTGTCAGTTGATGGTCTTAGGTTTTGACGATCTTAGTTTTTCAGTCAGAGTTTAAACTTTAGTCAAATTAAACCTAGCTTAACACACCAAAATTGGGCGTTTAAACTCGGTTTAACTAGATATTTTAGCATTCGTTGAAGTTGAATTGACTTTAATTATCATAGAATGTGTTTATTTATTGCCTAAACCTAGTTTAAACGTCCAATTTTGGTGAGTTAAGCTCTGTCTAATTCGACTCAAGATTAAACTCAAACTGAAAAACTGGCCCTTAGTGGACATTTATTAATGATAGTGGAATTCGGTGTCATAAAAGATATTAAAAGTATATATATTTTGCTCTTTATAGACACTTCTTTCAACTGACGAATTAAAACAAAATTTATAATCACGAGTTTTCCCACAAAATTTACCGAAAACCTAACTATAGACTGGGTTTAACACTACTTTTTCTAGAAACACTGAGTAGTTCAAAATTCACAAACAAGATTTTAATTTTAAAACAACAAGAATGACAAGATCAGAACAACCTGAGTATTTTGAAAACTTTTTGATATTTTGATCATAAATTTTGCAATCGCTTCCAATAATTTCAAACCATAAGACTCCAACTCACAAAAATACCGCATAATTTCAATAGAAAAAAAACACTTAAAGCGAAATTGTAAAGAATTTTGCACTTGCTAGAGGCCGTATCCAAAAAATTATGATATTATCAGAACGCGGAAATACGTTTTAATGCAACAAAATTTAAAAATTGTTGCATTAAACTGTTACTCGCTCGAGTATTATAGGTACTAGGGTAAGAATTTGTATACGAAAGTAAAGGCTGCTTCTATGTTCTTATCATAAAAATAGATAAAAATTATATGACGTCGAAGATGCGACCGCACGACGTGACATGGAATTATTACTCTGTGAGTGTCTGCCCTATGGCAAAGGTTTTGAAAGGAAACTGAAGAATGAGAAACTGACCTTACGACAAAAATAAAAAAAAATTTCAATACCATCAGATCACCGATGTAGCAGCTTATGCAACGAAAATGTAATAACGTTACATGGAATTATTACTCGCTGAGTACGAGAGGGCTTTGATATGTTTTACCATATAAGACAGAAATGGTCAATTCTTTGTCCTCCTGATACAAGTCATAAAAAAATGTATAACTTCATAAGATCGCTGCGGTAGTCGCCTAATGCAACAAAAATGAAAAAAAAATGTTGCATGGAATCTTATCTCGGTGAATGCAAGCATTACGGTAAAATTTGTAGTGTGATTGTAAAGGTTGGTACTTAAGCCTTATGACAAAAATATAAGAACATTATGACGATAACAGGACGCTACTGCAGCAGCTTATTATAACGTAAATGAATCATAGATGAACGGAAGTATAGCAATTCACTTTGATAAATGTTAGTGTACCACAGTACATTTTGGTACTCGAGAGTAAAAAATCAAAGACAGAAAATAAAACAAAAATAAATAAAAACGTATTAAAACAATCAAGCCCAATCACAAAATAAAAAGCAGTAGAAGAAGCAAAACAAGATGTGCAAAATAAAAAGCAAATGAGCAGAAGCAAACACGAAAGTAAAAGCAAAAATGAGCGAAAAAGTAAAAGTAAAAGTAAAAGTAAAAGTAAAAGTAAAAGTAAAAGTAAAAGTAAAAGTAAAAGTAAAAGTAAAAGTAAAAGTAAAAGTAAAAGTAAAAGTAAAAGTAAAAGTAAAAGTAAAAGTAAAAGTAAAAGTAAAAGTAAAAGTAAAAGTAAAAGTAAAAGTAAAAGTAAAAGTAAAAGTAAAAGTAAAAGTAAAAGTAAAAGTAAAAGTAAAAGTAAAAGTAAAAGTAAAAGTAAAAGTAAAAGTAAAAGTAAAAGTAAAAGTAAAAGTAAAAGTAAAAGTAAAAGTAAAAGTAAAAGTAAAAGTAAAAGTAAAAGTAAAAGTAAAAGTAAAAGTAAAAGTAAAAGTAAAAGTAAAAGTAAAAGTAAAAGTAAAAGTAAAAGTAAAAGTAAAAGTAAAAGTAAAAGTAAAAGTAAAAGTAAAAGTAAAAGTAAAAGTAAAAGTAAAAGTAAAAGTAAAAGTAAAAGTAAAAGTAAAAGTAAAAGTAAAAGTAAAAGTAAAAGTAAAAGTAAAAGTAAAAGTAAAAGTAAAAGTAAAAGTAAAAGTAAAAGTAAAAGTAAAAGTAAAAGTAAAAGTAAAAGTAAAAGTAAAAGTAAAAGTAAAAGTAAAAGTAAAAGTAAAAGTAAAAGTAAAAGTAAAAGTAAAAGTAAAAGTAAAAGTAAAAGTAAAAGTAAAAGTAAAAGTAAAAGTAAAAGTAAAAGTAAAAGTAAAAGTAAAAGTAAAAGTAAAAGTAAAAGTAAAAGTAAAAGTAAAAGTAAAAGTAAAAGTAAAAGTAAAAGTAAAAGTAAAAGTAAAAGTAAAAGTAAAAGTAAAAGTAAAAGTAAAAGTAAAAGTAAAAGTAAAAGTAAAAGTAAAAGTAAAAGTAAAAGTAAAAGTAAAAGTAAAAGTAAAAGTAAAAGTAAAAGTAAAAGTAAAAGTAAAAGTAAAAGTAAAAGTAAAAGTAAAAGTAAAAGTAAAAGTAAAAGTAAAAGTAAAAGTAAAAGTAAAAGTAAAAGTAAAAGTAAAAGTAAAAGTAAAAGTAAAAGTAAAAGTAAAAGTAAAAGTAAAAGTAAAAGTAAAAGTAAAAGTAAAAGTAAAAGTAAAAGTAAAAGTAAAAGTAAAAGTAAAAGTAAAAGTAAAAGTAAAAGTAAAAGTAAAAGTAAAAGTAAAAGTAAAAGTAAAAGTAAAAGTAAAAGTAAAAGTAAAAGTAAAAGTAAAAGTAAAAGTAAAAGTAAAAGTAAAAGTAAAAGTAAAAGTAAAAGTAAAAGTAAAAGTAAAAGTAAAAGTAAAAGTAAAAGTAAAAGTAAAAGTAAAAGTAAAAGTAAAAGTAAAAGTAAAAGTAAAAGTAAAAGTAAAAGTAAAAGTAAAAGTAAAAGTAAAAGTAAAAGTAAAAGTAAAAGTAAAAGTAAAAGTAAAAGTAAAAGTAAAAGTAAAAGTAAAAGTAAAAGTAAAAGTAAAAGTAAAAGTAAAAGTAAAAGTAAAAGTAAAAGTAAAAGTAAAAGTAAAAGTAAAAGTAAAAGTAAAAGTAAAAGTAAAAGTAAAAGTAAAAGTAAAAGTAAAAGTAAAAGTAAAAGTAAAAGTAAAAGTAAAAGTAAAAGTAAAAGTAAAAGTAAAAGTAAAAGTAAAAGTAAAAGTAAAAGTAAAAGTAAAAGTAAAAGTAAAAGTAAAAGTAAAAGTAAAAGTAAAAGTAAAAGTAAAAGTAAAAGTAAAAGTAAAAGTAAAAGTAAAAGTAAAAGTAAAAGTAAAAGTAAAAGTAAAAGTAAAAGTAAAAGTAAAAGTAAAAGTAAAAGTAAAAGTAAAAGTAAAAGTAAAAGTAAAAGTAAAAGTAAAAGTAAAAGTAAAAGTAAAAGTAAAAGTAAAAGTAAAAGTAAAAGTAAAAGTAAAAGTAAAAGTAAAAGTAAAAGTAAAAGTAAAAGTAAAAGTAAAAGTAAAAGTAAAAGTAAAAGTAAAAGTAAAAGTAAAAGTAAAAGTAAAAGTAAAAGTAAAAGTAAAAGTAAAAGTAAAAGTAAAAGTAAAAGTAAAAGTAAAAGTAAAAGTAAAAGTAAAAGTAAAAGTAAAAGTAAAAGTAAAAGTAAAAGTAAAAGTAAAAGTAAAAGTAAAAGTAAAAGTAAAAGTAAAAGTAAAAGTAAAAGTAAAAGTAAAAGTAAAAGTAAAAGTAAAAGTAAAAGTAAAAGTAAAAGTAAAAGTAAAAGTAAAAGTAAAAGTAAAAGTAAAAGTAAAAGTAAAAGTAAAAGTAAAAGTAAAAGTAAAAGTAAAAGTAAAAGTAAAAGTAAAAGTAAAAGTAAAAGTAAAAGTAAAAGTAAAAGTAAAAGTAAAAGTAAAAGTAAAAGTAAAAGTAAAAGTAAAAGTAAAAGTAAAAGTAAAAGTAAAAGTAAAAGTAAAAGTAAAAGTAAAAGTAAAAGTAAAAGTAAAAGTAAAAGTAAAAGTAAAAGTAAAAGTAAAAGTAAAAGTAAAAGTAAAAGTAAAAGTAAAAGTAAAAGTAAAAGTAAAAGTAAAAGTAAAAGTAAAAGTAAAAGTAAAAGTAAAAGTAAAAGTAAAAGTAAAAGTAAAAGTAAAAGTAAAAGTAAAAGTAAAAGTAAAAGTAAAAGTAAAAGTAAAAGTAAAAGTAAAAGTAAAAGTAAAAGTAAAAGTAAAAGTAAAAGTAAAAGTAAAAGTAAAAGTAAAAGTAAAAGTAAAAGTAAAAGTAAAAGTAAAAGTAAAAGTAAAAGTAAAAGTAAAAGTAAAAGTAAAAGTAAAAGTAAAAGTAAAAGTAAAAGTAAAAGTAAAAGTAAAAGTAAAAGTAAAAGTAAAAGTAAAAGTAAAAGTAAAAGTAAAAGTAAAAGTAAAAGTAAAAGTAAAAGTAAAAGTAAAAGTAAAAGTAAAAGTAAAAGTAAAAGTAAAAGTAAAAGTAAAAGTAAAAGTAAAAGTAAAAGTAAAAGTAAAAGTAAAAGTAAAAGTAAAAGTAAAAGTAAAAGTAAAAGTAAAAGTAAAAGTAAAAGTAAAAGTAAAAGTAAAAGTAAAAGTAAAAGTAAAAGTAAAAGTAAAAGTAAAAGTAAAAGTAAAAGTAAAAGTAAAAGTAAAAGTAAAAGTAAAAGTAAAAGTAAAAGTAAAAGTAAAAGTAAAAGTAAAAGTAAAAGTAAAAGTAAAAGTAAAAGTAAAAGTAAAAGTAAAAGTAAAAGTAAAAGTAAAAGTAAAAGTAAAAGTAAAAGTAAAAGTAAAAGTAAAAGTAAAAGTAAAAGTAAAAGTAAAAGTAAAAGTAAAAGTAAAAGTAAAAGTAAAAGTAAAAGTAAAAGTAAAAGTAAAAGTAAAAGTAAAAGTAAAAGTAAAAGTAAAAGTAAAAGTAAAAGTAAAAGTAAAAGTAAAAGTAAAAGTAAAAGTAAAAGTAAAAGTAAAAGTAAAAGTAAAAGTAAAAGTAAAAGTAAAAGTAAAAGTAAAAGTAAAAGTAAAAGTAAAAGTAAAAGTAAAAGTAAAAGTAAAAGTAAAAGTAAAAGTAAAAGTAAAAGTAAAAGTAAAAGTAAAAGTAAAAGTAAAAGTAAAAGTAAAAGTAAAAGTAAAAGTAAAAGTAAAAGTAAAAGTAAAAGTAAAAGTAAAAGTAAAAGTAAAAGTAAAAGTAAAAGTAAAAGTAAAAGTAAAAGTAAAAGTAAAAGTAAAAGTAAAAGTAAAAGTAAAAGTAAAAGTAAAAGTAAAAGTAAAAGTAAAAGTAAAAGTAAAAGTAAAAGTAAAAGTAAAAGTAAAAGTAAAAGTAAAAGTAAAAGTAAAAGTAAAAGTAAAAGTAAAAGTAAAAGTAAAAGTAAAAGTAAAAGTAAAAGTAAAAGTAAAAGTAAAAGTAAAAGTAAAAGTAAAAGTAAAAGTAAAAGTAAAAGTAAAAGTAAAAGTAAAAGTAAAAGTAAGAGTAAAAGTAAAAGTAAAAGTAAAAGTAAAAGTAAAAGTAAAAGCAAAAGTAAAAGTAAAAGTAAAAGTAAAAGTAAAAGTAAAAGTAAAAGTAAAAGTAAAAGTAAAAGTAAAAGTAAAAGTAAAAGCACAATCAAAAGCAAAAGCAAAAGCAATAGCAATAGTAAAAGCAAAATCAAAGGAAAAGGAAAAAGCAAAAGTAAAAGCACAAGCAAAAGAAAAGCAAAATCAAAAGCAATAGCAAAATCCAAATCAAAAGCAAAAGAAAAGGAAAAAGCAAAAGTAAAAGCACAAGCAAAAGAAAAAGTTAAAGCAAAACCGAAAGGATTAAGAAAAGGAAAACAAAAGAAAAAGCAAAAGCAAAATCAACATAAAAGTCCAAAGCAAAATAGCAAATGCAAATAAGCAAGAGCTAATACATGTGAGCAAAAGCAACACTAACCACAAGTAAGTAAAATAAAAAGCAAACAAGCAAAATATAGTATACGTATTGTTCCAAGTTTATTGACCAATGACGTTTCTACTATTTCTACTAATATTTTCTACTAATATTTCCTACTACTATTTCTACTACTTTCTCTTACTTCCACTGCTATTTTCTACTACGTATGAAATGAAGGCAGGTTAAGATGGTGCGACGTGATGGTCTTTTTTTCGCGAAGGGTTAATGTTTAAAAGGCCCTACCGTGCAGGTGAAAGAGTACGATTCATCAAAACTAAAAAATACCTCGTTAAAAAAGTTTCATCGACTAACATCAATAGTTTAATATTCCTTTTACTTAAACCAAATACATATTTTGATGTTTAAGACAATTATATTTTTTTATTTGTTTCTATATGTATAACAATCCAAGATATCCGAAGGCCTCATATGCTTGTTGCTAGTTTTTGAAAATTAAAATTGTAAATATATTACCTTTTTTAACATAAAAAATACCTCAGCATTGAATCTTCGACCCTGTAGAGCCACGTGGGACTGCCGTAAATCATGCCTTGGAAACAGAACTAAGCTGCAAACTGTTTGGCTACTGCCGCTTCTAGCAGTCCATCATATGTATTTTTTAGCCTTTTCGAACTCATATCCATTAACTTTTTTACATGAAACGAGAAAACTTTCTAGGCCTTCCTCTCTCGCGACTTTAAAGAAGCCTGCTAGAAGCCTTTTTTGAGAATGCACGTTAGAAAGGAAAGCAATATAAATATCAACTTGAAATAAAAAACTACTGACATATCCAGATATAAACCAACGTCCTCTCATGTGGCGGTCCGTCATGTCCACTCGCCTACCTCAGTTGCTTAGAAACTTCAGCTTATTTTGCATCATTTCAAATGAAAGTAAGGTTTCGGTAGCGCAAGTTCAAGACCAAGCTTGGACCATTTTTTTGTATTTTTTTAAAATCTACATTTTCTTACAAATTTTTCTGTTCATTTAAAAATTGTTTTGAACTTTTTCTGTAAAATTTCTTCAAACAAAAATAATAGAAAAGACTTAGAATTTTTCCATATAAAAGTTTTCATATAATATGATATGAAATGTGTTGGATTTTGGAGAGCTGGGTTCGAGACCCAACTCGGACAAAAAATTTTTTTTTTAGGTTTTTTTAAATCTACATTTTTTACAAACTGTTTTTTAAACTGTGTATTTAAAATTTTTTTTTGGAATTTTTATTGTATATTTAATATAACCTTCAAACCTTCAGGCCTTACAGAAGTACTCATCAATGGAGTGATCATGGAAGGTGTATTGACGCTAATAAAGCAGTGCTAGCATGCCTTCTTTTGCGGAGCAGTCGCTAAAATGCCCACTGGGTATTAACATTCTTTCTTTTGCGTAACGCTAGCTAAACTGCCCACTGAATGGTGTAATGATATAGTATGACTGTATTTTATTATGCTACTACTATTTTATATTGACTTTTCCTCTAGTTCTACTTCTTTTTTCGACTACTACTACCATTTTCAACTACGTGTGAAATGAAGGCATGGTAGATGGTGTGATATGATGATATGGTATGATAGTGCGGAGTGATGATATATTATAATTATATAGCATGCAGGCTTTTTATTATACTACTACTATTCTATATTGACGTTTCCACTAATTTTACTTCTATTTCTACTACGTATGAAATGAAGGCATGTCAATATGGTGATATGATGGTAACTATGGTATGATAGTCTGGTGTTATGATTTATTATAATGGTATAGTATGAAGGCATTTTTTTAGACTACCTCTAATTCAACTACTATTTACTTACAACTATTTCTTACTCTTTCTTACTCTTTTCTTACTCCTATTTAGATTTCTTTTTTTATTACTATTTGTACTTTTACTTTCTACTATTATTTTTAACTCTTATTTTTCTACCATTTTCTACTACGTATGTAATTATGGAACTGTATAATGGTGTGGTATGATGGTATGGTACGCTGAGTTTGGTTTGATGGTTAAGTACGACAAGTATATTTCTACTACTATTTCTTACTACTTTTTTCTACCACTGTTTCTACCTGTATTGTAAGATACGTTTGTTACTATGATTTTCTTATGCTATTTATACTGTTTTTTCTGCTGCTATTCTTTTTCTTTTCTACTACTGTTCTACTACTATTCTTATACGCTTCAATTTCTGCTACTATTTTTTACTTATTTTCTTACACAAGCTCTGTGGCTCGCTTCCTTCAAATATCAAAAATATTGTTAGCATGAACAAATTTAAGCTATCAATTATTGCCTTTTTCTCTAATCCTTCATTTTCCCCCCTTTCTCTTCTATACTGCCTTAATTTTTTCCTTTCTTCATTCTTTTGCCTAGCTATGATAAGTTAATTAAAATATCCTTTTTCTTTTTCTTCTTTTTATTATATAAAAAATTTTTTTTTGCATTGTTAAATTTTTAATTGTTAGCTTTAATCTCTATTTAACATTTTTTGTTGAGTATAATGTTTTTCAATTTTAAATTCAAAATTTTTTATATTGTAAAATTTAAAATTTAAATTTTAGAATTGTTTTTGCTTTGTTTAATTTTTAATATTAGCTTTAATAATTAGCTAAATTGTTGTACGCTACAAGACTTTCATAGATCTTACCGTACTAATTTTATAAGTATAATAAATACAAATACGAATACGAATACAAATACTATTTATGCTATTACTTTTGATTAATTTCTACTACTTTTTTCTACTACGTATTGATGTTATTGTATGATGGTGTAATATGAAAATATGGTATTATGGTATGATATGATATGATAGGTTTATTTTGATGGTAAGGTATGATATGTTTCTATCTCTATTTTCTACTACTTTTTCTTCTTATATTTGTACTAATTTTTTCTACTACTTTTCCTGCTACTATTTTTTTTTACTATTTATATTACTTTTTTTACCATAACTTCTACTAATATTTTTTATTCATATTTTTACTTGTATTTATATTATTATTTTTGGCTTTTATTTCTACTACTATTTTCTACTACGTATGGAATACCAAGATTTCGACACGGATTAAAAGATGGATTTGCACGAGGACTTAAACAAGGATTTGGCTAAGCTTTAAGATAAGGATTTACTATTTTAAAAAGATGGACCTATCTGAATCAGATGTCTGCAGACTATGCGAGGAGAATACTTTTACTTTCTACTATTATTTTTGACTCTTATTTTTTCTACAATTTTCTCGACGTATGTAATTATGATGGTATGGGATGCTGAGTTTTATTTGATGGATAAGTACGATAAGGATATTTCTACTACTATTTCTTAGTACTTTTTTCTACTACTGTTTCTACCTCTATTGTAAGATACTTTTTTTACTATCATTTTCTTATACTATTTATACTGTTTTTTCTAATACTATTTAATACGCTTCAATTTCCGCTACTATTTTCTACTTATTTTCTTACTACTATTTATTATTAATAGGCTATTAATAATAGGCTATTATTTTTGACTAATTTCTACTAAATTTTTCTATTGCGATTTTAATGATGTTATTGTATGATGGTGTAATATGAAAATATGATGTTATGGTATGATATGATTTTGATGGTATGGTATGATATGTTTCATTCTACCTCTTTTTCTTGCTGTTATTTTTTCTACTTCTATTTCTACTACTGTTTTCTACTACTTTTTCTGCTACTATATTTTTTACTATATATATTACTTTTTTTACCACTACTTCTACTAGTATTTTTTATTCATATTTTTACTTTTATTTATATTACTATATTCGGCTTTTATTTCTACTACTATTTTCTACTACGTATGGAATACCAAGATTTTGACACGGATTACGTGATGGATTTGGACGAAAACGTAAACTAGGATTTGGATAAGCATTAAGATAAGGATTTACAATTTTAAAAAATGAGCCAATCTGAATCAGATGGCTGCAGACTATGCGAGGAGGAAGAAGAAACTCCAGACCACAATCTAAGTGAATGTCCAGCAATTTGCAATCTTAAAGACTTTTTCACTTTGGAGGTGCATTAGTATCTTCTGGAGAGTTAATCAAGGGCATGCGCAATATATCCTATGCGGTGCAGTGCACATGGGTCCACCACAAACTATCTAAGATAAGGATTTTGGGACCAGGATTACGAAATGAATAAGATAAGAACAAGAACAAGAACAAGGATTTCGACAAGGCCTTGGACAAAAGATTATGACAAGAACTACGACCAGAATTTGGACAACTAGACTTTCAGAATTTCTTGAAGTATCATAATAAGGAATGGTCACTTCAAAGTACTTACGGTAGTGTCGGAGACACAGCCAACTATATCCTTTTATAGAAAAATTTTCGTATTATATGGTTTATTTGCAAATAAGAACCTATATTTTAATGAAACACGTAAAATATTGGAACTACTGTGTGATTTTTAGTTCAGAACTATACAATAGAGAAACACTTAAGCTGAAATTCACCCAACTCAGTGTGTTTTTATATAGAGTTAGTTAGAACTCCGGTATTTTTAATACATTTCTTGGAATTTATAATTTTTTTGTACAACTACTGCTCATTAATTTAAAGTCAAAAATTTTCAACAGTGAATTTAATATGAAAATGCAAACATCTGCAAGGATCTGCATTTTTCATTATATATTTTGTGATAAGTATACAAGTATAGAAATTTGTTACTGGAATGAAAAATTCGATACCAAAACCATAAAAAAGGTAAGTGGAAATTACTCTAGCATAATGACTCTTTTCACTTTTTAAGGCACCTTTCGTTTCTATTATTAATAAAGCCCACATCATTATCAACCAGTTTGCATTACAATTATACCAATATATCTCTCCCACGCTGCTATGCTCATGAAACCTATGATCCAACCAAATTACTCTCAGTAGGATAGCATAGTTTATTATGAAATTTTATTTAATTTATATACTTTGTTCGCTCTAAATTAATTTCAAATTTGTTCCTGCTTATATCTGAAGGAGCAATTTTGACGCATTTAAAATTGGGGGAGGCAACAACAGATAAGCGTATTCCAAACTTATGGATATCATATCATTAGACATAAATCTGAGTAGGGCGAAGTCGGTGGAACAATATATTTATTCAATAAATAATTCATTCTTCTCTCAAACAAAGTACATTTTCATTATAATTCCCTGACCATCTACCATAAAATCCTTATCAGTCTCTTAACAACGGTCTATGATGTGCAATTCCCGTTATACACACACAAGAATAATAGTTTTTGCAATAAATACCTGGGGTATTTTGGGGTGGATGATTGCTGGGGATTGTGTGATGGCACGCGTGCACAAATCAAATAAAATTTTGATAACAAATTTTTTCATGTTGCCGCTGTTGCAGTAGCGGTAGCAGTAACAGTAGCAGTAGCATGCTTTTACAAAGACAAAAATTTCCGGCAACGTGCACGCAATACCACGCCAAGGTGGGGCTATAGCCATAAACACTTGCCACCCTCTCTGTCTTGGGGTTGGTATAAAGTGCCACTGGGTCTTTTTTGTGGCATGGTTCAAAGGTTCGTATCAAGAAAATAATCTTTATGCAAATACGGGACATTCAGAATTCCGAAGGAATCTTGTGTTGCGCAGATTTCAAGAAGTTTTGGAATTTTTTTCTGGCAAGAAAAATTTCATATAATTTTTTAGAGTGAAGTATTAATAAAACTTATTATTTACTTACAGCCCTATTCTGGCAAATTAACAAATTGTTAACCAGTATTTTGAATATTTCTATGTGTTTGTTGTAATTCTTTTATTTCAAAACAAAATTTGAAGCTCAAAAATAAAAAATTTTGATAAAAATTGTCAACTGCTTTTCAGTTATTGACAATTTCATTAACAAATTTTGTTTTTTGAGCTTTAAATTTTGTATTGAAAACAACAAAAATATAGAAATATTCAAAATACTGGTTAACAATTTGTTAATTTGCCAGAATAGGGCTGTTAGTAACATATTTTCAAGATTTAAAGTTTTTACCGTGTTACTTTAATAGTTATTTTTAAAATATTTATATGACTGTTGAAGCATTTTGTTTTTATATCAACACCTTTCTACCAGTGTTGCCTGGACAACTAACATGCATGTTTTGGAATTTTGTAGAAAATTTTCTTGACTTACTTTTCGCCGCCCATTAAATCAGTCTGTTTCTTCAACTGATAAAATTCATATTTTCTGCTTCGGCTGTGCTGGCATTTTATTTGAATTTTTTTTGTTTCGAAATGTCATTTTTGGTGCCTTTTATTATGCGGAAAGAAACCTCATTTTATTGCCTAGTCGAAGGGTGACTTCTAATAGCTTGTTTAGCTCTTATTTCCCCAAAATATCAAACGGTGTTGCATTTTCCACTTCTGCAGCAACTGATTTAAGCTTTATTTTTCGAAATAAAGTGACTTTTGTTCTGTTGTCCTGGCGCAGCCGGGACTGTTTGTTGCCTTTGCTTGGCTGATAAGACTTTCGATTCCTCCTCCCCTACAATTCTTTTGCACTGAATGTCGTAAAATGTTGCGCTGATGCACGCAAAATGGGGATCATTTCATCATTCATCCCCCACAATTAAAAAAGGGGGCGCTATTTTTATAGCAGGTTGTTGTTATTGTTTTTTGCTGTTCTTGTGGACGTTGTTATATTTGTTTCCAGAATTTTTAATATGCTTAACATTTGTGGGGCGACGCTTATATGGAAGGCGGGGGTAAGGCAACGAGTGGGGCGACAGGGTCAAAATGCAAAATGCGCCCTTGTTGCGACACGAAATCGCGCAGTTAATTTGTTTGAAACCATTTCGAGTCTTGAACCATTTTTGTGTTTAGGGAAGGCGTGGAGTCGTGGGCGGGGGGAGGGAGAAGGGGAGTTTGGCAGCAGCCAGATAATAATAAAATATGCAAAATTCACAGGGGAAAAATAAATGTACACAGACTTTGACTTGTCTGTTGATTAGCCCATAAAAATGATTTTGATTTATTAGATTTACTTCGACTGTTGCTGTTTGTCTGTGAAAGTACAAAATGCATTTTTAATGGCAGTTAATGGAGTTTTTACAACATCTGAGGGACTTTTCGGACCATCGATTCTATAGGGTGGGTATGGTTTACGACAAATTAGACAATTCTGGCTTATGCTTATTATGGTTGGATATGCTTTGATGTTGCATTCTGAGCTTAACCAAATAAGTGTTTAAGTAGTATAGCTGAAGCAGCAGTTAAAACTTAATGAAGTAAAATAAGAACTGCCAATAAATCTTGTCTTCAATTAAAGGTGCTTTACCGGGTCGTATATTACCATGGACCATCCCAGCAAAAACTTAAGCTTACTACCCAGAAGTTGATAATAACAAAGATATGTATTTCTAGCAAATTATTTATTTTTAAAAGAGCACAATTTGGAGTCAAACGTGTTTTAGTGTATTCGAAGGTTTTAATGGTTTATTATTTTAAGGGGACAATACACCGCTGGATTTTAAAAAAAGTAAAATTCTAAAAAGCAAATTTTTTTTAAGAGAGGAAAGAGATATCTTATTGAAACTTTTCAATTTTATTTTTAAATACAAAAATGTATATAAAAAATTGTACTGTTTGGATTTTTCCAGCGTGTTTTTTGGCTACAAAGCGTGTTAGGCTTTGAAAATATCATAAAAAATCACGGCGGGCGTGATTAAGGCTCACTGGAACGTCTGAAAAAAACGGGGTTTTAATCAGCATCGAAGCCGCTATTGATTGAACTAAATGAAAAATTTTTGGCCAAAATTGACAAAATGGCGGCGTTTTTCAAAATAAGCCGATTTTTGAGACCAAAAAATCCCTTGAAAACCAAAAAATACTTCAATTAGTTTTATGATCTATGAAATTATTACGTGAATTAAATTGTGAGCTTTAGATCAAGTAAGTTTTTAAAGAAGGCAACAACAACAACAACAACTCTGTATAGAGTTCAAACAGTCAGTTGATCACAGCTTAATCACTCAAAGACTACTGAAGAGGGATATGTAGCGATTTCCGAAACAGACTGTCAGTCAGCTAAGTGATTGACTCTATACAGAGTTGTTGTTGTTGTTGTTGCCTTCTTTAAAAACTTACTTGATCTAAAGCTCATAATTTAATTCAAAAAATACTTTACCGATCGTTCTATTCGTAGTTCAATCTATAGATGTGTACAATAACATATTCAAATTTCAGAACGATCAGTCCAGTATTTTTTTTATCACACCCACCAACTCAAAAAATGTGCTTTCCAGAAAAAAGCGATTTAAACTTATTTCGTTTATATCATTAAAAATAGATTTTTTGAGGTCTTTTGAACCAAAATCAATTATAAAAGAAAAAATAGTTCTTTTCAAAATTCAGGGGTGCACTATCCCCTTAACGACGTCGCACAGTCGCTCGACTTTTCAAAAATGGTTGCGAAAAGAATTGTATAATATTCAAGAGAAAACAATTTTTAACTCAACTGAACAAATAGTTCGCTTTGTAGAGCTGAAGAAAGTTGATAGTTTTTGAGTTTTGTGAATTTTTGTTTTTTTGAAAAAAAAATCAAGTTTAAGTTCAAATGTTCCTGTAACATATCAATAAATTCAGTATTTTTTATTTATGTAATAATCGGTATCTATGCTATCAGCAAATACTAAAAAAATTTTTTATATGTTTTTATTTTTATTTGGTTGTGGTTTTCTAAAATACTATTTTTACGTATTTTTAGGCCGAACTTTAGGTCGAATTTAAAAATGAGTCCCGAGGAGTCGCGGGTTATACTTTTTAAAAAAGTTAGGTTGAACATTTCTGAACAGAATGCAAAAAGAATTAGCTGCACATACTTGCATACCTGACTTCTATAGTGATTTATATCAGGAAACCTATGATTTTTTCATGTCTCGCTTGCAGTTGCTTGATATGGCATTTTTCCTTTCAAATTTTTATGGGCTATAAGGCAATGAGACGAATTAATAGAGCGGGTAGAGTGAAGTGAACGTAGCACAACTCGCGCTTACTCTGATCGGCATGAATAAAGCATATTAATAAAACTAATTCAACTCCACTCTACTAATTCAACTCCACTCTTTGAGTGTACACTCAGAATAAATGTCGCACCCTCCCTTTGGGTGCACTAAGTTTTTTTATTTATTTCGTATTAATAAAAACTTAGATCAATAAACAAATGTTGTGTGTGCTATGTAGCTGCCTCAGCCTTAGGCCGCGTTCACAGTAAACGCTTTTAGCTTAGCCTAGCTGAAAAATGCTTTGTGTATAATCATATGAAAAAAGCTCAAAGTGTTCATAGTGCCAGCATAGAGCTTATTTTAAAATGCTTTTCAGCGCTTATATCTTCATCTCGCTTGCTCACACAGAAAATAATTTTGTTTTTTATGCTTTTTTGTAGAGCATTTTTAAAATGCTATTCGGCGCTTTATTCTTGTTTGATAACATAGTTTAAATTTTTTTTGTTTAGTTTTATAATTAATTGTGTCGTACTGAATTTTTAAATGAATTTCGGCAATTGTTAATCTATTTTGCCTGTTTACAATATTTTCGTTGATTTTATTTTATTTGTTAGATATTTTTTTGTGCTGAAGTCTTAACCGTTGTTGCATTGCTGTTTCGTTTTGTGGTGCTTTCCAGTTTTATGCACTTGAGTATTCTATCTCGTTTGTTTACATAGTTTTCATTGTTCTTTCGTGGGTACTTCTTGGGAACTTTTTGTGATAAACTTTCCACCATTGTTATGCATTGTGTTTTTAAGTTCCTTTGAACTTTTGTTTGTTATTGGTTTGATCCTTCGTTAGTGATCATCGCTACATATTTATTAATAAAAAAACCTTTCATTTACTCCGCAAACTGCAATCGAGGACATATTTCCAAAGAAACAAGTGAAAACAAAGCATCAGTCAGCCACAAGCATAAAGCGCGCACTATGAACACCAATAAGCTCAATAAGCTACTTTGTGCAGCGTTGAATAAGCGTTCACTATGATCAGAAAAAGCTCGATAAAGCAGCTTTTATGCTTCAGCTTCATCCAAAGCGTCCACTATGAACGTGGCCTTACTCAAGCTATACTTAAAGTGAACTTTATTTTTGTTTACCTACACCAATTATTAGGGGCCCTCAAACGATACTACATGTCCATCCGACCTGTCAAGTCATCACACATGTAGTATCGTTCGTGTGCAAGAAATCAAGGCGGATGGACATGTCCGATGGAAGTTGAAAAATTTTGACTTTTTGCTAAGTACGTCCGACATGTAGTTCCATTTGCGTGCGCGTCAATCCAACTTAGTACATTTTGCCATTTGTTGAAAATTTTCAAAGAGAGCACATCTCGCGGCAAAACTGCCGAACGTAAGAAATATTATATTTTGACGCGAATTTTTTTATCTTTACCTAAAATTGTGATGGTTTAGAATATTTAAAGCAAAAAACATAAAAATAAATGTTCAAAACAGTTAATATTAATATTTTTAATTGATGTAACTCTTCGGCAGCTAAAAAATAATGAAGTCTATCCAAAGTCTATCCGTCATGTGCGATGTGTGTGAGGGCAACGAAAAAAGTCCCGTTACTTTATCGAACTACATGTACGTCCGTCATGTAGTATCGTTTGGGGGCCCCTATTGTTTTAACTGCAAATATAGAAATGAATTGAAGGGTTTATTGCAAAAAGAGATGAGCCACATAATTCTGAATCAAGCTTTAGACTCGATACATAATTCAATAATTAACCAACAAAAGAGATTTGGCTACTTCCTGTTAAAAAGTGGATGCATTTGTAAAAGTTTTCTTGTGCAATTACATTTCTTCATGCAAAAATACGTTTTGTTGGAACAAGTGTATTGAAGTTAAGAAAAATTATATTAAATAAAGAGCTAATTTCTTTTGAAAAATCACTTGGGTTTTCTCTGTGTTAAGCATAATTGCATGAGAGTACGGATTGTAACAATCCCATACTAAAAAAGCCAATGGATCAAGAATGTCCTATTGTACAAGTGTAGCATCGAGCATGTAAAAATTTGTCGTTGATGATATTGTAATGCAGAACTGTAAGCGAAAACAAAATCTTGTTTGTGCTCACATTATTTTCTTTTCATTGATCAATTTCATTGGTCAAACAACAGTTTGACTTTATTCGTCTGTGTAGCAAACATTCGAAACAGGAAGTTTTGAAGTGAAGTGTGTTTGGGAAAATTATTAATCCTTATGTGTTAACCAGTACAAAGTCTGATGCAGAAAATAACTACGTGTTATTAAACATTAATTCTGAAATGCTATATAAAAGGTAATATATTCGTTCATTAAATTGTAAAAATTATTGTCAAAATAATTTGTGGCGTCATTTGCTTTTGCTTGCTTATTTTTGGTGTGTTCTTTTTCGTTACTTTTTTTTTGATATTTAATATTTATTTGATTACAATGAACAGCAAAATAATTTTTTTTCCAAAATAACGAGGTTATTTTATTTTGTATGGAGATATAGAGTGAAATTTTACGTAAAACATTTTTGTTATAGGAACTAACACCCTAACACTGAGTTTTGTGAGACATTTTAACACCCATTCGAAATAAGTACGAAATTAGCCCCTAAACACATTTTAAGTTTTTACTTATTTTTGGCATTCAAGTTGAGTTTTTAACTTTGGTGTATTTGCAGACTTATAGTAGAATTTTATGGCGAATAATTTTGTGGAATATTTTATCCCGTTATATCCCTGTTTTATGCGCCTTATTTGCCCTTTATCAAAAAACAGGTAAAAAAAGCCATACATTGAAGATTTAGAGGGTTAAAATGTTTCACGAAAATGTTCCTCGAAATATTTTACATAAATATGCTGAACACCTCCTATACCGAAAACGTAAGCGTCACATGGTTTCGTTTGCCGATTCACTATTAGAATGTTCAAAAGGAGGATAAATTAAGCCCCCTCTAAAATAAAACTCAGACGTAAACTTTCAAAACGCCGATGCACGCATATTTTTTTTGTTTTATCAGTATCCGTTGGTGGAACCTTGTAATTTTTCTTTGTGTTGAACAGTGTTATTAGTACAATAAGACACAAGAGATCTTTTAACAGTACAACAAAGTTATATGTAAAATCAACTGTTATTTTCATTGTGTTTTTGGCGTAGAATGGATTTTCGTTATAATTTCTGTTTGTTCTCTAAAATTTTGTGCGTACTGCTTGTAAAAATTTGTCGGTGATGACATTGTAATGGAGAACTGTAAGCGAGATGTAGAAAGTTAATTGAGATAATCATAATTAACCATTATTATATAATGATATTAATAATCATTATTAATCATAATAATAGTTAAAATCCGATTTGGGTTGTTAAGATCACTAGATTATTTTTTTTGTTTGGAGAACAGGACGAATAAAGTGTCCGCGTAGCTACACAGTGTTTTGTAACATTAAGTTTTGCAGTGAAGAACAACATTTAATATATAAATAGCTATGGTTTTATTTATCACTAATTCTTAAATGCTTCCAAAAAAGGTAATAACTCCGTTTATAAAATCGTAAAAAAGCTTGTGTGTTCTCTCTCGTTTTCGTTGTGTTTTTGGCGTAGAGAGGATTTTCGTTAATTTTTTTGTACTCTTATAGTTCAGAAGCAGCCTGCTTGTAAAAATTTGTCGGTGCTGACATTGTAATGCAGAACTGTAAGCGAAAACAAAATCTAGTTTGTGCACACATTATTTTCTTTTCATCAACAGTTCAAACAACAGTTTGTCTTTATTCGTCTGTGTAGCAACATCGTGTTTTTTAACAGGATGTATTGCAGTGAAGTGTGTTTGTGAAAGTTATTAATCTTTATATTTAAACCAGAACAAAGTTTTATGTATAAAATAACTACGTGTTATTAAACATTAATTCTGAAATGCTCTTTAAAAGGTAATAAATTAGTTCATTAAGTTGTAAAATTGTTCGTCAAAATAATTTGTGACATCATTTAATTTTGGTTGCTTCTTTTCGGTGTGTTCTCTTTCGTTACCGTTATGTTTTTAGAGTACAGAGGATTTTATTTAAATTTTATTTTTTCTGTGTAAGGATATCATCAGTGTTTTAGCGGCCATGTCCAAACAAATGTAGTTCAGAATTGTATACATGCGTTGGAGGCTTCGCAGCTACATTGTATTTAAGAAATAATTGGTTACGTCATGTGTCCTTTTACCACTGGGAGCATACCTACTCCCTTGTCGCTTACTGTGTCAGGTAGATGTCATCAGTGCTTAAGCGGCCATATTCGAACAAATGTAATTCAGAATTGCATACAGGCTTTGCACATTGGTTCCAAGCATGAAAAAGACGGGCAAAACTTAATTTTTAAAGATTTTTTATGCCACAGTTTTGCTTCAAATATCTATTAAAGATAGATGAATAAAAAACTGCAATGTAAATTTTTTTTATTTGACTTACTCCGAAAACTAGGCTTCCCTAGCTCAAGAAGAATCCTCACTGAAGAGGAAATTATTTGGTCAAATCGTAGATTTATAACGCCATCACAAATTACGAATCTTTTTGATTCTATTTAAAAGTGTACTTTAATTGTGTCAGTCGCATCAGCGGATGGACCACAAACACAATTACCGTTGGCTAGTCGCACTTCACGACCTCGGTGATGAAACGACGCGAATCGAATGCTCGAATGTAAGTATTTTTAAAATTTTTTTTCTTGATTAATGTCGCCTTTAAGCTTGACAAAAATTTTAAAAAAAAATTTTGAGCCATATTAAAATATTTATTGTAGGTATTATTTGTACACACATGGGTTTCAGTGTAGCATACATTAGAAATATTGTACTGTTTTTTACTTACATTTTCTGGTTGCGGCATTGTACGGATTGCATATTTTCTATTCGTGCACGGTGCTACGGCATATACTAGACATAGAGAATACCCCTATTTTTTAATTTTTGCTATCAAAACTTTTCAACAAACCTGCACATTAGAGTGTATCCAAAGTCTGACCCCCAATTCCGGTACCAAAATTAAAAAGTATTTAAAGAATACACTCACGGTCAAAAAAAAAGGCCGACTTAATAACAAATATTCTTTTTCTTGAATTTGGTATCACAGTGTGACGAAATCGGCAAAAAAAAGCACTACCAAACTTTATCGAAATTCTTAAAGAGGAATATGTTAAGAGTCCATCGCACCTAATTTGACCTCTCAATGTCGTCACAATTTTTTCAATTTATTTTTAAAGTTGAAGTATTCGAATTTTGATGTGCCGACATTCGTTTAATTTTTACAGCCATTTTCCTTGTTGGAAATGAAAAACAAATTTCACTTCCTTTTTTTTTTTTTTTTTTTTTATTTTTTTTATTTAAATTTTCATTTCAGGGAATAAATCCTTACGCTGAAGATTACTATAATCTTACTTAAAGAGCATAAGTCACTAAAGTTGGAGTATAGTTAGTATATATATAGTATATATAAAGTTTCTGTATAACTTTGAGTAGAATAAGGATTTGTAAAAGATTTGACAAAATGGGAGCATTTTGTATGGTAGTAAATATATAGATAGCACTCAGTTTTTTATGAAAAAAAAAGAAAAGTTAAAATTGGCGCCATTTAAGGAATTCTTAACTGATTTGGATGTTCTCAAGTTCATTTGAAAGTTATTTTTACGTGCAATTATTTTTTGCTAAAAAACAAATGTCATTAATGGAATATTTTTTAAATAAAATTTATAGAAGCACAATTTTTTTTAGTTAAAGAAAAGTATAAGAATTTGCTTCGCTACACGCTTTATTTTGTATTTTATCGCAATACTTTTTATATAGACTTATTTTACGCTAAATTCTACGGAAAAGAAATGGATTTTATTTTTTATTTCTAACGAAGTAAATAGCTGTAAAAATTCAATGTATATCGGCACAACAAATTTCGAACCCTTTAACTTTAAAAATAAATTAAAAAAAGTTGTGACGAAATTTGGAGGTCAAATCAGATAAGATGGACTCTCAACATGTACCTCTTTAAGAAAACATGTACTTGTTTATTTTAATTACAACTTTTTTTTTTTATATGAAAGAATATTACTCTGTTAAATTGTATGTATTTTTATTAAATGCAAAAGTAAATTACATTCTGGAACTGTTAGTGTTTATATAATAAGAATAATTATTGTTTATAAATCCTGTAAAGGACATTTCTAGTGACATGATGGACGATGTCAAAATTCGACAGGTACCTTGCCACTTTCAGGACACTGAGAGGCAATTTAAGCTCGTCACGTAGGCGTCAGTGGCTGCTGCTTCTGCAGAGCGAAGAAAATTAAAACTGTTTTCTATTTTGGAGGGCCACGGTTAAAGGCTTAAATTCGAAACAAAAAGCCATTTATACTTTACTTTAGCATTAAACTAAAATATATCCAAAAGTGTTAAAGAACTTTCATATAAAAAACAAAAAAAATTATAATAAAATTAAAAAACAAGAAGATTCTTTTAAAAAACCGTAAAATCTCGTTAAAGCATTTGTCAAATGGTATGAAAATTTGCAGTGTTATGTTTTTATAACAAAAAAATTGACTGATAAGCTTGATTTTCTTTTTAAATCAACCATTAGTTGGTCTCCAGGACAAAACTTGCTCAAAAATGCACAAAAATGCTATTCGGGGGACGCTAAAATTGCTTCAGACAAAAAAAATGATCGGTTCAGACCAAAAATCGAAAGGATTTTTATATACTATTTAATTTTGATACCGGAATCAGGGGATAGATTTTTCCCATACAGCCCTATAGCATAAAACTGACTTGTTTTTAAAAACAACTAATTAAAAAACTGATTTAAAATAAACTAGTTTATGAACAACTTTGAATTATATTAAGGCGGCATCCACAATCCATATACAAATATATTAAGGCGGCATCCAATTATGAATAGTTTTTATTGCATTATATATGAAGTAGTTGAAAAACTATTTAAAAACAAGTAGTTTAAAAACTACTTTGAATTATATTAAGGCGGCAACTTCTCTGATTTTGACATGTTTTTATAGCAAATTTTTATTAGATTACAAGTTTATATATATTTAACCATGCCATTTTAAATTATTGCTATTTTAAATATTATTAACTTTAGGCCTTCACTAATATGAATTTATGTATATATTTTTGTATTCATTTACAATGAAATAAATTATATCTTTGACGTATAGCAATTTCAAATTTTAATGCTTTTAAATTTATCTTCAGTAAGGAAAAATATTAACTAGTTTTCAATTGATTTATTTTAAAGTAATTAAAAAATAGTTTAAATTTAACTGATTTAACAAGTGGTGTAAAATATATGCGGTTTTCAATTGATTTATTTTTTACCCTAACACTGGTACTGGTACTATTTACATATGTAAATATTTCACTTTTTAAATGGCTACAAATATGATGTTTTTGGCACGATTTGAATATAATTTACATTCAGTGGCTAATTTTGTTTATTTAAACAAATTTAAAAATTAGTCACTGAATGTAAATTATATTTAAATCGTGCCAAAAACATCAAATTTGCAGCCATTTAAAAAGTGAAATATTTACATATGTAAATAGTACCAGTGTTAGGGTTAAACAACTAGTTTAACAAGTAGT
The DNA here is from genome assembly GCA_963920525.1 of Dichetophora obliterata. Taxonomy (NCBI): domain Eukaryota; kingdom Metazoa; phylum Arthropoda; class Insecta; order Diptera; family Sciomyzidae; genus Dichetophora; species Dichetophora obliterata. The sequence continues at coordinate 227,616,163 of OY986436.1, read as the reverse complement.
TGAAAACATATGCAGACGAAAGTCAATTGACTTATTTAGCGGACATCACCATACAAAATATGTTAGTTCGTTCTATGGAAAAAAGTCAGAATTTCAACTAGTTGTGGTTGACAAAACACTACTTTTTCAATTACTTTTAAATTAGTTGATTTTCCTACAGGGAATCGATACACTCGCTTAAAAAACAGCAAAAGTTAACAGCATCAAAATTTAATTGTGCTTAATAACAGTGAAGTCAACAGTGCAGAAAAAAATGCGTTTGCATTAAAATTAAAATTTGAAAATTATTTAGTAACTTAATTAAAGCGACATAATTTTATTAGGTGAAGAAGAAAACGATTTTGCCAAAGTAGCAAAAGCTAAATAAGAACAAGATGCTGCAAGGTAAGTAAGCTAATAAAGGATACACAGGATCTGTTTCACAGGCAAACATCGCTGCAGAATACACAACAAAGAAATTTTTCATCAAAATTTATAATGATTGCATAATTAATGGCAAGAAATGAATGACTTTCACAAAATTATTATTATCATTTTAAAAGCTTTTAGCGATATAATTTTTCATTATCGATATCCATTTAAATTTAGATTCACTGAACACACAAGAAGAGTTCATTTAATTAATATTGAATAAATGTAATTAAATAGAGTAAACTTAAAATTTGTACAGTTGTGTGACGCAAAGCAATTAAAACGGAAGCAATTTTAAACTGACAATATGTAACTATCATCAGGAATAGAGTTTGGCAAATATTTTTCGAAACATAAAAAAAAAAAGAAAGATAACAACTCCCTCTAATTTAGATATAAGCAATTTTTGGTAAATGTAAATAATAATATTGAAAATATATAAATAATAATAAGCTAAGTAAATATTTTCACCCCTAAAAGCAAATACCGCAGCGACAAGAAATCAATTTTTGCGTTTGAGTGAACAAAAAAAAAATAATAGATTGAGGGTAAAAAACGCATCAGTGTAGAAAATCGGCAAAGTAAATATTATTCAAAAATAACGAAAAGAGAAGGAGGGAGATGGGAGAGGCGGCGCACAGAGGGTTGAAATTGAAAAAAGTGGAAATTAATTGAAAAATGAAAATTTGTTTTTTTGAAAATTTTTACTACTCGAGCACAAAATTGTACATCACTACTGAAAATTTCAATGTTATATGTTGTGTACTTTTTCTGCTGCAAAGCTTTAAAGTTGAGAAAGTTTTCGTTTTTTTGAGATCAGTTCAACAAATTGAAATTTGACATAAATCAAAAATAAATATTTTTTTTTGCACATCCAAATTGATTTTTTTATTATGAAACCTTTAACTTCAGAAATTAAAGCGTGATTAAAAAAATGGTTAAAAATAATTGTATAGAAATAAGAAAAAAAATTGTTTAAAATATGTTTAAAATATGTGGAGTTTTAAATAAGAATACCGTATCAGCAAGTAGAAATGAAAATGTTGTATTAAACTTAAATATCTAAGCTCATTTTCACACGAATCTTTTTTATTAAAAAAATCGTGATTATAGTCACTCTTACAAAAACAAAGACTGTTGTCTTTAATTTGTTTTGTCACGTGACAATGATGAAAAAAACGGGGTCGATGCAGAGGAGTGTGACGACTTTGGGCATCAGGAGGAATATTAAAAAATTCATAAATTTTTTGCTACTCGAATATAATATTGTTATGCATTGTTTTTTAATAAAGTAATAAGGAATAATTTTCGACTGGACCGAAGTTTTCAGCTTTTTATTATTTTGATGACGTCACTTTGTATGGACGAAAGGCGTGGTTTTTTAAACTTCTCCGATTTTCAAATTTAGAATGCATTTTAGTTATTAAAATTATTTATATTATGCAATGAATTTATTTTTGAGGAATTTATGAAGGTTTTTAGTTGACGCCATTATGTATGGGAAGTAGGCGTGGTTTTCATCTGATTTTACCGAATTTCATAATTAGAATTTATATTGAGGAGGAAAACTTACGTGCAAAATTTCATGGCTTTTTTAATTTTTGTAGATTTTGAAGAGATTTTACGTTTAAAATAAAGTCACTCTGTATGGGAGGTAGGAAATTTTTTTCTTAATTTTTCTTAATTTTTCAGAATTTTTTCTCTTATTTGTACCCAATCTAACTAAAACGAAAGTCAAACATTCCCTCTGACTTCTAGGTGAATTAATCTCCATTTTTTGGGATTTCAACCCACTGTGCGGCGGTAGCTGGGAAAAAAACACAAACCTCAAAACAAATAATTAATTTATGCAATCCAACAAAGTAATTTATTTATGCAGAGCTGCTGACAAAATATATATGTTTATACAAGAAAAAAACTATTAAATAATCATTTGCTAGCAGCTTAGTTGATAAAGGTATTCAACCCCTAGCTAGTAGTGTGGGTTCCAAATAGCAACAGTGCTTGGCTTTTGGTTAATTTGAGTAACTGGCTGAGTACTCAAATGAATTTATGCATATATCAGTGTGTTTCATTTTGAATTGGTGCTAAGTTTAAATACGAAAACTGAGCAACTCTGTTGATATTCTTAAAAGTAGTATTAAGAATTTCTTATTCAGTTGCACAGTTTTGGTTAAAAACTTTTGGACCAATTTAAGATAAAACACACTGATGCATTGTGTTAATACATTAAGAAACTCAGCCATACTTTTAATATTGTTAAAATTAGAGTTTTAAAATTTTTTTGCTTACCTCTGTTAAGTGTGAAAAGAATTGTTTCAGTTGTACAGTTCCACATTTTGTTTTCCCTGATGCAAAATTACTTCCACACTATGGGACCATTGTTAACTAACAGAAACATTCACACATTTTTTTTATTTTAAGATGTAGCAACAATTTCTATTTAAAAAGATTCTATTGAATGAAAATTTTCTGCTTAGAGCCTAGTACTCTGTTCGTTTGCGTGAAATTTCGCTGGCAACATCTATTTATTTGTTGAGAGGAATTCCTATATCAACGCTTCTCAGAGACTCAGAGAATTAGTTGGGAGATTTCATATGATCTCTCTCTTTTCACTTCAAAATAAATAGGCAGTAAAATTAAATTGTCGTGAAAAAATGTTGCTCAGAAACATGTTGCGATAATTTCACGCAGCGGAACAGAGTACTGCTCTGACGAACATGTTGTGAAAATTTCCACGCTTGTTTCGCAGCTGTCACTTTTTGTATGGAGATTTGAGTGGAATTTCACATGCAACTGAACAGAGTACTATGCTTAAAACCAAAAAACGCTTTGAGCAATATGTCCCTGGGTGATATGACCCACCACCAACAAACGTCGCTTTTCCAAGCTTTATCCTTTTATTTAACTAAGGAAAAATTCTAAAATTAGTTGAATTAATTAATATAGCTCTGTACAGTTGAATAAGTAGAACACACTTTGTAAAAAAAAAAAAATAAAAACACTTGTTAAAAAAATTTTAAAATATATTGAGTTGTCATTGAAAATTCTTTAGACAAAAAAAAAACTTTCATTAAAAAACGAAAAATATAAATGAAAATTGTAAAAAAAATTATATAAAAAATAATATTTATAAAAATACAATGGTTTATTTAATTAACAATAGCATTGCTTCATTGGTGACTCCGAAGAACCATAAACATAAACAGACCGTCTCGCCCTAAGGGCAAAAAAAGTCACCGCACACCAGCTAATATGAAGCATTATTGAAAGAAAATTACGAAAAAAAATTTTTTTTGACCGAACGTAGGGGTCGCACATTAACATATTTTTTCATAACTTCGATATTTACCGTCCGATCTTAAAAAATTATATGTCCATATTTTTGTCTTCAGAAGACTAAGTTTTTGTTTCTCAGAACTCATTGACCTCAGTTGACCCCTTATAATACTGACCCACCGGACCTTTAGTTTCTACTATCTTAAGCTACCATTTTGATTTCAAAAATCGAAAGCCCGTAAAAAATCAATAAACTTTTGCTATAGAAATTTTTCGCTATTTCTACTAGATATTTCTAATATTAAGAATAATTTTTTTAATTTTTTTGCAAAACTCAGGGAAAATTTTTAAATTTTTTGTCATATTGTTTTATTTTTTTTAAAAATGCACCGAAAATATTCTTATCAGTCAGTAATTCAGACACTGGTTTCTCCTTTTAAACTTCGTCAAACCTTCGACATTAACAGCCCGATCCTAAGGAATAGTTAATTTTAATTTGTATTTTTTTATCATAAAAAAAAACACATGGAAAGTTTATAGTAGAAAAACTGTTTCTAAAAAACATACCTTAAATATTGTACCTTACCTTTTCAAATGCACATTGAAATATCTGTTGAATTATCAGTTGAAATTGCGTATATTTAACGATTTAATAAAATAGGTAAGTGTTTAATCCGATTATAAGAGTGCAAAAAAATATATTTATAAAGAATGTCTTTTTTTATTAGTGAATTTAATAACACCAAATTGCCAACAGAGCGCGATGTGATTAATTTTTTGTTATATCTGCAGCATAACAGTGATCGAAATCGAAAGTTGGGTGCATTTAAACAAGAACCTGTCAGAAAGGTATGCCTTTTGGGAAAACGCGCGGGCATTCCAATTATATCTGAATCAGCTATTCGTAAACGTTTAAATAAGCTTGTGAATGCTTACTATAATATTGCTAAAAGTCCATCAAGATGCAACATAAATCAGTGGAACATATTGTTCTTTATTTCGCGTTGCAAACGCGATTTCAAATATATATTTTAGATTCGTCAGTTGCCGGAAGACGTTCAACAAGCCCTCCGTCCGTGCGATTAAATCAAAAATAACGCGTACTTCTCTCACCCCGAGAGGGTTTTTTGTATAGATGATAACGGACCGGATTGTGGCGGCCGTAGCCTAGTGGGTAGAGTGCGTGGCCCCTAAGCTAAAGAACCGAGTTGGCCCGGGTTCAATTCCAGCTCAGACAGAAAGTTTTTCAATTGAATTAATTTTTCTGTTCGGTCATCACCTCTCTGCAGACAATGGCAAACCTCAGAGAGTAAAAATTGCCATGTAAAGCTTCTTGAGAACATAAGCCGTTCGGAGTCGGCATAAAACACGTAGGTGTCCAGTTCTCGGTCATTTGTGATCAAACATTTAATAACACGCACAACACAATTGATCAATAGAAGCTAGGCCAAAGTCCTTCCAAGGGCTGAAATGGCCAGTTTATTTTTTTTTTTGATAACGGACCAAGATCCGCTAGTGCGTTGCATTCGACAACAGGTTGCATTCGACAAATGTTCGGTCCAGAAATAGACAATTTTATAAATTATGAAAGTGAATTATATTTCAATATGATCGATTGGACAAAATTCAGAATGACTGAGTCACCTTGCCTACGATTCTTTACGCAAGACCAACTTGAAGCATTGCAATACTCAAATGATATAATCGAATTACCAGGTAAAATAAACAACTTAATTTGATATCTTTCCTTACTAAACTTAATTATTTTCACAGCTTATCTATGCCATTCTCAAAATACTGAGCGCTTTGTGCACGTAGCACATGAATCTGCCATTGCTATCACCGATGAACAACGCATGGGTCACATTTTATCTAAAATCGAGAGCCACCAGAAATACAGTCTACTTGAATCACGTCGAAATTTGATCTCTTAAAACTCGATGATATTAATATGTGAAAAGTGTCTCAGTGAAATAATAAAAGTGGGTTTTTAATCAACAGTTTTCCCACTGTAAAATTCTGTGTTTTATTTAAATGATTTTCTTGGGAAAAGTTTAATGGTTTTTTTCAAGGGCTTTAATTGTATTACTTTAGAATAGTACATAAGGATGATAGATTCGGATAAGAACGTTTTCGGTGCATATTTTATAAAAATAGTACGATATGACAAAAACGTTAAAAATTTTCCCTACGTTTTGCAAAAAAAAATAATTTTTAAATATTTCTAGTAGAAAAAGCGATAAAATGTTTTAGTAAAGGTTTACTGATTTTTTATGGGCTTTCATTTCTGAAATCAAAATGGTACCTTAACCCATTAATGCTTACTACCAGAACCAGTTGAGTTTAGCTTTTGAAATTTTCAGCAAAAGATTGTTTTAATATTAGACGGAAAACTCTGATGTTTAAAAAAAATCTAATGGATTTGGGTGTGGCGCATGATTATAAACGCATAAGGGGTCTGTAAGTTGAGAAACAAAATAAAAAATTTACAAAAAATTAGAGAAAATTATAAATTGTAAAATTTTTATTTCGTATTTCTTTTTTCTTGAGGTTTAAAAAACAAAATAACTCACCTGGCATTGTTCAGTGGCATTGTTTACTTTTTTTAAATACTGCACGAACTGGCTCGAAAAAGTACACAAAAAGGCTTTTAATGTCAGTTTTATAAATTTTTTGGAAAAAGCATACTTTTGACCTTCTCTTACTGTTGGAATCAAAAGCTTTACAGTGGCTGAGGATTTTTCAAAAAATGCTTTTATCGCATATGATATAACATACGTTGTCATTAATGGGTTCGTTGGGTCAGCACTATAAGGGGTCAACTGAGGTCAATAAAAATCTTATTGACAAAAAACAGGTCCCTCTGAAACAACAACATGAACATATCATTCTTTTAGATCGGACGGTAAATACCGAAGTTATAAAGAAATATGTCGATGCGCGACCCCTACGTTCAGTCAAAAATTTTTTTTTTTGAAACTTTCTTTCAATAATGCTTCAGATTAGCTGGTGTGCGGCGAAATTTTTTTTTTTCTATACGGTCTAGTGGGTATGGTGGTTGGTTATACCCATACGGGTGGGTGGGCATTTTGTGGGTGGGTTATAACCCACACAGCAAATGCTTTCAATAAAATTGAAATTTATCTTATATGTATGTTGCGAAAATTTTTGAGGACCTCTTTCACCAACCTTACATTTCAACCTCATTCAACTAATTGACCAATTATAAGTGCCGCTTAAGAGTCGCTTTGAAAACGATTTGGCGATTTTTTTTACTTTTAGAGCGATTCGCTGTAGGACAGCTGCCCCTCCCCCCTGGCGACGATGTTGACACTTTAGTAAACTTCTATAAAGCCTTCAAAGAAGAAAGACTAATGAGCGATACCCAAATGTTCATGGAAATATTGAAGAGACAGAACGATGAAGTATAGCGTGAATCAAAATAATTGTCGCACTTGTTTTAGCCATAAACCAAAAGCACTATGTAAACTTTATAAAACAAAAATTTTTATTTTTTTATTTTAAGCATTCTTTATATTCTTCATCATTAAATTCAAATCTTTCACCATTACTTCTTTTTAAAAATTTAAAACAATTTGTGAAAGACGAGCATGCGGCACGCATCTAGTTTTCAGGTATATCATCTGATATTTTCCTTAATCGTCGTTTAAGTTTATCTACCGTCATGTGTTTATGTTCGTTAATTTGCTCAGCACTATACCCCAAATAGAAAAGTCCAGGGGGCTTAGGTCAGGGAATGACGCAGGCCATTCGTTAACAGAAATAAAACATGGCAAAGCTGCTCTGCACCAGCTTTGAACGATTTTGCCTTGTGGGCTGGAAAAGAATCTTGCAGAAAACAAAAGTGACCCTCTCCGTAAATTTGCTTGGCATGCGACATGTGACAGTTCTTTAAAACATGTTCTAAGTAATATTCCGAATAATTTTAACGCCTTTTTTAATAAGAAGAAGGGGCAATTTGCATTTTTCGGAAAAAGAGCCCCAAATCATGATTGACGAAACATTTTGAAATCTTTCAATGGTTTTTTTTCCTTAGAAATATCTGCCATGCAAGCTGCGTACACTCTATCATTTTACGAGTTGTGACTTGCTTGCAAAAACAAGAGTTTTTCGTCGGAAAATATGATACTGCAACCTGCGTGGTGGCGAAGGATCTCTGCACTTATTTCCTTTCGCAATATTAGTATTATTATTGACAAAACTTTTGAAACGGTTCATGCAATAAGTGAACCGTGAATGCCAGAGTCGTAAAAAAACAACATATGTTTTTTAGTGTTGCTTCTTTTTGTGTAATTGGTATTAATATAGGTGCGACAGTTACTTTGATTCACGCTGTAATTATGCATGTATTTTTGTATGACATTGCAAGTTTAAAAAACAAATAAAAAGTCTCAAGTTAAAACATTTATTGGGAAAAGACTATAAAACATTGAGAATAATACAAAAAACAATACTACAGGGTCCGCCAAATAACTTTTTTTTTTGAAAATTCTATAAAAAAAAACTACTGAATATTTTCTCAAATTTCTTTTTTTATTTGAAAGTACAATTCTTCCGGTTAATAATGGTAAATAATTCCATTCAAATGGCTGCCTCGGCTGGCCATGCAGTAGCCTAAACGATCGGTCCAATTTTTAAGCACATTATCGATTGTGTGCAGCTGTATTTCACCAATGGCTTCACGAATATTGTCCTTTAAAGCGTCAATTGTCTCTGGCTTGTCGGCGTAACACTTATCTTTGAGGGCACCCCACAAATAATAGTCTAACGGTGTCAAATCGCAGCTCCGAGGTGGCCAAACGACATCAGCTCTGCGGCTTATAATGCGATCTTCAAAAACAGGGCGCAAAACATCGAGTGTAGCCTCGGCTGTGTGGCACGTAGCGCCGTCCTGCTGAAACCAAATGTTGCCAATATCCTCCTCTTCAATTTTTGTGAACAAAAATTCGTTCAACATGGCCCGATAACATACATACCCGCCAATATCAAAATGAGCTTCATCTGAAAAGATGATTTTTTTGGCAAAATCGGCATCTTCTGTAAGTCGATCGCAGGCCCACTTCTCAGCGTTGTTCAAGCGTATACACAACCATATTCGTTCAGCGGAAGGATAAAACTAATTATCTGTCAAATCAGACATGAGCTAAATTTTACCATTTACGAAATAAGCACTAGTTGAAAAAAAACGTTGTATGGCGGACCCTGTATAAAAAAATTTTATTCTTATTTTTTTTGCATCTAAAAAAAGTGGTCGCTTTATTTAGCCAAGGGCGTAGGCAGGATGAAAATTAGAGGGGTAGCAAGACTTTATAACATTTTTTTTAACCATATCTTCCATTCATGCATTTTTGGTGTCAATGAACATAGTTGAAAATTAATGTATGATGCCTTATTACCTGATGTTTTTATATATAATCGAGCAAAATTTGAAAGAGATATTCAACTAATGTATGTCAAACAAACGCAAGCCATTAGCTCAAATAAAGCTACATTAATTGATGTCAGGTTAAATTCATTGTTAAATATATTGTCGATTAAAAATTGACTTTAAAAAAAATCAACAACAAATACAAAAACTCGAAACTAAGGAAAACTCAACAAAATAATACAAAAAATTAAAGTAAAGTAATAAAACGAGAATTAAGGTGCAAAAACACAATCTACAAAATACCAAGCACACTTCTCCAACTCACAGAGTTAGCGCTGGCTGCTAAACATATGGTTAGAGCTGGGTTGTAATGATTCCTTTTGAAATTAATTCCACCTCAATTTCGATTATTTGGAATTAGGAATTGGTAATTGTATATCTCAATTCCTCATGAATGTAATTGGAAAAAATCGTCAATTCCATTACAGGAATAGTAATTGGTAATTGAACACCTCAATTCCTTAGGAATAGAATTGGAAAAAATTGCTTTGTTAGTAGATTAATGAAATTTTGTGCAGGGGTATGAAAGTTGTACAGCAAGCACCTGGCAAAAAGTCAGCGGGATTGGACCAGTGTTGCCAGAATTATTTTGCGAAAAATCCCAAATTTTTTTTTAAAATCCTTTTTCATCCCATATCCTAGAGCAAAAAATTCAAAAACAATGATTTCTATAATATGATATTTATTGCATTTATTTTTGTATAAAAGTTATAATACAAAATACTTATTAAGTTAGGTAAAATAAGGTCAAATAAAGAAAATAATAAGCCTCGTTTCTCTTGAGATCACAAATCAATCAACCTACGAGAAATACGATTTTAAATCACTGTGTTCGAGAAATATATGTTAAACAGCATCAATTAAACTGATATAGGCATTTTAAATGATTAAAACTACTTATTTTTTATAAAGGAGATTTAATAAAAGAAGATTAATTTTAAGTGATTTAAAATGTTTTTCTCGTTTGAAGTTTTTTTTTAAATTTTTAAAATAAACAAAATAAATTAATATAATATTAAAGGTACACAGAAAAAACACCTTAAAGTTAATATAATTTTGATCCTAAATTGCTTTATTTTGCTAGATAAGCAGTTGTTTTGCAATGCAGCAAAATTATCTTGAAAAATGCCTACAACACCAAGGCAACTTAGCAAATAAAACTTTTTGGGTTCAAAATTGCATTTGTTTTAGATGTTTTTAGCTAGTATTTTTTCTGTGTACTTGAACTTAATAAATATCTGTATTTAACAATTTCAAATGTTTATCAGAGCAAGGATAATTAACAGAGCTTATGTTATTTTTTTTAAAAGCTGATTTAATAACACAGACTGCATTCATGCTAACTTCACTTAATTTGTTTCTTTTTTTAGTTTTTAAGTCTGTTACTATAGAAAATATGCGTTCAGCATCGGCATTGGAATGTGGCAATGCTACTATAAATTCGTAAACTTTTATAAGGTTTGGAAACAGTTTGTCGCCATTGATAGCTGTTTTGTTAGCGACAGACTTCCAAAAATCGGAAATTTTGCAATTATTTGTCAAAAACTCATTTTTTTCGATTTCATTAAAAGAATAAGGTAGGTCATTCCACTCATCATTTAATGAAAATTTATCGATATCCACACAATCAATACCAGATAAAGTTTTTGAATGTGTTCTTTTGTCTTTAAAAAGAGCATATTTTGGTTCTAAAAATTCCAAAGTTATGAAAAAATTATCATTAATTGGAAATTTTTCTAAAATTTTTGCAATACAATTTTTAACAAAATTCGCGCAGTTTATTTTAACTAGTTTTGCTTCTTCAGGTTCAATACAAGATGCACTTTGTAAAAATTCGCTATTAAAACACATTTTTTCTGGAGACAATTCAGTGTCTTCATTGACAATAGAATCAAAACTTATATCATTTCCTGAGGAAATGAGTTGGACGGTTTCACTTTTTAAAATAATTCTGGAAAGTTGTATTAATAATTGTTTTGATTCCTCATACAATTTATGAATAAGAATTTCTGTGCCTTGAAATAGACAGTTAAATCGGTTGAATTGGATTAAAATTGATTTTAAAAACAAGATATACAATTTAATATATGGTTTATTAAGTAATTCCGATATATGCTTGGCTTTTTTCCTTCCAGAGAAATTTGCCTCATAACTAAAAAAGTGCTGTAAGACCGTCCAATTCTTTAATAAAACAACTAAGCAAGGATGCATTGAAAGCCATCTTGTTGCAGCCGGAGACACTATTTTATTATTGGATACATTAAATTCCTCTTGATATTCTCTTAAATGTGCGGAACATTTTGGGCTTTCAGATATATATGTCCCTATATCCCTTACCAAGGTCTCGCACTCCTCTGGTAAGAACCGTTTGCCAGCTTTAAGTACGAGCACCGGCGCATGGCATATGCATTTCATAAGTATAATTTTATGATCAACATGTTTTTGCATATGGGAGTAAAATGAATTATTACGCCCGACCATAGCACTCGCACTATCAGATGCCAAAGCAATAACATTTTTAAAAAGTAAATTTCTTTTTTAAAAAAGGGACTTAACCGCATTGAACATAGCTAAACCGCTGCAATCAGTAGCATCCAGCTCCAGAAGCTGTAGTAACTGCGTATTTACTGCATGTTCTTTGACATACCTAACCAGGATGCACAGATTTTTTTTTTGTGTGATACGTCAGTAGATTCGTCAACAAATATCGAAAATTGGGTGTCCTTAAGATCATCATCAAGGTTATCGCTTTCCACCTTGCAAATCACATTGCTTATGACAGCAGTGCACTTAGTTCGGCCCAGCTTTATGTCCTTTGCAATCGCGGAGTCTACAAATATATCCTGAAGTAAAGGCACCAGATCATCCACAATACAAAAAGCAACATTGTGGGTAGCAAAAAATGCAGACAGCTTTATTTCAGCAGCTTGGACCTTTTTCAGGTGGATAGCAGAACCCGACTGTTGAATAAAGCTGCTAGTTGATGGAGTACTACGGAACGCACGTAAATTTTTAGCATGTTTTGCTCTGTTGTGGTGCCGCTTAACCTCGGTGATACCACATGCAAAAGATATCCCACACGCTTTACAGAAAGCCTTGGTACTGCAGTTTTTCACAGGATGCAGCCAATCTTTGTATGCCTCATCCTTCATCCAAGATGTCTGGAAAGTTTTGGAGTTAACAATTTTTCGCTTTTTTATAGTTGGCTGCACACTGTCTTCTGATGAACTGGAGCAATTTGAGCTATTATCCGACATTATTCAAGATGTGTTCTGTAAATTAAATATTCAGTATTTTTTAATAGTTTTAAAATAATTTTTTAACAAACCACTGATCGACACCGCAACGAATATCTGCTAGCTCTTTTAAACTCAGCGCGATTAAGTTGTTTTGTTATTAACTGCTTGTTTCTTTACACACACTTGTTTTGATTGCGTACAACGAGTGTTCGTCTCTTTTTCGTTAAGTTTACTGTCAAACATATGTTTTGGTGGTGTTCACTGCGCTCTCAAGCTTTGCGAGTGCGTTCACAAAAATAGAACTTCACTTTAACAAAAAATCCCTCAAAATTCTTAAAATCCCTTTGTCCCTTTGGGGGGTCGAAAATCCCATAAAATGGGATATATCCCACGTTCTGGCAACACTGGATTGGACCAGGTAGCGTGGCGGCTATATATGTACTTTGTTGTAACTCAAAATCTGGTATGAAATTAATAAATTGATATCTTCGATAATACATTTATTTGTAATATTTCAGTAAGCGACTAACAGTCGAAAAACTAATGAAGTAGTTTTGAGTCAATGAAAAAGTAATTAACTTTTACATGAATTTAATTGCGAGCTTTGGATCAAGTAAATTCTTAAGAAGGCAACAACAACAACAACAACTTTTATTTACAATTCCTGTAATAGAATAGACGATTTTTTCCAATTCCATTTATAAGAAATTAAAGTGTTCAATTACCAATTACAATTTTTACAATGCAATTGACCTTTTTTTTCAATTCCATTCCAAGGAATTGAAGTGTTCAATTTCCAATTAGAGTTCTTGTATTGGAATTAGTGATTTTTTTCCAATTACGTTCCTGAAGAATTGAGAGCCACAATTACCAATTCCTAATTCCATGGGAAAAACGGAAGTGGAAAATATTTAAAGCAGTCTGATATTGACAATTCCTAGATTTATTCGGTTACTACCGATACTCAAACCTCTAATACAAACGGTATTAAAAATAAGTTATTTTCATCTACTCCATGTAAATATCTAAGTTTTTAACTATTCGTTTGAACAGTATAAATTTCCATAAAATATTAGACACATGCTAACCAGCTTGGACGAAATTACACAATATCGCTTTAAAAATACTGATTTGCTTTTGATTTTTCTAGCTATAGATACAAATAAAAATGATTTAGGGGGGAAGTTACCTACGCCCCCTCAAACATCAATCTAATCTTCAATTCACTGTACTCTGGCAACGAAAAGAGTGATAACAAACAAATGCAATCTACGCAAGATCTTAGCGATGGTTTTCAACAGTGTAAGGAACAGATGGCAAATGAAATTCTTTTATCATATCCAAAACTAAATGCACCAACATCTCTTTGGCTCGATTCGTCCGATACTGGCATGGGTGGTGTATTGCAGCAGCAGATTGAAGGTGAGAAGGTAAACCCAACGCAAGAAAAATAAAGCACTTGTGATCGTGAACTACTGACTGCATATTGCGCTCTAAAACACTTGAAATATTTTTTGTAAGGAAGACAATTTTCTATATTGACTGACCCTTTGATTTATATTGATCTATATTGATAAGCCCTTAAATTATGATTTTCGACAAACCATAAATTTTCTTTAAACAGCACCAAAAAATACTCAATTCATAAAGACGTTTAGCTTTCAATCTAAAAGTGCGTTCGGCTAACAATTTCGAGGACAAATATCGCTACTAAAGTAATCACTCTAAATCATAAAAAACAACAATTTAACCATACATTTTTGACTAAAATATTAAAAAAGAAATTAATAAAAAAATTTGTCTTCGCACATTGCATGGCTCAAACTAACTACCTCTTGGTTAATATAATGGGTGATCCAATAAGAGCTCTCTACTTTGTTTTCTAAATAAAATACATAAAAATCAATGTATTGATGTAAATTTTTATTTGGAATGATAGTTCGGTTGCTACAACTCAATGTTTAAAAATTATTTCGTTCAAATGTTGCCCACGACTAGCTCTTAAATGGTCCATTCTGTGGGTTCAACTTTCAAATTTCGACAAAATTCGAAATTGGCGACGAATCGATTGTTCACGGTTTTTACGAACACCCTCTGCTACTGCAGCAATATTCTCAAAATTACGGGCTCTATGCACTCTGAATAAATGATGAATGCCTAATAGTGTAGAATTGGTTAGAAATTTGTTGATAGTGTTACGAATAGTGCGCTCAGTTGGACGCTCATAACGACCAAAATGATGTTGAAGAACTCTATAACATTCTCTAAGTGATGACTGATTTTGGTAATAAATTTCCACAATTAATAAACGTTGTTCAGGAGTATGTCTACTCATGATTGAGTACTGAATACTGAATACGCATGAATACTGAACACAAACGTCATATGGACAAGCCATTTGACACATAACAGCTGTAAAACAACCCCTGTTGAAAAACTGACCTCGTATTGAAATCGCCGTTTACTAACCGTTTAGCCAAATCGTTTATCGACGCGTCTTGTTACTCGATTTAAGTGCATACTTAAAAAAATTTAAATTAAGTACGGCACATAGAATATTTTAACTACATGATTAATACACTGATATTATAGTTGAAAAGTGTTCAGGCAATCTTTGTTTGCTATGTTTCTAATTCACGGTAACTTTTTCATAGGTTGTTGGCTTCAAAATATGAATCACATCAAGGACGCTTTTTGGACTCATAACACGAGGGCAATTCTGTAAGTTCTTGAACTTCTTGAATAAAAGTTATTTTTTTCGACAAAGAAGCGTTTTATTTCTTAGCAAAGTCTCCTTTTAGATCGATACATTTAGTCCAGCGTTTATCTAATTTTTTTATTACTTCCAAATAATAGGTTTATCAAGGTCCGTAATATTGGCTTTTCTTTCAGTGATAACCTCTTCATTCGACCCAAATCTCTAACCGCAGAACCATTTTTTCTGGTTTGGAAATAGGATATAGTAACAGGGTACTTAATCTTGAGAATATGTAGGATGAGGATAGCCATTTATAGCCCAATTTATGGATTTTTGCCATGACGACTACAGACGTGGACGTCGCACAATGGGCCCAAATGGACGTTTGCGTCTCATAAATGATTTTTCAAAATTGCTTCTGCAGCCTGTATCATTATGAAAATAATTTAAAAAAAGGTCAAAGTTTGTACTGCAATGAACATTTTATAAAAAAATTGACACCTTTCAGTTATATGGCATGCTAAAGTGTCCTCAAGACGCAGTTCTATATAACCAGCGAAATGAAAAACGTTTTTAAACGAATTTTTTTTGATTTTTTTTTTTAAATTGATCATGCAAGTAATATATACCGTTGAAAAGCTTAAAGTTTAAGCTTTGAGAAATAATAAAAAAAAAACAAAAAAGTGTTTTATTTAATAAATTTAATATTTCTTATCAATCTGTTTTTTTTTACTTTTTTTAAAATTTTTATTAAGGTTTAAATAGTTGCGCTGTCTTGCGCTGTTTTCTTTCATAGTGCATTTGGTTCCTTAGTGTATTGGAAATAAGACAAAAAAAAAAGTAAATTGCTCCAATTTTTCTCTTTTTGAGAAATTTAAATTTTCATAACGTAGGTGCAAAAAATGTCCCATAAACTTTAAATTTTTTTTCTTCTATAAAACTCGATGCAGTCGCAATTGATAATTTCGTTAAAATCTGCATTATTTTCAAATACATGTTTATCTTGAAGAAACCAGTGGCGTAGCAATGCAAAAGGGGACCTAGCTGCCCCTTCTAACTCATCACATATTATGAACTTGTGTTTTTGGGGTTTGTATGGTAACTTTCCACAATTCAACTATTTCTTTAATTTTTTATGGATCCCATGCCTTTGTCCTGCATCGTATTATTTTATAACATATGTTGTCTGGTTTATATCAGAATTCTTCAACAAATAAGACTTTTGGGTTGATGTGTTGTTTTCCGTGATCATGGTTATATATGTGGAGTATGGAGTCTGCCCCATAATCTCACGCATTTGGTGCCTCACTTTTACCATACACAGCAAAACACTTTACGCAAACTATTTTACTTAATTACTAGCGAAGCAAAAAAACTCGTTTCATTTCTAAGGTGCATTTCGACAAACTGTCGAACAGCAATGAATATTGAAATAAATAAGAAGCAACTAGAAAAGATGGCAGCCTTGGTAGAGTTGATGGCGGTGATCTATAAATAGCCTACTGTTTTGAAGTGTCATATGATTAAGTAGCCAATTTGAACGTTCAATTTGTTCTATATAATTTAAATGAATGAATTACAAATGTGTGAAATCGTATGCGACTTTAAACAGTGAGTTGATCACAGCTTAATCACTCAAAGACTACTGAAGAAGAAATGTAGCGATTTCCGAAACAGACGATAGCGATCTCCGAAACAGTCGGCTAAGTGATTGACTCTATGCAAAGTTGTTGTTGGCTTATTAAAAACGTACTTGATCTAAAGCTCGCAATTTAATTCATGTACAAATTACTTTACTTTAAATTTAAAATTTAGATTTAAGACTTTATATTTAAGATTTCAAAAATTATAAAAATTTCTATCAAAAAAGATTTTGGAAAAATAGTTTAAATAATTTATTGAATATCATAGAAAATATACTTTTAATTTGGCTTCATTATTGCAAGAAAAGTAACACAACTTTGAAACGTGAACTCGTATTTTTTAACTTGATTAGTACTAAAAACTAAAATGGATTTGAAAAAAAGTAAGCCAAGTGATTTATTAAATTATTTTTTTAAGTATTTTTTTTTTAATTTAAAACAAAATTTTGATACTAAAAACTAACATGGGTCTTAAAAAAGTTGTTAAAATTATGTATTGAATATCATAGAAAATATATTTTTAATTTTGCTTCATTATTGCAGGAAACAGAAAAATTACTCAATTTTGAAACGCAAAATCGTATTTTTGAACTTGAAAAAATTAGTACTAAGAACTGAAATGGATTTTGTAAAAAAGAAGTTCAAGTTATTTACTGAATATCAAGGAAAGTAAATTCCAAATTAGGCTTAAATATTTCAAGAAACAAAAAAGTTACAGATTTTTTAAAGCCAAAATCGTATTTTTTAAATTTAAAACAAAATTTTGGTACTAAAAACTAAAATGCATTTAAAAAAAAGTAGTTTAATTATTTATTGAATATCACAGAAAATATTTTATAAATTTGGCTTGATTATTGCAAGAGACACGAAAGTTAGAAAATTTTTAAATTCGCATGTCAAGCCATGATCGTATATTTCTTAATTTTAAATAAAATTTTGGTACTAAAAACAACATGGATTTTGAAAAAACATAGTTCAAACGATTTATTGAACATCATAGATAATATATTTCAAGTTTGGCTTAATTATACCAAGAGACAAAAAGTTACAGATTTTTGAGACGCAAAAGTCCATTTGGGGCCACTGTGCGTCGGTTCGTTGTCATGGAGAAATATCACTTTTTATTCGGTAAATGTGGTCGTTTTCGTTTCAAATCAATTCTAACATTCCACCAACAGCTGTGAATAATATTCGCCGGTTATCGTTTTTCCTTTTCAAGATAATCAATGTGAATGACTCCGCATGCATCTTAAAAACTGACACCATGACCATGTTGGTCAACAGACCCACCTTCATGGAATTCTTTGGTGCACATACACTAGGGTGGGGCACTTTGAACATCAAAATGGGCGCATCGCGTTTCTGATTCTTGGGATTGCACTGAGCAAAAAAGTCCACTAGACCGTACGTCTACGGTGAAAATCGAGCTTCCAGATTTTGACTTGCAGTTTTTTCTCAGACTTTTGTCACTTTTTTTTGGATATTTTTTGGATTTTTTTTTGGACCATTGAGATTTTCGATCCAATACTAAGACAAAAATCTCAATGGTTTGGCTGTTATCTCCAAACAGCCAAAATATCCAAAAAAAAGTGACAAAAGTCTGAGAAAAAACTGCAATTCAAAATCTGGAAGCTCGATTTTCACCGTAGACGTATGGTCTAGTAGAAGTTTTTGCTCAGTACAATCCCAAGAACCAGAAACGCGAAGCGCCCATTAACACTTTTTGCCTTCCATACTAATCGCCCCACTCTAACTTACACCCAGAGAAATCCACTCCTTGATCTCTGGTGTGCTGTGATTTATCCATGTTTTGTCTACGGTGCAACAACTCTTTCGGATTGCGATTGAGCATCGTTAAACACTCCTTTGAAGTGGTCACACGTTAGGTCTGGTTTTAGATCTGGTGGAGGTCTTTGGTTCGTCACGAGTTTCTAGAGAAACCATTGAATTAACTCTCAGAAATTTGTATTGAAATGCTTTCATTGAATGACTCAGGTGAAATGTCACATGTTTCTACAGATTATTTCGTCATATTGAGTTCTGAGTCGAGCCAAAAAATGCTTTTCTTCGATTCGATTAGCCATAAAATTTAAGATTTTCTTCTTACAAAAGCCATTCATTGGCTTTACCAAAAATTCATTGATTTTATTGAAAGTGACGGCTTCGAGTGATTTTCGATGATCGAGTATTTTTTTTCTACCGCCCACCAAAAAATGCACCCCAAATCATTAGCATTTAACTTGTTCATATTATTTAACACTTGAGTGAATTTCTCTTTACAGATATTAAGGAAAAAATAAAAAATCTAAAACGATTTTTGATTTATTGACTGATTGCTGCAGTACCAAATTTGGGTTGAAATGCATTCGACCAGAATGAAAAAAATTTGAAGTGTGTATTGAGTGTATACATTGAGAGGGTTTGTCTAAAATAATAAGTAACAAAAAAATAAAAAATAACTCTTTGGAGCATAAAGAACATTGCAAAAAAAAATATCCATGTTTTGCCAAAAAATTTAAATTTAAAACTTAATCCAAAAGAGATCAAATGGAAATACATAAATCTTGCTGTGCGTATGAAAGGTTTGTTGTATTGTGTAAAAATTTAGTTTAAATAATCGAAGCGTAGGATTTGCTGGGAGAGGGTGTGAGCTTGTCTGGGCTCTGTTAGTGCAAATGTGCGTAACGGACGTGACAGACACAATGTTGTGTGGATGAGTGTGGGTTGTGTGTTTGTAAGTGTGTGGCCTCGACCTGCTGAACTTTGATGCTTTGGATGTGTGAAAAACGCCATCAATAATGCTGAGCGGTGGAGGGCAGAAAAATCGATGATATCGGATTGGATCAGATGCTAACCACATTGAAATTCAAACCACTTTTTTTTGTTTCTTTAAGCATTTTGCTTAGGGAAATATTAATGTTTGGTGTTTATGGCTTTTTTGTCTGAATAAACTTGAAAGGGTGCGCAGAGTGGTTATCAGAAATGTTAACGAGTTCGAATACTTGTAACATGAGACGATAAGGCTAATCAATGACGAATAAAAAAGATTATGAAGAGGGTAAAAATAAGAAAACAAAAAAATTGGTCTTTAAAAAATGCATGAATAAAATATACGAAATTAAAAAATTATCCTCATACAAGGAGAAAATCCATTTCAAATTCAAAATAACACAAACAGAAAAAGATTTCAAAGAAATTTCTAAAAGATTTGCACAAAACCATCCGTTTTTTTTTTCTACAAAGTCACTTCAAATCCTTAGCATTTGCCTCAATAATAAAATTCTGGATGTACTCCTTCAAATACACAACTATTTTCACATACAAATAAATACCAATTCAACTGAATTCATGATAAGATTTTCACAAAAAAAAAACAAAACTTATTGAAAAAAGAAAGCCAGTCAATAGAAAAGGGATATCTCAATAATGAACCAATTGAAATGAGAAACGAAAGAAAAAAAGAGGCTCCAGTTAAAAAAGACATCCCTAAAGTACAGCTATTAAGTAAAGTACCGATGGTACCCAAAGAAAAGTTCAAAGATTAATTTGCTTACATCTTGCATGCATAGAAAAAAAAAACTAAAAAAATAATAAAGCACCAACCCACACTTCAAAGTTGTACTCGCTCAGCACTTTAGTGATATCTATAGAAAATATTGTAAGGATAAGCATGAGTATAAATAACATTATGTATGTATGTCAGTCTTGTGCGTGGATATGTCTCTGCTTGTATCCGCAGAGAATGTAAAACTTTCTATGGTCGTCGCATTTTACAAGCATATCAAGATAAGTTTGATAACAGGCTCAACATACCGAAAAACAACAACCAGCAACAACAACGTTAAAATTTCAAAAACACCAGCACCAAATTGAACAACCGTGGTTCACTCACGCACACTCCGTATCAAAGTCATTCAACGTACCAACTTCTTCCTCATTGGAAACTTTATCTGAAATCTACTCCAGAAAAAGTTTCTAGTTGCTGTTGTATTCGTATGTAAAGGATAATTTGATAAATCGTTACGCAGTAGTTTTTTTTTAAGTTTTTCGTTCCATTTTCCCCTCATAAAGTTTGAGTAATAGTTGGCTGTTTTGAAAAAAAAGTACTTGAGTTGAGTTGCTCAAAAGTTCGAAATCAATTTCAAACATTGTCAATGCAAAAGAAAATTACTAAAGATATCTACAGCCCGAACAGGCTAGTCATATGTCGGGTAGTTTTGAGAAGCCAGGAAGTTAGATGAAACCATTGATGGTTAAACCATGTTAAACTTGTATGTGCCATGAGTATGTCAGCATCTAAGCGCTGTAAAAACACTAATAATCCTTGATATGGGCCGTAATGTGATGTGAAGCTGCTGTTGTAAGGACAACATGAAGAAGTACTTCAAAGTTAAGAAAAAAACAATAAGAAACATAGAGCACGGAAGTACTATCAACATTTTAAATGGTTAAAAGTAAATGCTAAAACTTTGCTGTAGTCGCTATTATAAAGATAACAACTCTTAATTCATACGCACAATGAAAAATATAAAGTAATGATGCCAGTTGACAGGATTTTCTCAGTTTTTTTTGGATTACTGTTTCAACTCAAACGAAGTTGAGGGAATTTGAAGCGGGGGTTTGAAATGAAGAATCTGAATAAATTATATATATATATTAGGGCGGGTCGATTTGTAGGGAGTGAAAAAATTCACCAATTTCTCTATGATTTCCATATTCTATGGGTTATTCCATGAAAATTTGCCGAAGGAACCATACCTCTATCGTTAAAATCGAGTCCCCTACTTTTTGTTGGTAAAAAGTTCAAAAGTTACGGGCATTTTTGTCCAAATTTTGGACCATTTTTCCATTTTTTTCATGATTTTGTCCAAGAATATTACTTTCATGGCCATTTTTTTGGCTCAATCCATTATTTAATTCAATTTACAATTCAAAACGAAGAGTTTAAGCCCAAATTTATCGAATTCGGTTGATTAATTCATGCGATATTGCTAAAACAAAATAACACATAAAACCAACTTTTTGATTTTTTTTCCCTTTTTATTTTTTTTTTTCTATAAAAATTCAAATTAAGAGATAATAAAGTATCTATCAACCTATTATCAAAAAAAATATTCAACTTGAGTGTAGTTTAAGACAAAATGTGAAAAAAACATTATTTTTTCTGAAAGTCTTGTTTGCTTTCAAGTCTTAGTGTTTTCGTACGGCTCTCTAATGTCGTCGCCATAGCGCCTTCTACATTCTTTCCTGCAACTCGTTTAGCAGTGGCAGCCAGCAAGTGGACATGTCTTTCCGTTCCTTGAATGTGTAAAGGAATTTGTGGATCATCGAACGGTGGCACTTCGTAATTTAAATATCCCTCCAAATGTTCATACGAATAACTTTGCGTAAACGGTGGTTCGAATAAAATGGTATCGTCATTTAAATCAATCATATTTGTATATTCCGTACAATTGAAGTTTATAAGAGATTTTTTATAAACTCTAAGTTCCGTTGGGTCGACAATATCTCTTCGGTAATGTAAAATCTTCTTTATAGCAATGTTTCGTTTTTCCATTCTATCATCAAACAACATAGATAGCAAGATATTTTCTGAGTGTGCAAAATATGGATTATCTTGAATTACTGTATTTACAACTCCAAGTAAATTCGGTGGTAAAAATCGTGTCCAAGTAATAAATTTAAAAAGTAATGTACTACCGTATGCGGCAGAGCTATAATACTTAACATTGAAATACATTGGCGTGTATACTTTTATTATATAGTTAGCCACAATTTTTAAATTTTCAGTTGGATTATTAGTTGTCACATACAACCGTAATAATCTATTGGCTTTGGTCAGCCAACGAGAATGTGCAATTGGCCCTGGTTTTATGTGAGACAAATCCGAAGGAACCACACCATTAGAAATTGCATTGGCCATTAACATCAAGTACCTCGAATCGGTAGATAATTCTTCTGGATTTAAATCACCAGGAGGCATATTTTCCAAAGCGATTTCCTCAAAATCGGTTACCACCTGAAAAGAAAACATAAAAGCTAAAAAATAGAATGAAAAATGGTAAAGAATCAGCTATAAAAATTACATACCGGAAGATTTTCACAATCAGCAATTTTTGAGCTCAACTTTCCGGTAGTTGATCGTGGTCCAGTGGTGGTTGATTTGTCTAAAGTGTCAAACAAATGTCTAAACGGAAGCTCGTTAAAGTGCAGAAGACACACAAACCAGTGCAGTGGTCTCTTTAACTGTTTTTCGAATAGTCGCAAAATTCCACCGTGTACGCCAGTATTTGTTGGTTCACCATCAGCGCATATGGCAATTAATGAATCGAGAGACAATTGTTTTTCTTGGAAGAATTCGATCAATTTGTTGACTTTGCTTGCCGCAGTTTCACTTGCTTGTTTTGTGTAGCCTATCAATTGAGATTTTGGTTCCCTCAAAACAACTAGATGAGGTTCTTTAACCATCCTTGGATGCAATTTCTCATCAATTTTTTCTACAGTTAGAGCATCATTTTTCCTGCCGTCGAATGAAAATGATATCAAATTCGAGCCATCATACCGCTTACGAAGTGCGTCTTGTCTCCATTTTTCTCTTTCTCTACGAAGTTTACTTTTATCCATGATGACAAGATTGTCATGAGCGTCTTTTACGCCCAGGTCTTCCATCAGAGCTGTTGCCAATGCTGATCCCATTCTGTCATGCACACCAAATCTGTCACACATCATTGCATAGTTTTTAGTATTGTATCTGGGAGTGTATGTTTGTGGTGGTAGAACTAAATCTGAACCTCCTCTCACATCAACTTCCATTTCGTCATAATGTGGTTCGTATGTAGGATCGTTGCTCACTGGGATTGTTGGTATAGTCGTTGGTATCGTCTCTTCACTTCCACTATCGTGTTCCGGTATCGTTTGTATTCTGTCATTATATTGATCGCGCATGAAATCTTTTAAGTTTTCTGGGATAGATCCACATGAGCAGTCGTTTTCTTTCAAGTTGCATTTACATTTTCCAATGTTGAATAATTGGTTTGTTGATTCTACGAATTTTTTGAATTCTGTTGCGCATTTTACTCGTTGTTTATCTGCATTACCATATGCGTCAAGCAAATTATTCAATTTTCTAATGATGCTACCTTTGAGTATAAGTTCAATATTAAGTTGATTCCAAATTTCTAACAATCTGTCTGCTACTTGGGGAGTAAATGTTTTATAGGAATACATTTTGCTTTGGGCTTTTGAACGTTCGGCCAAGAAAAAATAGTGTTTCAATATATCTCGTTATAGAAAAAACATCATGAGAGACCAAATGTTGCAAACTACTGCGCTGGGTATCTGTTGGATTTTGCGATGAACCAGGCTCTGAATCCATTTTTTAAACCGTCACTAAAAGAATTAAATATGTTTTTCATAGAATAATAATATAACTATTAACTATAATAGTTAGCAATGTTTTTACACTTACCTTTAAATCTTTTCTAAATTTCAAAATAGTTTGATTATTTGTTAGTTATTTCAAGTAACACTTCACTGAAATGACGCTCAAACAAAACTAGCATACACTGGAATATTATAAACAAACAAAAATAAAGAAGTCTATAAAGAAACTAAAAACAAAAAGAAATAAATAAACATAACACAGGGTGTGCACCCTGTGAAAAATATGCCAATAATGTAAAGCGCAAATCAGTCCAGTCGTAACGTAAGGTTCGTATGCTTCGTAAGTCAAAAAAATTGAGCCAAAAAAATGGCCATGAAAGTAATATTCTTGGACAAAACATGAAAAAAATGGAAAAATGCTCCAAAATTTGGACAAAAATGCCCGTAACTTTTGAACCGTTGGACCAATGTTGGAGATTTTTTTTGTAAATTGATCAAAATGAGCTCACCTTTTCAACGCGCCTACTGGCCGATCGATAGTTTTTGAGTTATGGATGTGAACGTGTAGGTAATATTTCATACGAACGTCAATTTGGGAAAAAATCTACCAACAAAAAGTAGGGGACTCGATTTTAACGATAGAGGTATGGTTCCTTTGGCAAATTTTCATGAAATAACCCATAGAATGTGGAAATCATAGGGAAATTGTCGAAAAATAAATCGACCCGCCCTAATATATATATATGTTAATTATTTACAATTAGTATCGCCTGTGGTCGAAATTCGACCATATTAAAATCGATTTTTCGTTTGTTTTATTTTTTTTGAAAAACGCCTTGAAAAGGGGAAAATTCAGAAAAAGAATATATATTTATTAGTAAATTATTTATAAATAATATCACCTGTGGTTGAAATTCGACCACATCAAAATTGATTTTTTTTTATTTGTATTGAAAAACGTTTTGAAACGAGAAAAATTTAAAAACGGAATAAACAATATCTATTTGTAAATTATTTTTAACAAGTATTGTCTGTGGTCGACCATATCAAAATTGATTTTTATTTTATTTTATCTTAACTGAAAAACATTTGGAAGTTCGAAACATTAAGATTAGGGATAAATCATGTCTATTTGTAAATTCTTTTTTACTATTATTGCCTGTGGTCGAATTTTGATCATATAAAAATTAAGTTTTATTTTGTTTTGTGTTTATTGGAAAAGTTTTGAAACGGGAAAAATTAAGAATCGGAATAAATCATATTGATTTGTTTATTATTTAGATCTAGTATCGCATGTGGTCGAAATTTGACCATATCAAAATCGTTTTTATTTAATTTTTTTATTATTGAAAAATGTTTTGAAACGGGAAAAATTAAGAATCGGAGTAAATCATATCTATTTGTAAATTATTTAGATCTTATATTGCCTGCGGTCGAAATTCAACCATATCAAAACAGTTTTTTTTTGTTTTATTATTATTGAAAAACGTTTTGAAACGGGAAAAATTAAGAATCGAAACAAATCATATATATTTGTAAATTATTTAGATCTTATATCGCCTGTGGTCGAAATTCAAACAATCGATTTTTCTATTGTTTCTTCTCTATTAAAAAAGTTTTGATGCGCAGAAAATTAAAAATTGTAATAAACAATGCATATGTGTAAATTAGTTTAATAACTTGTATCACCTGTGGTCTAAATTCGACCACATAAAAATCCATTTTATTTTGTTTTTTGTATTAAAAACCTTTTGAAACGGCGAATATTAAGAATCAGAATAAATCATATATATTTGAAAATTATTTAGAACTAGTATCGCCTGTGGTCGAAATTTGACTGCATCAAAATCGATTTTTCTTTTGTTTTATTTCTATTGAAAAAGAAATTGATACAGGAAAAATTAAAAACCGGAATAAATCATATCTATTTGTAAATTATTTATAATTAGTATCATTGTGGTCAAAATTCGACCACATCAAAATCGATTTTTATTTTGTTTTATTTCTATTAAAAAAGTTTTAATACGTGGAAAACTAAAAATAGGAGTAAATCATATCTTTTTGTAAATTATTTATAACTAGTATCACCTGTGGTCAAAATTCGATCATATAAAAATTCGTTTTTCGTTTGTTTTATTTGTATTGAAAAACGTTTTGAAACGGGAAAAATTAAGAATCGGAACAAATCATATCTATTTGTAAATTATTTAGATCTTATATAGCCTGTGGTCGAAATTCAATCATTCAAACAATCGATTTTCTATTGTTTCATTTCTATTAAAAAAGTTTTGATGCGTAGAAAATTAAAAATTGGAATAAATAATGTCTATTTGTAAATTAGTCATAACTAGTTTCACCTGTGGTCGAAATTCGACCACATAAAAATCCATTTTTATTTTGTTTTTTGTATTAAAAATCTTTTGAAATGGGGAATATTAAGAATCGGAATAAATAATGTGTATTTGTAAGTTATTTATAAATAGTATCGCCTGTGGTCGAAATTCGACCATATCAAAATCGATTTTTTTTTATTTTTATTGAAAAACGTTTTGAAACGATTAAAAATCGGAATAAACAATATCTATTTGTAAATTATTTATAAAAAGTATTGCATGTGGTCGAAATTCGATCATATCAAAGTCGATTTTTATTTGTTTTTATTTTTACTGAAAAACGTTTGGAAATGGGAAACATTAAGATTAGGGATAAATCAAGTCTATTTGTAAAATATTTTTTACTATTATCGCCTGTGGTCGAATTTTGGCCATATAAATATTAAGTGTGATTTTGTTTTGAGTTTATTGGAAAACGTTTTGAAACGGGAAAAATTAAGAATTGGAATAAATCATATCGATTTGTTTATTATTTAGATCTAGTTTCGCCTGTGGTCGAAATTCGACCACATCAATATCGTTTTTATTTTATTTTATTATTATTGAAAAACGTTTTGAAACGGAAAAAATTAAGAATTGGAGTAAATCATATCTATTTGTAAATTATTTAGATCTTATATCGCCTGTGGTCGAAATTCAACCATTCAAACAATCGATTTTTCTATTGTTTCTTCTCTATTAAAAAAATTTTGATGCGTAGAAAATTAAAAATTGTAATAAACAATGTATATTTGTAAATTAATTATAACTAGTATCAAAATTCGTCCGCTTAAAAATCCATTTTCTTTTGTTTTTTGTACTAAAAACCTTTTGAAACGGCGAATATTAAGAATCGGAAGAAATCATATATATTTGAAAATTATTTAGAACTAGTATCGTCTGTGGTCGAAATTTGACTGCATCAAAATCGATTTTTCTTTTGTTTTATTTCTATTGAAAAAGAAATTGATACAGGAAAAATTAAAAATCGGAATAAATCATATCTATTTGTAAATTATTTATAATTAGTATCGCCTGTGGTCAAAATTCGACCACATCAAAACCGATTTTTTTTATACTTTATTTTTATTGAAAAACGTTTTGAAACTGGGAAAATTAAGAATCACAATAAATTATATCTATTTGTGAATTATTTATAGCCAGTATCGCCTGTGGTCGAAATTCGACCATATCGAATTGGATTTTTCGTTTGTTTTATTTGTACTGAAAAATGTTTTGAAACAAACTAGGAAAATTAAGAATTGGAATAAACATCTATTTGTATTTTATTTATTACTAGTATCGCCTGTAGTCAGAATTCAACCAAATCAAAATCGCTTTTTCTTTTGTTTCATTTTTATTGAAAAACATTTTGAAGCATAGCAGCAGGAAATAGTTGAGGAAATATACACATTAGAGCCCTGCATAGGTGCACTTAAAACCGGCTTCAAAACATTTGTTTATTTCATACTACACTGTACTGAATTCGAATCTGAAGTCAGAATTTTAAAAATAAAAATGGGTAATAGGGCTGCCACCTATTTTTTTTTTTACATATGCGATGCTGGTGCGAACATCAGGTAAAAATGGGTCGCTGAATCCGAATCCGTTGTCAGAATTTAAAAATAATGTAATTTTTTTATAATAGGGTTACCACCTAATATTATGTATTTTTAAAAGGCTTAACATCATTTATCAGTGTTAGGGGGGTCGCTGATATCGAATCTGAAGTCAGAATTTTAAAATTAAAGATGGTGGATAGGGTTGCCACCTTCATTTTTTGCATTTTTATGAATTCGGGGCTAGCAAAAAAAAATTATGCACCAAAAAGGGGTCGCTGAATCCGAATCCGTGGTCAGAATTTCAAAATTATAAAATTTTGAAATAATAAGGTTGCTTTTTAAAATAAAAATGAATTCGTAAAAATAAAAAATTATGGTGGCAACCCTATCCACCGTCTTGGATTTTAAAATTCTGACTTCAGATTCGATATCAGCGACCCCCTAACACTGATAAATGATGTTTAAAACTCTTAAAAATACATATTATTAGGTGGCAACCCTATTATTTCAAAATTTTATAATTTTGAAATTCTGACCACGGATTCGGATTCAGAGACCCCTTTTTGGTATATAATATTTTTGCTAGCCCCGAATTCATAAAAATGCAAAAAATGAAGGTGGCAACCCTATTCACCATCTTGAATTTTCAAATTCTGACTTAAGATTCGATATCAGCGACCCCCTAACACTGATAAATGATGTTTAAAACTCTTAAAAATACATATTATTACGTGGCAACCCTATTATTTCAAAATTTTATAATATTGAAATTCTGACAATGAATTCGGATTGAGCCATTTTTACCTAGTTAATCTTGAAAATCTTGAAGTTGGTGTAAAAAATGTCTAGTTAGGCGCTGACGACCGCTGATTAAAATTATCAAAATGATCCAAATGATCTATTGCCATATATTGCTTTTTGTTTTTTTATTTTATTTATTTTATTGCTCATCCTACCCTAAACGATTAAATTTCATTGCTTGTGGTGTTGACGAACAAAAACACGCCATGCTTGGATTGCCGAGAGAGAAAGTGTGTATTGCTTGTCGTTGTAGGCTTTCGTTTGCTGTTGGGCAAATCAAACTTTCAAGTGTTATTAGATTACAGTCAACTGTGAGCAATGCAATAAATCACAGTGTGTGTGTACGTTCAAATAGATGCACCGACACAGGGCTTTAATACACATCATACTAAGCACATCATCCCATACAATACCATACACATTATTTCATCATCACTACATCATATCAAACTATTATACCATACCAGCATTTTATAAGTAGTAGAAAATATTAATAGAAATAGGAGAAAAAGAAAGACTAAAAAACAAAAGCATAAATAGTAATACAAACAGTAATAGAAAATAGTAGCAGAAATGGTTGTAAAAAAGTACTGTTAATAGTAATAAAAAAAGTTGCATAAGTATACCACACAATCCATACAATAAAATACCTTCATACTATACCATTATACCATAACTCCCATCCATCAGCACATACTATCATATAATACCATACCTTTGTTTTATAAGTAATAGAAATAGTGGTGGAAACAGTAGTAGAAAATAGTAGTAGAAACAGTAGATACGTCAATATAAATAACGAACCGTATCTATACCATATTTTTCTTGCTTTGTTTTTGTTTTGCTCATTTGTATTTGCTGTTGCTTCTTCTCATTTGCATTAACTTTTGCTCATTTCCTTTAGCCTTTTTGCTTTTGCTCGTAAGCCCTAGTTTCTTGCTCTACTTTTGCTATTGCTTTCGCTTATGTGCTTTGGTTTTTGCTCATTTGCTTTTGCTTTTGTGTTTGCTTTTGAGTTTAATGATTTGGGTTTTTACATTTGTATTTTCTTTTGCGCAAACTTTTTTTTTTAGTTTCTTCCTTTGGTTTTTTACTTTGGAGGCCTAATCACTTAACCTTACAGTGGTACACTAACCGAATGTCGTCATACTTTTTTTTTATACTTGTCATATACGTTAAGAACATTCTTATTATGGCACCATAAAATTGATCGTTTTGTCTAAAGTCACAGCGATAAAATTCTATTAGAGGTTTTTTCTAGTTTTGTTGCATTGAGCGGCCTGAATAAAAATATTAGCGGGCGCAAAGGAATGTTTTTGTGTTTGAAGTTAATTTAAAAAAAAGTTGGTAATTTTCATTCGTAGAATAATCACTGCTCGGCCGACGAACGTCCGCTGTACGTCCGTTGTACAGCCGTGATTATTTAAAAACGGTCTCTGTACGACCTCTGTACGACCGCTGTACGACAAGCCAAAACGGGCCAAAAAGTCCTGCAAATGACCCTTGTCTATGTACTCATTCTACGTTTTTCTTCGAAAACATTTACCACAGCGCATAAATCCACCGAGTAATAATTCTATGAAATGCCGTGACGCGCTTGTTACATTCTCTATCTATAAGTTGTTATCTCCGCCGCATTATGACGTCATAATTTTTTAGTTTTTTATGAGAGGGCAGCTTTGTTTGGCGTGTAATAATTTTTACCCTCGCACTTATGCTCAACGAGTAATAATTTCATGCAACAATTTGTCATTTTTGTTGCTTAAGCTTCTCCCTTCGTAATCTGTTGACGTCATATTTTTTTGTCATAAGTTAAAAGAATCAACCTCTAAAGTTGTAGATACAATAACTTTTACCTTTAAAATTTTTGGAAACCACGAGGTTAGACGTAACGTTGCCACGTCAAAAGTATGCAGAAATAGCTTTTAAGATTCCCCAACGGCGGAGTCTAAGTTTTGACTTGATCTAGGAAAAAAATCGGACCTTTGGGTTGCTGCCGCTAATTAGTGGCTTCCCGTTTTCTGGACAACCATGTAGCGTATAATTTTAAAAAGGTTAGTTATTAAAACTACCATGTTCATGATAAAGTCAATCATGCTCATTTGAAAATTTCAAACTGAAAGATGTTAACTCAACCGAGTTCATGATAGTATTAATCATGAATATTTTAAAGTTTCCATAATATATATTATTATTTAAGTGATTGTTTTGATGCTGTAATTATCACATTAGTTACTTATGGAAAAAATGGTTTATTATGAATCATGGTAAAAATTATTTTATTAAATAAATAAATTATTAGCTTCTATAAAAATTATTGTTTTTACATAATTGAATTATGTTTTTTGTTAATTTTCATTGACTTTTCTTTGTGTGTAAAATTGTAAATATTTTAAAAACTATTTAATTATACATAAATATGAAGACGGGAAAAGTTGGAGTTAATACTAGAATAAATGTGTGTGTATGCAAGGAAAAATAAATTTTCCGCCGAAATCTGGCAGCACTGATTCAAACCCTTGTGTTTTGTGTTTTCTTTTCAAGAAAAAAAAAATTATTTTATAGAAAACTGATTAAAAAAGTTTTCTCGGTATCAATGGGAACGGAGGATATTTCTTACATGCAATTCAAAACTTGCTCAGAGACAACTTTTTATTCTACGGCTGCAGAAAACTTGAGCTGTATGTAGGTACAGGTTGATCTGTAAGCCACTGTCGTTAGACATGACAAACACATGGTCGCCAATATTACTTTTTATAAATAGCAAAATAATAGGTGGGTTGCATTTTTAAATAAAAAAATGTTAATTGTGGTTTCTACCAAGAAACCAAAGATTTTGATAAGCTTCAAAAGATATCAAGTTTAGTTCCAACTGAAAAAGTTGAAAAACTATAAATTTGTAGGCATGGGCGTCCGCAGGATTTCTTCTAGGGAGGTGCAAAGGCATAAAGGACTCTAGAATGCGCATCAAGAAAATGTAGCTTATATAATTCTATTTTCTGAGTATTTTGGTACTCATTTTATAAACAGTATACTCACTGGTTTACATAAGCTTGTACACAAAAGAAAATCCGATATATTTTAACAATGGGGTAAAAATCTTTCTCGTTTATTTATTTTTTTGTCATGTAATACATTTCAATAGCCCTTTTGCAAAAGCAAATATTCTTATTTGTTTAGTTGAGTAACTAATGTGAGGTCTGCTTTATCCTAAAATGCTAAAATTAAATCGCATTAATAACTTTTGAGCCCCCAAGTTTTAAACTTTTCAAATAAGAATGCAAAATTACGCAAACAAAAAAATTGTGGTACCATTTTACCTGTGTTAACTAACGCCTGCATATTCACATGTATCTTACATTTTTGGAAAGGTATTTTCGAGTACATTTGCAGAATATAATTTTTATTCGAATAAGTTTTCATTAAGATAGGTAAAACTAAGCAAATGTAAAAATCTTTTTTCCCAATGGGACAGTGCAAACCAATAGCAACACAGCTCTGTTAAACATCGTTGCAGTAGCATACACGAGAGAGAAGAGAGTGATTCAAAACACTTCAACAGAGCTGTGTGGCATTGTTGTTGTTGCTGTTTCTTAATTACTCTCTACAACTGATAACCTGAACAGAATGAAGTAATTTCATTCAATGAACCCAGTGGTAAATAGACACATGACGTAACCAATTATTTCTTTTATACCTGTAGAGTTAATAATTGAGTTTTTGAAGTGAAAACTGCTTCAGGCGCGTTTAGTAATTTTGTGTAGAGGAAAATCTTTACTTTAACGCAACCCTTACTCATGACACGACATCCACAAATTAAGAGAAATGGCGTATTTCATACAGTTTTAGTCGTATTAGCTAAAAATGTATTAAATGTAATAAAATTGGTATGTTAGTGCTATTTAAAAAAAGATGTCAAGACTACTTTCAACGGCTGTTAAACGACAATACTGTTTGTTTTTTTGTTTGTTCGTCCTTTATCCCTTTCAGACCTGATGCTAAGCCACTGAGAATTTTTTTATGATTTTTGGATTAAATGGACTTTATATACTCTGAAAATATATTTGAAGCCAAAACTTTGATATTTTCATGTCCTTTAAGGATTTTCAAGGCCCAAAAGTTTGTACTGAAATAATTTTTTTTTGCGCCAAATGATCTCAAATCAATTAAGATTTTAAAACATATTATTTTATTTGTTAAAATGTGTCCACTTCACTAAAATTTTGCTATTAGTATTTTGGTAAATTAAAAAAAAAAAAACAACTAACGTCCGCTGCTCATTTTTTAAAAAATAAGTGTGATGCGAGAATTCCGTGAATATTTAAGAAACGGCAAAATGGACATCGAAACAATATGAGAAGCAAACATAATAATCAGCGCAATCGATACATGAAAATTTTTTTTACATTCTGATTCTGATAACAGCGGTTACAGAGTACGTAAAATGAGTTGTGGATATGTATTAGCCAAAAGTATTTATCAACGTAATGTTTTTTAACTTTGATAAACGGTTTTCAATAAAAATTAAAAAAAAAACCAAAGACAAATCGATTTTGATATGGTCGAACTTCGACCACAGGCGCTACTAGTACTAAATATACGGTAAAAATTTATCAGACCTACATATCGTCGCCTAAAATGTAGAAAGCTTAACAACAAAAAAATTCAAAATCGTCTATTTGATTGATTATGATAGACCATATCAAAATACATGTTTCTGCAAAATTTTGCACTCCTACAACTAAAAACGACATTTTTTCTAAAAAATTTTTTAAAGTCCCCAGTGCAAACGCTTGAGAAATTTAGAAAGTTTTTTGCTTCTCAAATACTAAAATTAGGAAAGTTATTTTATAAATATTTTATAAATGTTGGCTTAAAGGAATATTACCTAATTAATTTTTCAAATGTATTTTTAATAAATTTAGACTTCTACCTTACAGTGGAAAGTTAAGGTTTTGCATTATATGTCCTGATGTATGGTAATTTTCATAGTAGCGCACGTAACGTTCATACGCATTTTTTTAAGGAAATTAAGAAAAGCAAACAAAAATGTTACCTTTTTTTTCTGGATAGCACTCTGGATTTTTGGATAGCACTCTAATAGCACTATTTTTATCGAAAAAATGGTCCAAAGATATCAGCAAGCAAAAAAGTTCGCGTTACGTAACAGAAAATAGAAGCGATTTTTGTCTGCATCAATAAAAACAAAAATCACTGCAAGTTATTAAACGAGTTTTTTTATGAAAGATATTTTAATATAATCTGAAATAACGTTGCTATATATTCATAATTGTTTTGTTGAAAAATCTTTTTAAATTATTTGTATACAAGCCATGATACATTGAGATACATACGTTACCTTCATAGGTCGCGATACATAGATTTTTCCCTTCAAATAAGTAAAGTTTTTTTTGGTTTTGTTTTATTTTTATAAACCAGAAAAAAATATAAAGTGTAATTCAGGACCGAAGAAATCGATATATAAAAAAATCGATTTAAAGTTTGTATCATTCTAGTAGTTGTTATAGTACTTATAAAATTGAAACTTTTTGTTAAAATTTTGTTACCATTGTTAAATTTTTGTTGCCACTCATCATTTTAGTTGTCATTTTTTTATATTCAAATTGAGATTCGTTTGATAATCTCAAAGTTTTTGCTTCGCTACCTCACATGACACGATAGTGGTTGATATTTCGATTAAAAAGTTAATATATTTTCTAAAATACAAAATAATATTTTTTTTATGGTTAGTAGTTAAGATTGTATATCAATAAAACTAAGCACGTGCCGAAAACGTAAAACACCCTGTAACTTGAAAATGTTACAATATAAGCATAGTATGCTGTAGGAACGAAAAAAAATTTCCATAAGAAATACATTGAGATTTTTAACAACGAACAGGCAGCGAAATTTTTTCTCCAGTTAGTACGCTGAAGAAGCGAAAATTATTGCTATGTTGCCAAATTTCCATTCGTGAGTGTAGAGAAATATCAAAATTTCGCTGTCGATTATATGCCCGTACACTTAATTGGTGCGAAAATTTGCCATTCAACAATAAAAAATAAGCAGTAAGTATGTTTAAGTGTCGAATTTGTTATTTAACAAACTTATTGTTGCATTTATATAGTTTATTGATGTGTAGTCTTGTATTTTATAGGATATAAAATTGCAGCAATAAAAATATGAATCTGTCGACCAGAACAGCAAGTGATTTTTCTCCACGTAAAAATTTTGACTACACAAAAATTTCGCGCGTAGAGTTATATGCCCAAAAATTTTCGTTCCTACAGCATACTAAACTATAGTAGGAAACTGAGTACAGATTTAAAACCAGCGTTGAAAATACATATGATAATGAATGTACTGGGTTTACTGGATAATGGGTTTACTGGATACGAAATTTGTAGACTAGTATTATTTATCCAAACTTATCTGAATATAAGAGTACTGTTATTTTTCGCTCGCAGCTGTACATAAAGAGTGTTCATTGCCTAGGGGGGAAAGTGCCCGCCCCTGCACCCCTGCAGACGCCCGTGCTTGTAGGTAAATGTAGAATCAATAAAAAAAGTCATAATACTACTTTAGTTAAGGGTGATTCTATTTATTTATCCGACACGTATGTATAAATTTATATAAGTATAAACAAAATTTTTGGTTGACTATTTTTTTAACTTTTAACTATTTTTCTTCTATTGTTTTGTATGCACGTTGCACAGTGAGTTATTGAACCCTTAAAATGTGTATTCACCTAGAAGAGGGAGGGAACTTCTGAATTTTTTTTAGTTAGAATGGGTCCAAATAAGAAAAAATTTTTTTTTCGTCCGTCTGTCTGTCCGCCTGTCAACACGATTACAGCCGTAATTTTGAAGCTATTATTATGAAATTTGATGTTTAAGCTTGTATCAAAAATATAAAAATCAGGATTGAAAATAAATCAAATCGGATCAAAACTACGCCTACCTCCCATACAAAGTGACTTTATCAAAACGGTAAAATCTCTTAAAATTCCTCTAAACTTCATAATTGCACTTGAAAGTTTGTATATAGTATGAAAT
The DNA here is from genome assembly GCA_963920525.1 of Dichetophora obliterata. NCBI lineage: Eukaryota > Metazoa > Arthropoda > Insecta > Diptera > Sciomyzidae > Dichetophora > Dichetophora obliterata. Next base: position 227,580,271 of record OY986436.1, on the reverse strand, counting down.
TCAACCAAATCGAATGAAAACCATGAATACCTCTCATACAAAGTGATTTTATCAAAACTGTAGAATCTTATAAAATTTCAAAATTATTAATAAATGGACTTAAAATTGTGCACATAACAAAACAAAATAAAACGAAAAATAACAACAATAATAAATACAGCAAACCAATTATTTCAATTTTTTGCATGAACATAAGTTTTGCATATTTTTCGCAAAAGTGCTGCAATTTTCGCACTTTCTTATCATATTCATATTTCTTATCAGCGCAAAAAAAGCGCAACTTTTTTTTAAGATATTAATACAAGAATGTTTATAGTACAAAAAACTTAAAAAACACATGCTGGATTGCAAAACATTCACAACTATATGCATACGTTTTTAGCCAAAATGCACTGTTTTTTAAGCTTTTGGCCAAAAATATACTAAAAATATATAAAAACATCACATAACAAAAAATAACAAAAAATGCTGCTCTAAAATACTTGATGGTTCCATTTCTAAATTTTGGCGATTAAATTTGTTTTAAAAAATTCACTTTGATTTATTGACATATTACTTCTAGCAAAGAGCGCACGCACAACAAAAAGAAAACGTCAACTTTCAAAGTGCATTGCGGGTATACGGTACAATGTTTTGCAACAACTTTTATACCCTAGTGATGCAGAATTTTATCTTCTTTCATCGAGTACATCGAAATATCAGTATGTACCTTGAAATTTATTTTTTCAATTAATCGTCACTTTCGGTTACCCGGTATCGTACTTTGGTTCAATCAAATCAAAATTTTCATACGAAAAAGTCTCAGCAAAAATTTCTCGGATTCGTTAAAGCGGAACTCGAAACGAATTCGTGTTTCGTGATTGTTTCAAATGCTAAACGAATCCGTATTATTTTTAGAAAATTTTCTTAAAATTATGTGGTAATTAAAAAATGTAATTACTTTTTATTAAAAAAATTTTATTTTTGCATATGAATTAATTTTTAAATTATCTTTTTCAATTTAAGTTACAAATTCAAAATTTAAACATTTCATTGAAAATTAAATGAATTAAAAATTGAAACATTTGAACAAAAAATTATATAAAGGTCTCGCTCTCAAAAAAAAAAAAAAAAACAAACCGAGTTAATAATTTAATAACTAATATTATTTTTCTTGAATTATAAACAAGTGTGCCAAAACCATAAATAAACAAGCAGATCACAATTTTATAGAAATTCTTAAAGAAGGACATGTTGGGAGTCTATCGCACTAGATTTGACCTCTCAAGATCATCATAATTTTTTCAACTTATTTTTAAAGTTGAAGTGTTCGAATTTTGTTGTGCCGACATTAATAAGCCATTTGGCCTATTGCAATGAAAAATAAAATCCACTTTTTTTCAATATAATTTCACGTAAAATAAGCCTATATAAAAAGATTTAAAGAAATAGTAGCGTTTGTATGGTAGCAAACATTAATTGCAGAGGAATCAGTTTTTGACAAAAAAAGGAACGTTAAAATTACCGCCATTTAGCAAATTCTTAACCGATTTCAAAATTCTTAAATTAAATAAATAGGCATTTTTACGTGCAATTAATTTTTGTAAAAATGCAAATGGCATTAATGGAATATTATTTAATGAAAATTTATAGAAACACTATTTTTTTTTAAGTTAAAAAAAAGTACAAAAAATTGTTTCGCTGCACGCTTCGTTTTCTATTTTATCGAATATCTTTTTATATAGCCTTATATTACGTCAAATTCTATTGAAAAAAGCTAATTTTATTTTTCATTGCAATAGGCCAAATGGCTTTTAAAAATGCAATTAATGTCGGCACAACAAAATTCGAACACTTCAACTTTGAAAATAAGTTTAAAAAAATTGTGATGACCTTGAGAGGTCAAATCAGGTGCGATGGACTCTCAACATCTTCTTCTTTAAGAATTTCTATAAAGTTTGGATGTTTATTAAATAATAAAGCTTGTTTATTTATGGTTTTGGAGCACTGTGTTATAATTCAAGAAAAATAATATTAGTTATCAAATTATTAACTGGGCTTTTTTTTTGAGCGCGAGTGTAAAGTTTCAAAATGTTAAGTTAAAATGAATGCCACTACATTATTAATCCGGCATTGAATTAAATAAGTTTTTTTTATAAAACTTATAGGCATGTATTTTTTAAATAATTTTTTTATCAAGAAAATTTTAATTTGATTGAAATGATTTATCCGCTATTGTTTAAGTTTATGTTTGTTTTAATATTCAACATTTACGCGTTAAATATTTTCAAGATTTTCATATGAGAAAGTAATAGCTAAAATTCAAATCGAATTCGATTTCGTTTTGATATTTGTTTGGAATTGATAGCTACCCACCGGGAAAATGAGAATTGATTCGTAAAAAAATCAGGAATTGAATGCATTCTTCTGATGCATTTTAGAATGTATTCCCAAGAATATATAAATTTAAAGCAAAGCCTATGAATTGGAATCAATAAACAAAAAATTTATTGATTCGTTTTTATTGCTGCAGGAATCGATTATGAAGTAAATAACAATTTATAATAAAGTAAATGTTGTTAGATTCCTTGCTTGTTTTTATGGTAAGTGAAAAACGAATTGATTCTAAAACAAATTTTGCTATAAGCGAAACAATAATCAATCTGTTATGATTTATATTTTCTGTTTGTTGTTGTTGTTTTGGTTTTTTCAGATATTTTTGAAAAACGGTTGTTCTGTTGTTTTCCTTTCACGTGTTTCTTAAAAATTTTATGGCTATAATATTTTCTGTTGCATTTGTCACCAAAAAAGTGTTATTGAAATTGCGTCACTTGAAAAATTGACATCAGAAATTTCTAATTAAGTGAAGTATGCAAACCAATTAAAGAGTAAGTAGCTTTCTTTATAATTATTCTTATTTTTTAATAGCAAATTTTTTACATAAACTTCTTCTTCATTTCAAGTTTTCGGCAATGGAGTCCATCATTAAACACAACCCTTTGCCAAGCAAGTTATTATAAGCAAGTTAATAGCAAACAAAGTGCTTGTAGAATTCAATTTTGGGGGCATTAAAGGAAAAAACTGCTTTAGAAGCCTCAAAAATTTAAATAATGTATGGTTTGGTAGGTTATGAAAAACCATCACTTTTTACTTGTTTAAATCATTTTTAATGTTTTTTTAATGCAGATTGCCTTTGCAAGGAAGGATACAACCAAGAACAGTTTCAAAAAGATACATTTGAAGCAAAATTGAAGCAGCAGCCTACTCATAAACATTAACATTTTTGCACTAAATATGGTATTATTATTCTTTCTCATTACCTAATAATTATCTCTCTCATGTGAATTATTATAATATAATTTTTTATTTATTGTTTAAAAAATAATAAAAGATTTTCAACTCTGCTATACAAACCTACGTACTATGAAATTCATTCGTATGAATCTATTCTAAAAGGGCTTCTTAGGGATTCATACTTTTCTCATATCCAAAAAATGCATACTTTTTCATTTAAAAGAATTCATTTTATAAGCAAATAATAGAATCGATTTCAGCAGTGATTCAAGTGGAAGGCAGAAATGAATGTACTACTTTTTGTAGGACATCACAATGTTAAAAATAATCAATTCTAGAATCAATAATTGGAAAAGTGAATTGATTCTTTTTTCATACACAATTGATTCTTTTTTCCCGGTGGGTATTGAACCCATGTACACACACAGACACACAGACACACAAACATACGCACATACAGTGTTGCGCAAAAGAATAGCAACATAATCTGGGGGCAAAAACATAATATTGGGGACACACAAAAATTATGATTGGAATCAAAGCATATATTTATACATCATATAAAAAACACTTCATAATCAAATTTGGTTTTGTTCTTTTTATTAAATTTAATATTAATGTGACTACATTCAATTTGTCTGGAGCAAAATTAATGCAGCATAACTTGAAAAATGTAAAAAGAGAACAGAAGTTTCAAGAATTATCGGTAAAAGTTCCGTTATTGTAAAGTTCCGTTATTGCGCTTGTGAGTCAAAAACATTTAAGTTTCGTTTTGTTTTTGCGCTAGTTTTGTTTTTGCGCTAAAGCTCTACAATTACAAATCATTTCTGAATATAAAAAGGAAAATTCGCAAATATCTAACGAGATCGGTCAATAATTTGCTGATTAATATAGAAGTAGAACATCACAAAAGACGTAACAACAGTACATTAAAGAGGGACCGCCCAAGTACACGACTTGAAGTCCGAAACTGCAAAATAGATTTCAAGCACGGAGGAGGTGGCAGTATGGTCTGAACTTGTTTTTCCTATAATGAAGTTGAACCGCTTCAAAAAATCGATGGAATTATGGATCGATTTGTATATAAAGACATTTTAGAAAGCAAGATGCGACGACATGCAGAGTGAAATATGACGCTTCGGTGAACTTTTCAGCCCGACAACGACCCGAAGCACACTTCAAAGCTCATCAAAGATTACATCAGAGGCAATGGGATTCAAGTCCTTGATTGGCCGGTATGAATGATTTGAATACCATCGAAGATCTTTTTGGGATTTTGAAGGCAAAAGTTTCTGATCAAAGGTTTTTAACAAGACTGCACTGTATGAAGCCCTGCACAGAGCCAAAACAACCTAATAAAATAGAAGAAAATCAATAAGATTTCTCTATGGTTTTCATCCAAGAAGATTGTCTTATGAAAACCATAGAGAAAATTTTATTAAAACTACGAGCTTTTTTTATTAGGCAAAACACATAATTTTAAGAAAAATCTTATTGCTTTTTATAAGAACACTTTCAAAAATAATAAGAAAAACTTATCAAAACTTCTTGGTTTTTAAGAAGAAATCTTATAGATTTTATAAGATTTATTTTTGAAATTTAGTAAGGACATCGTATTGATTTAATAGGATTTCTTTTTAAATTTTAACAAGGAAATATTTTTAAATCAAAACGGAATCTTATTAACCTTTTACCTAGAAATATACTTTTAATTGCCTGTTATATTAAATAAAAAGACATTTTGATGGTTTATTCAAATTTATTAGGAAATAAAATTTGTATATCACGCATTCCGTGTTGCGTACGGGGACATTTTTCAGTACTTTTACGTATATTTTGGTGCATTTTAATGGTAAAATGAATTTAATATTTTTTTCTTATATCCAGTATTGTTCAGTATATGTGTATATATAAATATAAAATTTGGTTTAAACGATTTATTGAAACATTAACCTAAATATAAAGTATCTAGTAGGTTGCATACGGGGACATAAAAAATACTGCAGTTTTAGCTCACTTAACAAAAACTAATTAAGCTAGCGAAATGCGTTGAAATTTGAAGAAATATTTTATTTGTATGTAAAGAGTAAATAGCACAGAATGAATATGGTATTTTAAATTAATTGACAATTCTACACAAAAAAATTAAAAATGAAAACTTCGGTTGCGTACGATGTCCCCAGTGGTTGCGTATTTGGACATGTACGAAAAAAATTTTCATATTTTTACGCACTGTTTGATAAAAAAATTTTTTTATGTATTTAGAATTTTATTTATGCATTTATATATTGTATTGGCGACCGTAGCCTAGTGGGTAGAGTGCGTGGCCCCTAAGCTAAGCAACCGCGGTAGCCCGGGTTCAATTCCAGCTCAGACAGAAAATTATTTTCAATTGAATTAATTTTTCTGTTCGGTCGTCACCTCTCTGAGAGTAAAGCTTCTTGAGAACATGTTGGGAGTCGGCATAAATCACGTAGGTCCAGTTCTCGGCCATTTGTGATCAAACATTTAATAACACGCACAACACAATTGATCAATAGAAGCAAGGTCAAAGTCCTTCCAAGGGCTGAAATGGCCAGTTTATTTATATTATATTTATTTATGTTTTGTAGGCGATGACAATATGTTGCCATCACTCTATACGTCGAAGTGGTGCTGATTTTGTAGGTTAGGTATTCTTTTAAGAAGGTATTTTTTTAGTTAGGTATTCAGCTGCAAATTTGTTTCGTGTGTCTTTAATTCCTTGTTTGTCGATTTGAAACGTTTTTTTACGTTTTTAGGCTTTAATGACTCATATTATAGAAAATTTAATTGATAAAAGCAAAAATATTAATTTTGAAGAGTTTCGCTCTTCAACATTCCATCAAAATTCATTGAAGTGTCCTCAGTACGAAACCAATAAAAGTCAAAAAACATACTTTTATGTGAAAAACTTTGATTGAATCAGGTAAAGCAACTCTGAAAGTTTCATTCGTAAGTATTTTTCTTTATTTGCTTTCAGGAGGCTTTACACTATTAAACAAATTGTCTTTTTGGTTACGTACGGTGGACAAAAAATTTCCGTTTAATATTTTTTATATCTCAGTAAATATACCTATTCATTAATTACAGTTACTTTAATTTATATATTGTATGGTTATTTTAACTACAAAAATAAAAAAACAAAGGTTTCACATAGAAAAAAATGCATTAACTATGCTTTAATTCACACACTAAAATGATAGAATAGACCGTATTTTCGCGTATTCTCATTCCTTCGCCACTCTTAGCGAGTGTGCATGCTCAAAAGTGATTTTTCTTTTAAATATTACTGGACATTGTATGTGCTGAAGTATGGTAAAAAAATATTTAGTTTGCATAAAGTTGATTTTTTAACTTTGCGGTTTACTTTTTTTTACTTTTTTATGTATTTACTTTTTTATGTATATATAAAATACATCTGTCAAAATATAAATTTACAATGGTTGTTTATACGGATTCAAAAAATCTATTCAAAATAAATATTCACTAAAATTTAACAATTATTCTAATGGTGTTACGTTATCAGCTAGATTTGGCGATGTGTCTTTTCATATTATTCCACGGTATTTAAACAGCTCGAATTGGGTAAATGACTTTAAACAGTTTGAAGATTTTTTATATAGTTTGAAGGCTTCGTCGTTTTGCATAGTTGGCGATTTGAATGCACGCGTTTCTGACGCACAGAAAATTGATGAAGACTTGGTGTTAAATACTCCTTTAGTCTCGCACTGTCGTGTTTCAAAAGATAAAATCATTGATGCGAAAGGCAAAAAATTATTGAATCTGCTCGAAGATATTGGTGGTGTGATTATTAATGGAAGGATGTCTGGAGACATTGAGAGCGAGTACTCGTTTTGCGGAGTGATGGGAAATTCTTTAATTGATTATTGCATTGGTTCATACGATTTTTTACAGTTTTTAAAAATTTTTCACATCTCTTGTAAACCATACTCAGATCATATGCCTCTAACTTTCTCTATATCTGCCATGGTTAATCAAAACTCAAAACAATTATCTTTGCCACAAAAACTTAACTGGAATCCAAAAAACATTGTGAAGTATTTTCAATCTCTAAAATACACCTCAAAATGTTTATACTAATGTAAGCTTTTATTTAAATAAATCACTCATTCAATTTACAAAAAGCAAAAAAGAAATAAATTCAAAGTTGTTGCATAAATAAGCTTTTTTAACGAAACAAGCAAGACCGTTTTCAAAAATACCAAAATACCCGGCACTGTCGAGGCCTTCAAAAAAAGTGGCGACATCCTCAATCTCCATTTTTTGAAGAGCCTCTTTCGAATTTAATTCATAAATTCTTCATAATGTCGAAATTGAGTCACTCAAGCCCCACGACTGAAAAATGGCTTGAGTTTCCAGAATTTCAGCCTCGTCGAAAACAAGTTCGGGAACATTATTTATTATCAACATATTTTTATTTTACTTTATATAAATTAAATCCATAAAATGCACATAAAATGTATGAGTTCACTTCACAATTACGACTGAAAGCTAAAGCAAGGAATAAGTAGCATTTTCACCGTTATTACCTTCTCAAAAGGGGTGTTTAATAAGAAAATCTTATAAAACCAGATCAAAAAGATTTTCTTATTAATTAAAGGTGGTCTCTTCTTAAACTTTGGAGAGTGAAGAAAAAAGATTTTCTTATTAAAGTAAAGTATTAATAAGATGAGCACATCATTTTATTCATTTAATAATAAATCTTATTAAAAAATGTTTGATAGTAGTTGTACATTTTTAATAAGATTTTCACAATGGAATTAAAAGGATTTCTCTGTGGAAAATTCTTATTATTTGGAAGTATTAATAACAAAATCTAATAAAATAGCTCAATTAGGTGATCTTATTGATTTTATGTGGTGGTTTTTGGCTCTGTGTGAAACTTAATTGGGAAGAAATACCTAATACCAACATATTTAATTTAAGAGAGTCGATGCCGCTCAGATGCGTAGCGGTTATCGAGAATAATGGATCTTACAACAAATACTAATTATGTTGCTTTTGTTTTGCTCTTAGACAAATGGAATACAGTCACATTAATTTTAAATTGAATAAACTAAACAAAACCAAATTTGAATATGATTTATTTTTAATATGATGTATGGAGATATGCTTTGGTTACTATAATCAGCTTTGTGTGTCCCTAATACAGTACGACCTCGCTCAACGCAACCAATTAAATTCAAGCCAATTGCGAAATCTGAGGTTTATTTATTTATTTAAAATTTATTTTTTTAAAAATTGGGAAATTTTGGTCTGCACTTTGTTGCAATTTATACTTTGCGTACAATTTGGGTGTTGAGATTATCGAGGAGTTGCGTGTAGCGAGGGTTGCGTTGAGCGAGGTCGTACTGTATTTAAAAAGATACAAGATTTTGTAGCGGCGCACTTATTTTGTTGCTATTGCTTTGCGCAACACTGTATAACTGGCTGTACAATAGGCTGTACTATTTCGAGCGTAGCATTGTTACTAGCAATTTAATTAAATTGTTTTCACGCTTTAATTTTTTGCCTATTTAGAAGGCGACATAAAAATAAAATATGTGCGTTGTTGTTTTTGTGACTCATGTCTAAGTATGAATATAGATTAATGACAAGATTTAATACGCTGTTAAATATTTAGCTGGGCTTATTTTTGCACTCGCTAACAACCCTTTAAATCAGGCGTGCTTCACATTTTCCGCTCCGATAAGCCGGTAAGTGTTGTAAATATGGATAACGTGTTTGCCTGCTTATTCGCCTAAAATCACGCAATGAGTTTCGCTAATAAACGCTGTTTTGTCCGGAACTCATTGTCGCAAACTGCAACTGCAATTAAGTGCAGTTAGCAAATCGGTTGAGAACGAGCTTCCTATGAACGATGTATGTTATATCCATACATATGTACATATATGTATGATGGTCATGTGTACGTTGCAAATAAAACTACAAACATCAAAATTATTATTGTTATTATCAGAGTAACATGAAATTTCAGTGTTTAATTAAAATCAGAAATAAATGCAAACGACTGACTAAGCGGCGGCGATAAGCAATGACTCGACTGCAGCGACTTTGCTCAGCAGCTGGTGATGAATGCAAAAAGTATTCCTCGATCACTATTGTTTTTATTTTCGTTATTACTATATTATTGTTGCTTTGGTATTGCATTTATTCCAATAATCAATGCATGTCAATAATTGTTTTGTTGATGTTGTTGATTTTGTTGTTGTTGTTGTTGTTGTAACTGACAAACTTTACACAGCTAGCTATCAACAATTCATTAGTCGTTGCTGCTTTAGCTGTTGATCTAGCAATATTACTAGCACTGATTTTTTACATTTTTTGAAGCTTTAAGGTTCAAACATTGGTGTGCGACATTTTCAATGATTGAATTGAACTTTGCTGCTGTTTACACCATGCATCACTGTTCGTTGATGTGTCGCAATATCATACCTGTTTGATTCGATATATATTTTAATTTAATTGCCTAATTTGTTTTTTCTTCATTGTTAAAAATTTAGACTTTGGCTTTTGAAGTTTTTTGACTTTTTTATGAACATGGTTTTTGTATGATAAATTAAAAATTCCACTTGACATATGTATGTATATACATAGTTAGATATGTGATATGTCATGGAATAAACATTGACTCTCGTGTTTCATCACAAAAACAACGAGTTTTCATCCCCAACTATATCAGAGATGCAGGTTGCCACTTTTTAATGCCCAAACTCCTCAAAAATTCCTCAAATATTAATGAAATTCTTCAAAAAAATTTTCTTTTCAAACGATATCTTATTTATAAAGTAAACATAAACAAATATATTTTTGCCTATATTTTCTATCTTATTGGATACTAGCTGATATACCCGGTGTTACTCGGGGGGGAGGGGGGACGTAAAATTTTGATGTTTAGGTTTTATTCGTTCAGAAGATAACGATTTTTAGCCAGAAAAAAATAAGCTTTTGACGTAAAGCGTATGAAAATATGCAAAATGGTTTTTGTCATTAGCAAATGGTTGAGTTATAAGAAAAAGACTTTGTACTAAAAATTTGTGCAATCTTGAAGATATGTGAATTTTTTTGGTGTCAATATTACAGAATTTTTTAAAATTAATTAAACGAAGCTTTTCACTAAAAAAAGTATGCTAATTGGTTGATTTTCCTTACTTGTAAAAGGGTGGAAGAGGCGTGGTCAAAACTAATTATGCCAAAATGTACTTTCGATAGCTCAGTCAGCTCAACCATCAGCTTTGAAGCCATGAGGCAGTGGGATCGATTTCCACAAAGAGCGGAACAAATGATTTTTAAAATTTTTTTTTATTTTTTTTTTATTTTTATTTTAGGGAAAATGCAACAAAACCAACTTTACCAAAAAAGTAATGAAGATAAAAATCTTTTTCAGTTGCAAAAGTTACGGTTTTAAAATTAAAAATGAAGAAATTTTTATTCGTTTAGAAGATTTGATTTTGATTATTAAATGCCAGAAAAAAGTTAGTTTTTGCAGTAAAGTATATTGAATTGAATTTAGCTTGTGTGGGTGAGGTCACGCCAAGTTTCCAATGCCCGTGCTAGTTTTCCAGTAGAAATGCCTGACCAATAAGTAACTCCATACTGAATTTCATTGTTATATGCTATTTATTTCCACAGCTATTTGATATCAAAAATTTGGCTTGTATGGGCGGAGCTACACCTCCTTGTTCAATAACCATCTCAGTTTTCTAGTAGAAAGATATCACCCAATAGTAATTCCATACTGAATTTCGTTGTTATACGACACTTAGTTCCAAAGCTATCTGATATCAAAAATTTAAAGTGTATGGGCGAAGCCACACCCCTCTTTCCAAAGCTCATCCCAGTTTTCCAGTAGAAGGATATCACTAAGTGGCAACTTCATTCTGAATTTAATTATTATACGGCATTTAGTGTCAAAGCTATTCGATATCATAAATTTGAATTGTATGGGCGGTGCCACACCCCTTTGGCCTATACTTGCTCAATTTTGCCAGTCGAAAGACACGACTAAGTAGTATGTTCTAACCGAGTATAATTAATGCAGACTCATAGCTTGAAAGTTTTACTGAAACCGAGTTTCATTAATGCAGACTTATAGCTTGAAAGTTTTACTGAAAATTTGGGCTGCTGAAAAAGTGCCACGCCTTACGTCCAACAACCATAAAATTGTACCTGTAGAACTGAAAGTGAAAATTAAGGTCGAATACCGAATTTCGTTGCTGTTCAACCTATACTTCCAAAGCTATTCGATATAGAAGATTTGATTTGTATGGGAGGTGCCACGCGCCCTGAGTTTTTCCGATATTTTAATAGTTATTCTGCTATTCGAGATGAGCACAAATCCAAAAAATTGAGGATGATAAGCAAACCGCTATAAATTTTAAAATTTCTTTTGTGGAATAGTCATCACCGATGGCATATTTCCATACAAAAGTGAATTTTAAATTTGACATTCATTTTTAAAATTTTTTTTACTTTAAGTATTGAAAAAGCCACATTGATTTCTTATCCCTTAAGCTTAACTTTATAAAAATATCTCCAAAAATGTGCTCACACGACATAAAAATGTAAATGGGTTATTTTTCACCCACTCATCTTCAAAGGGTTAAAACGCTTTATGCGTTCCTTAAAAAAATTTTAGTATAAGCATAAATTATATATATGGAACTTTATTTTTCCAATTCAATTTAAACATGTTTTTATTTGATTCATCACTATTTTTATTAATTAATTCTTTAGTAAAGATAAAAGCTTATAACACAGTACGACAAAATCAAATTTTTTTGAGTGCACATGAGAAATGTTAACATAATATGAAAAAAGGCTTAAAATAAAGAAATACGTGTCTCAGCGTTTTGCTGTAGCACGTCAAAATTTTGAGAAAATCGATTTTTTAGCTTCGAATGACCGTGGAGGTTGACTTGTAGTGTAATACTTTTATAATAAGTTCTATAAAAACAGAATGGGCGAGCCGATTTTAATGTTTGAGCCAGTTTTGAAAAGAAAATTAAATTTGAATTTTTTTTTATTAAAAAAACAATTTTTTTTCTAAGCTAGATGGTGCGTTAATTTAAATGTAAATTTAAAAAATAACCAAAAATGTACGAAATTCATCAAAAATATTGCTGAATCAAGCGGTTCTCGGCTAGCGAAGCACATTCTACTATAGTTATTGGATTTCAAATTAACAACATTGTATTTTTAATGAATTTCGTACAGTTTTGGTTATTTTTTAACTTTACATGAAAATTATAGCGCCATCTAGTGGAAAAAAAAATTGTTTTTTTTAATAAAAAAAAAATTAAAATTTAATTCTCTTTTTAAAACTGGCTCAAGCATTAAAATCGGTTGACCCATTCTGTTTTTATAGAACTTTTTATAATAGTATTACATTACAAGTAAACCTCCACGGTCCCTCGAAGCTTAAAAATTGATTTTCTCAAAATTCTGACATGCTACAGCAAAACGACGAGACACGTATCTCTTTATTTTAAGCCTATTTTCATACTCTGTTAAAATTTCTCATGTATACCAGCCACTGTCGTACTGTGTAATAAATGATAAAACTGTTCTTGTATCGAGTCGGTTTCTCAAACTAGTGAAATTATTCGCTAAACTGATGCATTAGAAAAAAATGAATAGCAATGATTTTACTTTTTCTTAATTTGAAAACAAATATATCTACTAAATTTTTTATATTAAAAACTAGTTTCTAATACGACTCTGGGTCTAAAAAATAATCGAGGTAAAAATAATCTCCACTCATTATCGAGATCTTAAACAGCCAAATTTGATTGAATTTATATGCTCGTTTTTGCTGGCTTTTACTTCAAGGAGTGCTCTAAAAAGCCAATAAGGACAATGATGTAATATGGCATCACTAAGTTGGATTTCGCAAAACTAACTGTATCACATAAAAATTAGTCAAAATAAAAATATGGTCAAAACTAGCCAATGTGTACAATTTTTTTTTATTAATTTAAAGAGTTCATCGATAATTGCTACAAAAGAAATAAAAGTCAATGCATACCTTTGCTTCCGATGCAGACTGCAACCATGTATCCTTTTTCTTGTATTTATTTTATGTTTAAACTGATTTTGTCTAAAACCGTACGCCAATGTCTAAGTTCGTTTGCACTTGTTTCAATTTTTTTTATAGTGACGGGGAAACGCAATCGGAAAGTTCAGTGTTGTTTATTTTAAAGGTATGTTTCTACCAACCAGAAAAAGGTGCTGCCAAAGTTTTTTTTGTAAGGTCTCTTCGCCAAATAAGGCCCAAGCCTTAATAAGGCCCGATTTCTAATACGCACATTTATTGCGTTCCCTGCAAAATGATTTTTTGCACGTTTAAACATGTTCATATCTGCATCACGATGCAAAAAAAATTACTTCGATTGCTGTGAAGCGAGTGACAGTCGAACTAAGTCAGCGGTAGCGTCAACAACGTGGTTGATGTAGTATTGTGCTCGCAGTAAAAGTCCGTTATTCTACGAATTAACTATTGCCTATGTCCAGCTTTGAATTAAAAATCAAGAGAGGTATTTAAACGAAAACGAAAAGGTTAATTGATCAAATCTAACCGTGGTGTATTCCGAGAAAAACTTGATTAATTTAATGATATTGAGAGCGCCTAAAAAGGCCCAAAAATTTTTTTCTTTCCGGCTTTCTTTTTCCGATCTCCACACCTAAATCTACCAGGCAGAAAAAACTACCAGAAAGAAAGCCCTCCACTATAAAGGCCAGCAAATTACTAAAATTCTCTTTAAAAAAGCCAGAGAAACTTTATTTTTAATTTTATTTTACAAAATAAGCTTTTGGCAATAAAAGTATTTTTTCGAAAAAGTTTTTATAAAAAAAGCTATGAATAGCATTTATGTTTGGTATAAATGTAAACCAACTTTTGTAATAACAATATGTGTTCTTATTTTATTATTTTCTGACTGTTTTGTTATGTTTCTAAAACCGTTATATATTGGGCCTTATTTAGATATGGTGGTCCTAATATGGCAAAAATCAGACCTTTTTAAAACCTTCTGAGCTGGATATATTTTTTACTTTTTCATGCTTTATTTTTATGTTTTTGAAAAAAGAATTGAATAAACAAATATACAAAATTGCAAAAATAAGTTAAAAAAACCCGTTTCTCTTCTGTCTGGTAAAAACCGTTAGGTTGGCCTTATTTGGGTAACTTACCTTATATATACATATTAAAAAAAAAATTCTAAAAATGTTCAAATTCCTCAAAATAAAATTCCTCAAAAATTACTCACAGCCACTTTAAATTCCTCACGTTTTGAGGAATTACTCACAAAGTGGCAACACTGCAGAGATGTGCAATGAGTGCTTCTTCTTTACTTTATCATTGCACATTCATTGTTTTAGCAAATGCTTTCATTCGTCAGCAAGAACTGTATGTTGCGTGGAGATGTGCTCTAATATTGCTTGTTGCTTTGCTGTGCAGTATCTTTACAAAGATAAAGACACTTAATGCTTTCTTTCTTTTGTATATCGGTGATTCCATGTCAAAGCGCCCACGTTTCTGACATAACTATTTTTTAAAATTTTGAAACTCTCCAGGTGGATAGTTCTCCTGAAAAGTATTATACTTGCTTATTTTTTTTTTGGAAATACAACTTTTTTTTTAAAGATATACACTGCACTCAGAAAATAGTTTATCGGAATATGAGAAAAAAGGCATCATATTAAGTGAAAAATGGTATTGACTTTGCTCCAGAGAATGCTTTTCTCTAAATGTGATCCCAAAAATTCCCTAAAAATGGCAAAAAGCTTTCATGAAAATGAGATATATTTTCTCATTAATAAAAGACACCTTCTCTTTAATAGAAAAATATTTCTTTATAATAGGTTCAACCGTTCTCTTTATTGTGTAAATTTTTCCCGAAAACAGAGAAATATTTATTTAATTTTAATAAATGTTTTCTTTAAGTTGCGTTGATAGTTTCTCACAAAAAATAACACTTTCTTTAAAAGAAATATACATTTTCTTAACATTGATAAAACATATTTCTTTATTGCGTACATTTTTCTTTAAAACACAGAAGTATATCTGCAATTACGATTAAAAAATTATTTTTGTAAAGCGTTTGTTTTAACTCAGTTCTACACAAAGTAGAAGTATTAATATCAAATTGTAATTCGGTTTTAAAAATATTATTTAAAAATGTGTTAAGAGGTAGAATTATTGTTGTGACATTGTTTTTCGGTACTCTTTATAAATATTCCAGAAATTTATTCTGAAAAACGATTTTGTAAATGCATCCAAAGCAACAGTAGTAATAAACAACATCACTTTGTGTAGCTATGTTAAGTGAAAAAACCTTTTGAAGGAACAATCGTCATAATATGCTCAATATGCAACACTTGCTTTTCACAACATTACTCAATTGCTCTCACGCTTTCTTTTTTTTTCGTACCTCATTCAATATAAGAAAAATATATCGATTTTTGAGAAGAAGCCTTTTTAATTTTTGAGAAAGGATTTGTTGTTACTGAAGAAAATATTTCGCATAGTGAATTATTTATCAACAATAGAGAACATTTTTCATTTTCTATAAATTTTTTTCTATAAATGAGATTTTTTCAGTGAGAGAAAAATACTTATCATTAATAGAGACATGAAATATTTCCATTTCCCACAAAGAAGGAAATATTTCTTCGAATAAGTGCATTGGCGTCGGAAGCGGGGGGACAAGGGGGGCAGTTGCCCCCGCACTTTTTTAGCTAGATAAACAATTTAAAAGGAAAAGTTATTCAAAATATCAGTTTTTTTTACAACGATAACATTTTTGTATTATATATTTTCCTGTTCTCCTCTTCTTCATGTTTCATGTGAAGAAATTTTGGTGAACTTTTTTTGCACCACCATTTGTACTGCCCCCCCATTTGAACTGCCCCCCCACATGAAATTCGCTTCCGATGCGCTTGAATAAGTGAAAATTTATTATAATTGTAGTAAATTTTATTTGAAATGAAGAAAATTTCTATTACCGAAAATAGAGAAATTTTTTATCACAAAAAGATAGGTGTTTTTTTCTGAGTGTGTGAAAAATAAAAATCTTTAAAAATACAAATAGTGCATGTTTTCAAATAGCTGTAACTTTTAAACCGTAAGTTGTACAAAAAAAAAATGTTGCTATATTTTAAAGATCTTGAGTGGTTTTTTTTGGTGGTGTTTTTTTTTGTAGCATTTTATGAAAAATGTTTTTTTAGCCTGAAATTTTCAGTCACATTTTTCATAATCTTCGCAACAAAGATATATAATATAGTGTCGTATTAAGGCATCAATTTTAAAGGCTAACACACAATTTAAGGTTGGTATTCATACGATTGCTATTTTTAACGAATTTTTTAAAAAATGCCTACAAAAGATTTCCTATTTTTTACTCGAAAATTCAATATTTTGATGTTTATAACAATGAACATCCAAAATGATATCTGTTATTTTTCAAATAAATTTATTAGTATTTAAATTAAGCCAATTATTTATAAAACCAAACATTTTTTATTTTTTTGTATTAAAGTTTTTTCCTAATGACCTCTTTATATATTATGTTGACTTTATATGATTTAAATACAAATGGCAGTGTTGAGGCAGTGTTGAGGATCGCTGATTTCGAACCTGATGTAAGAATTACAAAAAGTTTTTTGACACTAGGGTGGACCCTAAAGATGTGTTTTTATTTTTACTCTTTGTAGATGCGCCAATCATTGATTTCAAATATTATGATAGAATTTAAAAAATAAATGTACTGTAGGGTGGACCCCAAAAAAGGGGTTTTTTGTTTTATACTCTTTGTATATGTGCTGGCAGTATAAAGGGGTCACTGATTTCAAACCGGATGTAAGAATTTCAAAAAGTTTTTTGACACTAGGGTGGACCCTAAAAATGTGTTTTTTTATTTATACTCATTGTAGATGCGCCGATCACTGATTTCAAATATTATGTTAGAATAAAAAAAAATTTACAGTAGGAGGGACCCTAAAAATGTGGTTTTTTTGTTTTATACTCTTTTTACATGAGTTGATTTCGAACCTGATGTAGGAACTTCAAAAAGTTTTTCGACACTAAAACTTTTAAAAATGTCCTTAAAAATGTGTTTTGGCTTTATATTCCTTGTAGATGCACAGATTTGATTGTAGGTCGCTGATTTCGTATCTGATTTTAGAATTTCATAAAGTTTATATTTTTTGTGAATCTGCCAGCACATTAAGGGGTCGCTGATTTCGAATCTTATATTAGACTTTAAACAATTTTTTGACACTTGGGTTGACTCTTAAAACGTGTTTTTGTTTTATAATCTGTGTAGATGTGCTGGTCGCTGATTTCGATTCTGATAGATAAGAATTTCAAAAAGTTTTTTTACACTACGGTGGGCCCTAAAACTGTGTTTTTGGTTTGTTTAATACTCTTGAGTTAGTCCAGTTATCAATCAAACTTTTCAATTAATTCAAGCTTCATGTGAGGAACATGATTAATGTTCAATGCTCAACGCCTTGTTCCGTCATGAAACATACATCGCAGGCAACGGTAACTGCCTACTTTTATCTTTCATAAGAATTTTATGTACATCTCAATTTTTAATAAATAAATCTTTTTTCCCTTAAATATTAAATTAAAATTTTTGTTTTGATTGTATAAAATTATAAAATTATAAAAAAATAAAAATAATAAAAAATAAAAATATAAAGAGCTTAGTTCCTGAAGGGGGTTCCTCCACCGCACCACGTTTTTACATGCAACTTCCCTTTTAATTAAATAATTGCATTCCATCATCATTTAATTATATCATTTGAATTGCAGAAAAACACAAAAGCATCATAGTAGCCAAAAACATTTTAATTATTTTATTTCATTATTTGAAAAAATGCTACTTAAAAGGAATTCTCTCAATTGCCCTATATCGCGCTGCCATCTAATTTTATCGACAATCTATTGCCTTCCTACCAGGAAGCCGCAAAATGTTACGCGTTTATTTGAAGACGTCATTCGGAAGCCTATTGACTGGTTTCCATATCAAACTTGTAAGCCAATGTCTTGTAAGCCATTCCAGCATGTCTTTAGAGACCTTTATGCGATTGAGTTTTTGAAGAAAATGCAGTTCTTTTGGAGCGATAACGGTTTTTTGGAACGAAAAATTCAGGTCTTTTGAAGCGGCAACGTGTTTCTGCCCAAACAATCGTTTAAAATGGTACAAAATCATTCGAGAGACACAACAACTTCAACGGATTTCTCTCTCAAACTTTAATGAAGACTTTCAGAAAGTATTTCCTTCACTTCACTTCAGTTGAAGACTTTAATTTCCGATCAGAGTGAGACAATTCCTCTGCCACATCTTGATCGTTTTTGAGTGCATTGTATCACTTCTGGTAAAGCACGTGATTTTGGTAACGGAAAGAAAAGAATATTGGATATCCCTTTACGTGGGCTTTTTAAATAATCAATTACCGTAACCATTTTAACAGATTGTATGGCTAGCAAAATGATAAGCAAAAATGTTCCGATTTTTAAGGGTTTAATTTTTCAAATTTTAATGGTTCGGGCCCGTTCAACACTTTCTTCGCATTGGGACTGATTGATCGCACCAATTTCCAAAATAATTGATTGATGCTAAAATTATTACCAGTTCTTATAACTGATTTAAGAAACTGAATTGCTACATTTCCAGATAGAAAGAAAAGTGTTTAATAAAATGTATATTTATAACACTCAAGATAAATAGTATTGCTGCCTCCCACAACTTCCTTCTTCGAACGCTTCGATTGCCAAAGTCATTTACTTTGCCCCAATAAGATTTACAAATATTATCCAAGGCATTTAATATGCACACAAAGCAATATAATGCGAAATCAATAGGATTACTAACGCCACTTTAACGAACTCCAAACCATATCTGGAAACAATAAACAAACTTAATGACAAAAGCGGTAATTAAATCGAATTTTGGAGGACGGTTGGTGAATGGTGGAAGAAGCCAACAAAACGCGAATTACACAGATATGCAAGCAAATATGATAAACCGGCAACACTTCAGTTATAATTGGGGTGTAGGGAGGAAGTTGGGGCAATGTGGGGGATATATTGTAAATGTGTGTATATTTGAGTCTATGCCAATTCGCAGATATTGTGCGAAGCAGTGTAAACAATAGAATTAAATGAACTTCAGTTCATGCAAAGAGAAACACATTCAACGGCAGCAACCTTCAAACTTTGTGCGTTTTTAGAGATAACGCGCTATTTAAGGGCTTCATTATAAAGGCTGCACTAATTGTGAGCGCAAAATAGTGCCTCTTTGAAACACAATTTTTTCAAATTGTAATAATTAATTAAGATTTGGAGATATTGATGGGAAAAAGAAGCAAAATAACAAATGGCAATAGTTTTAAGTATATTTTTGTATAATATATTGAAAGAAACTCAAGTGAATCAATAAAACTATAAGAAATAAGATTGACAAAAAAAGATTTGAAATTGAGAGCCAATAAAAAATTGGGTCAAAAAAGTTTCTGGAAGTAATTTCAATTGCTTCATTAGTACTAAATGTAAGAGCTTTGAAGTTTGCTTCATTTTATCTATTTACAGAGCTGTAAAATCGGCATTCATATTCTGAATTTTTAGTACAACTGCATAACTGCACTCTAACAAAAATGCACGAGAATTTACTACAATAATTGCTGGCAACTGTTTGCCTACATTTATTGTCGATAAATCCCATCGACCAAAATTCAAAATAGTTCACGCTGAAAATGCGTAAATCCTCTCACCTATAAGAATCTATTTCGCGCTTTGTAAAAAATCTCTTCTCACGCTATAAATGCGTGAATCCTCTCACACATTTCTCTCTTAACTATTCAATATTCAAGTAATGAAGCTTTTTTTTTGTTTTTATGCGTGTTTTTTCATTATTATTGCGGTAAATATATGAAATAGACGCAGTCAAAATTTTCAGAAGGAGTTTACAAAATTAAAAAAACTTCTCCATTACGCTTGAGGCATTGTAACAGATTTTTCGAGATTGTAGTACATATTGCAACTAAGGCCAAAAAATTTTAATACTCAAATATGAAACAAAAGAAGCCAAAAATAAGAACACAAATGTTTAGAACACAAAAAAAAATTATTTTTATTTTCAAAATTATTTCATACCTAAAATAAACTAATTATATTTAATTTAATTCATATAAAAAAGGAAAAATTTTAAAATTTGAGAGAACATTTATAAAAGAGATAATGCATTTATTAAATTGAAACTAAACTTTTTAAAGCAATTTTCACTCAAGCAATTAAAAATGGTATCATTAAATTTTTTGTGCAAATATCAATGCCTATGATACAGGCCTAAGGTCTTATATTCACAGGCACAAATACTACACTTGAACATATTTATTTGTAAATCTTAAACTTACTTTAATGAATTATGTTAAGGTACATTAAAACTATGTTCTATTATAATATTTTATACGTTTAACTTTTCTTATTTATATTTTATTAATATTATTATTTATTTGACACCAGAGTTGTTGCATTAGAAGCACAAATCAAACTGATGAAATTTATGTATCTGTTAAAAAACCCGCTAAAACCATTACTTTGGAGCGTTTTAAGGACTCTCTGAGCGAAAACACGCTGAAATAGCGTGAAAAGTAGAAAGAGAGAATACATATTTTAAGACTCTCTGAGCGAAAACATGCTGAAATAGCGTGAAAACTAGAGAAAGTATACATAATTTGGAAAAAAACGCAGAAGTTTAGACAGAATTTAAAAAACTCGCTGCATAGTGAGATCTTTTTACAAAATCGCCAATAAATGTCGTGAAATTTCACAACATTTATTGTAGTGATTTTACAATCAGTTTTTAGAGTCTACAGTAGAATGCATTCAATGAATGCACTTTGATTTATAAATAAAATTTTTAGTTCACATTCATTTTTAAAAAAAATGATTAATTATTCATTTCAATTATTCATTTTCGTTATTCAGAATAATGAATAATTTTTTTATTCTTTTGAATGATATTCACAAAGAATGCAAATCTCAAAGAATGCAATTCACAAGGAAGTTCAGAATTTTCAATTATTCTTTCTTTATTCATTATTAATTTTTTATTCGTTATTAACTTTTTAGTCATCCATTTGTTATTCATTATTAACTTTTTATTCATTATTAATGTTTTATTCCTTATTAATTTTTTATTCATTATTCACTTGTTATTCATTATAAATTTTTTATTTATTATTAATTTTTTATTCATTATTCATTTGTTATTCATTATAAATTTTTTATTCATTAGTTATTCATTATTCATTTTTTATTTATTATTCATTTGCTATTCATTATTCATTTTTTATTCATAATTCATGTCTCTATTCACTTGCTATTCATTATAAATTTTTTATTCATTATTCATTTTTTATTCATTATTCATTTTTTTATTCATAATTAATTTTTTATTCATTATTAATTTATCATTTATTTTTTATTCATTACTCATTTTTTATTCATTTGTTATTCATTGTAAATTTTTTACTCATTATTCATTTGTTATTCATTATTAGTTCTTTATTAATTTTAGACCTAAATGAATAATGAATAAAAAAATGAATAATGTATAAAAAATGAATGATGAATAAAAAATTAATAAATAATAAAAAACGAATTATGTATAACAAATGAATAATGAATAAAAAATGAATAAAAAATGAACAATGAATGAATAACGAATAAGAAATGAATAATGACTAACATATGAATAAAAAATTAATAATGAATAATAAATTAATAACGATTAGTAAATGAATAACAAATGAATAATGAATAATAAATGAATAACGAATAAAAAATGAATAATGAATAACAAATGAATAATGAATAAAAAATTAATAATGAACAACAAATAAATAATGAATAACAAGTGAATAATGAATAAAAAATGAATAATGAATAAAAAATTAATAATTAATAAAACAAAGAATAATGAACAAAAAAAATAACTGAAAATTCTGAAATTCATTGTGAATAGCATTCAAATTGACTAATTTTTTTAAATAACGAAAATGAATAATTGAAATGAATAATTAATCATTTTTTTAAAAATGAATGTGAATTATAAATTTTTTTTATAAATCCATTTTGCATTTATTGAATGCATTCTTATTTCGTTATTCATTGATTCACTTTTTTGTGAATAAAATAAAATTGAATGCATTCTTTTACAGCTCTGTTTATTTAGAGGCATTTGGTGCCATGTGAAAAATAAATATTTAATTTTTTTTTATACAACTAACTCAGTATTTAGAATTTTCGGCACATTTTTTGAATGAACGTAATTCCAAAATGGTTTGGTCTACGAAAAGGTAGACATATTTTCGAGAATGTTACTTTGGCAGAGCGTAGCGTAGTTCAAGCGCAATTGTTTTAGATTCAATTTAGTTTTTTTAGTATTATATAAAAGGGCTCCTTTACTTATTTTGCAATTTGATTAACCCCTTGAGACCGAGGGGTACTATATGACCCCAATTTTTTTTTAGTTATCGTTGCTTTAACTGCAATAAATCCGGTAATTTCTACCTTCAATTTTATTTTATAAGCTTTATAGAATCTGGCAACACTGGCAGGCGAACAGCTGATCAGCTGGAAGAATTATTTTTTTTCGTGGAAAGTACGTCGTTTATACAGCTCAACTATTAAGCTTATACCTCGATTAAATTAGATAAAATCGTAAATTTAACTTTTGAATTTAGATATTTTTTATTGAAAAAAATATCGAGTTTAGCAAATATTTCCAGTTGTTTTTACCAAATTCACAAAATAAAATGGGGTCTTACATAACCCCATCGTTCTCAAGTAAAACTTTTTATGATTTTTTTCATATAATCGCAATTTTTCACCTCGTTATCTTTCTTGTAAAGCAAAATAAAACTTCAGTATCAATCTGTAATATTTTTTAATGATAATTTTCTAAATTTGATATTAAATTGTAAGAACACTAACTAGTGTCTCCAATTTTCGCTCGCATGAACAAATCTGAACATTTGGACTAAAAAAATAAGAGATAAGAAATAATATCATAAAAATGTTCAAAATTGGGTCCTCTTTCTCCAAACAAAGAAATTTTGAGCAATTTAAAAATTGTATAATATATAAATATTATATTTTATAAATGGTACGAAATTATATTTGGTGTAAAATTTTTTTTTTATAATAACTTATTCAAGGACTTATGGGTTTGATCTATCGATTGGTGAAATAAAAAGTGCGGATTTTATAACAAAAAAGTTGACTTTTTTAATGTTTATTATCGGAAACACAAAAAAAATGCTATTGTTCTAAAATTTTGAATTTGACCTAAGTTTTTTACAAATTTTCACAGCAAAAAGTGAAAAACTAATAGATTAAGCTGTAGATAATTCTATTACCTTAAAAAAAACTTGGTCCGTAGTACTTATCGTGCTCTTTTTGCATACACCATAAGTGTATACATATTTTTTTTTTAATACTAAATTTTACTAAATTTCGGTTGTCATGTAAAATATAGATAGTTAAAATATGTTTAAAATTCGTAATTATTTATTTTTAAAACAAACATTATTTTTCACAAAAAAATGAATTATTAGAATTTTAGGTATTTTAACAGTAATTTGATAGCGCATGAGTATAAACCTAGCTTAAATTGAAACGTCGCGCATGTTGATTCTGTGATTGATATATGATAAAAAATTACTATACAAAAAATTCTTAGATATATTATTTGATAGTAGCATTTTACCGATTTCAACCGATTTTTTTTAAACTAGATATGTCAAAATGGTATACTGATGAAAATTACAAAATAAATTTCATTAAAAGCGGTTTATTTTATAATCACACTCTTACTTAACAGGAAAATTTTTGATTTTTTGTTTCATATGATTTTTGCGACTTGTGGAAAGGACGCCAGGTTAGCTCGTGTTTTGCGCACTGGCACACGTCGCCCTGTGTCCTGCTTCAGTATTGCTTCAGGAAGATTAAATAATTTGAAAATTTTATGCAATATTCTTTAAAGTACTATCAATATACATACCTGAAAAGATTTGAGTACCTATATTTTCTTTTTTCCAAAAAACATTAATGAAAATTGCCTATTTTTAGGTCTGTCTAACCAGGCTGAACACTTTATCTTAAAATATTTATCATAATTATATTTTTTCTCGACTTCTATTACTTTTCTTCTTTCTTATGTGCATATTGTAAAATTGTGGTATATTTATTAATTGTAAGATTGTCTTTATTTAAAAATTTCACCCGAAATTTTGCAAAATTTAGTATTTAAAAAAAAATATGTATACAAATTTGCTGTAGCAAAAGCACGGTAAGTACTATGGGCCAGCTTTTTTTTTTAAAGGTGATACAAATGCTTATAGCCTCAGTTATTTATTTTTAACTTTTTGCTGTGAAAAATTGTAAAAATGTTAGGTCAAAGTCAAAATTTTTGAAAAATTGCATATTTTTGTGTTTCTAATAATAAACATAAAAAAAGTCAACTTTTTTGTTATAAAATCCCCAATTTTTATTTCACCAACCGATAGATCAGACCCATAAGCCCTTGAATAAGTTATTGTAAAAAAACATTTTTTACACCTAATATAATTTCACACCATTTATAAAAATTTATATTTCTTATAATTTTAAAATTGCTCAAAATTTCTTTGTTTGTACAGAGGTCCAAAATTTTCAACATTTTTATGATATTATTTCTTATATCTTATTTTTTAGTCAAAATATTCGCCTTTTGACGGGAAGCGAAAATTGAAGATATGAAAAGGTTTTACTTAAGACCGATGGGCCAAATATGACCTCACTAAATGGGGCTATATAGGGCTAACCAAATTTTTTCAAACCTAATTTTTTTTTTCTATATTTGACCATGGAGAATCCGAATCCAAAAGATTTTTCTATGTCTCTAACGGTCCAGGCTTCGTAGTATTGTTACTACAAAAAAAATTATAATCTGTATCATTACTATTACATAGATTTGAAGCTAAAGTTTTCTTTTACCAGTTAACTCCGAAAGTACTATGTCGAGTTTAATAAAACAAGTTTTAAAATATCATATTTGTGCTACAGCACTTTATTGGAGTATTTTCCCTACTAAATTTTAATAATTAGTACATTTTATTAAAGTTTTAAGTGTTTTTTGGAAATCATCTCAGATGACTCGCATTGCTAAATCGTTTTCTTTTCACGCGTTTGTGTTGCGAGAATTTCAATAAATTCCATGTTGCTATCTACTCTTCTCTTTTTGTGCTCCAGACAGACGAGCAAGGCAACAAGCGAGATACATATAGTGCATACTTATTTTTTAAGACTCTTTGTCGGAGCCTTTTCTTCAATTACGTTACAATGCAAAAAAAAAAAAACTTTATAATCGACTTAATTTGTAATATATGTAACTTTAATGTCGACATCATTCTTAATCGCCGCGTCAGAATAGGTTTTGTGACAACTGATCCGAAGCAAAAAAAAAATCACGTCAAAGTCGATCAAAAGTCAAGGTAATGTTAACTGTTTTCTTTCATTATAGCGGTGCACTTAGAATTCTTGCCAGAAAGTAAGACGGTAAATAAAGAAAATTATCTGTGCGTTATGCGGCGGATTATGAGAGAGCAAATTTGTCAAAAAAAAGCCAGATTTGTGGAAAGAAAACTAATAAATTTGGCAACACTATAACGCACCATCTCAGAAGTCTATCATTGGCTGCATGCAATGTTTTCAATATATAAGATTGCGAACGCTCAATGAACATGTTCTGTGAGCGCATATTATCAGCCCAAAAGTTGTGCAACAATTTCTTGCATGGCTGAATGCAGCCATTGTGAATTGATTTGGGGCTAAAAATCCAACAAATACCATCGAGCAATCACCGCATTAACCGGCCAACTTTTTTTTCTTTCCTTAAAATAGAAATGAAGTTGATTTTAGACAATGCATTTAAAAAATGTTATGATGATTGAAAAAAAATGTATCAGAATATCGTCCGGGGATTCAGATGCTCCATACGCCATGATAATTTTAAGTTAATGATTTTTTATACGAAAAATTTTTCAAATCCGCAATCCGTTTTTTTGCTTTGTTTGGTATCTCTTCCAAAAACTAAGATATTTCATGTCCGTTTTGCTCTAATAGAGAAATATCTAAACAGAAATTGTTGTTGACCTCTTGCTCTATTTACCGAACCATTAACTCAAAACCTGAAAAAATGGCTCGACCGTAAGAGTTTGGGTCGAATGAAGAGGCCATCACTGAAACAAAAGTCTATTTTGAAGACATATTATGTATTTGAAGGGAATAACAACATTGGAAAAATGCTGGACTAAATGTATCAATCTAAAAGGAGACTATGTTAAGATATACAATACTTTTTTGCCGAAAAAAGAACTTTTATTAAAAAATTCACTGACTTACAAAATTAGCTTCGTGGATCAAAGAATTATTTTATCTGGTCTAGAGCCAACAATCATCGGTTTAGACAGAGTTAGTCAAAATTGAAGTAAAAAAAAAGGAATTTATTAAGAGTGCAGGCTTAAAACTGCGGCTCTATTGATTTTCTTTTTTATTCAAAATGCCAAAAACTGATGCCTTTGTCACAAGGTTGCTATTGTATTATTTGTACAACTACAGTAACCAATTAATTATAATTATTGCATCTACTAAGACCGAAATGAAATAATCTATAATAATTATTAAACAGCCTTGAGCCATGAATATTCACACTTGATTTAAGGCAAGCTTACAGACGACACATAAATAAATGCAACACTGGCATCAATAGGGATTAAGTGGCCCACAACAAAACAACAACAAAAACGATGAGAAAAGCAACATTATAGCAGAATAGTTTGAGGGCGGTAGATTAGTAGCATCCTTTTGATAGAGAGAATGGGAAAAATTAATGCAGTTTAAGTGCACATCATCTAAGCAACGACAGGACGATGCAAAGTGTGAATGTTAACAACAGTTGGTATAAACACTCAACACACACACACATACACACACTAGTGCACACATTCACATCGCATAGTGTTATTACAGAAGATAAGCCACAAACTAATTAGAAATGAACGGAAGAGTTTGTTGAAAATGAAAATTGTCCTGTAATTAAATCTGCACTAAAAACACAGGCCTGAACATCCTGGGATAACCTTGCTATAGGGACAGCATAGACATTGTGCTGTGTATAATCCCAAGTGTAAAACTTCTCCTCCTCCTCATCTAGTTATAACAGTCTCAGCTATGAAACCATTATGCATAGTTACCAGTTTACCAACCAACAAACTCACCAACCAAGTGACCAAACAAACAACCAACCGACCAGTAAATGCATCATCCGCATGTCCAGAGACAAAACGGCCAACTTGTTTCAAGCTCAGTTCTTCCAATTATGTTGACACTTAGCCACACAGTTACATAAAGTTCTGCCGCACTTTTGCACTTAACTGTATGAATTTAAATTGCTCTGTTTAGAGTGCATTGTTAGATCGTTTTAAACTCCCATGAAACATAACCAAACTACACGCAGGATGAATTGAAGAGTTTGTCTATAAGATAAGTTTATGTGACTGATAAAAATTTTAAAGTTAAATAGCTAAGCTGCATCAAGATGTATTTATGAAGGTGGCAGAAGTAGGTGACGTCTATCAAATCGGCACCGTAGCAATGTCAACATTTAAAAAAAATCAATATTGCCATATTTTGAACAAAAATCCAATGAAAAATCCTATGTTTTAATACTTTATCCTACTGGTTTGAGGAAAAAAAAAACGCGTGTTATTTTTATTTTGTAATATTTTTGTGAAGTGTGCGAATATTGTGTTGTGATGGAAAAAAATAGAAAATATGCCGAAAACTGTGCGATCTACCATAGTACTTGGAGCAAGGAAAACATGTTTTTGGAATAAAAATATTAATATATGTATACTAAATAAAATAAAAGGCCACCAATTTACATTGCTTAACTTTATTACTATAAAAACATCTAAAATTTGACTGCTTGTGATGTTCCGTAACATAATCTTCTCTCCCGACTTCAAAACTCCCACTCAAAGAATTTGTCCCACAAAAAAGAAAATAATAGAAAGTTGCATCACTTGCACAAAAATTTTGACATTGTTACGGTGCCGATTTGATAGACGTTACCTACTTCTTCCACCTTCATAAATACATCTTGAGCTGCATTATTTCTCCTTGACATTAACTGAAATGTCAGATTTTTGCAAACTGACAAGTTTTTAATATGTTCTCTCATTTCAAAGCGAAAAACTCTTAATTGGGCGTGTCGCCAAAAATTAAACGCATCGCTACTCTCCACTTACATGTTCACACTTGAGAACAAGTACTTGATTAAAACCAGCAAAAAGGGGCAAAAAGTTAACCCTTCCATCAAGCAGACGTTTGACTGAAAGTAAAATATTGCACACAATCAATTTGAGTCAAGTCAGAAAAATGTCAAATTGAACTCCACTCCCACAAAGGCAACGCATACAGCGAATTAAATAGCTGTTGTCGTTAGAGCGCATGGATAAATCCTTAAGGAGATGAAGTTTCAAACGGGTTAATTCGGGTATGTATACTTTTTTTTAGCAGTTTCCTTTTTCCTTTTGCCAACGCAGAAAATCAAGAAATGTGTGCTTCTGCTCGATTAAACTTGAGTGGCTTACGAGCTAATTGCTGACGCAGATGTCGCTGCATTGGAGCATACGAGTGCAGCCATCGCCTCCAATTTTGAATTAAAGAATGAATGATGCCTGACGACGCAACGAGCATCAGCTTACCGCCCCTTACCTGATGAGTGCCAAGAGTGCCTCTTGCTAGAGTAAACATTTTTCTTTGTCGTGTGCTTCAAATTTTTGTGCTAGTTATTTGCTTCGCTTTAGTGAGGCACATGCATGCTGCTCTTGAGGTTTTTTTTTTATTTTGAATTTAAACATTTTTTCTAACATGCTAAGGCAATTTGATAAGTCAGTGCCTTTTTGAACAAATTAAATTTTTTCGGCAAAAAAGCATTTTATTTCTTAGCATAGCCTTCTTTTAGATCGAAACATTTAGTTCAGCGTTTTACCAATTTTTTACTCCTGCCAAATAATAGGTTTTATGACATCTTCGTTCGACCCAAACCTCTTACCGCCGAACCATTTGTTCAGGTTTTGAAATAGGAAATAGTCACAGGCAGTGTGACCAGAGTGGAATATTATATTCCACTTTGGCATATTTTAATTTCGGGAAGCATATTTTTTTATAAAAATATGCAGCATAAAAAGTGGAATATTTTGCGTATTCCTATATTTTTTAAAATTAACAAAAATTGCAATAAAAAATGTCTTTTTGAATACTAAGTGGTTATTTTTGGCTTTCGACATTTTATATTTTTTCATCTCTGAACCACCTTGTGAAACGCAATATAAGGAATTCGTTTTGTGGTTAACTTCTACATTGTCAATTTTATTGCAATTCATTTAATAAATTCACGCAGCTTAAAAAGTGAAGTAAATTTGCTTATATGTTTGTTTGGTTGGATTTTTTATGGATTATGTTACAGCAGTAAGTAATATACTTAAGAGAACATAAGGGGTATTCACGATGTGTTGTATTTCCCCTTGTATAGTGTATTTTTGATAAATTTGATATTTGTAGTAAATTTTGTAATACAACAAAAGCAAAATGCACAGTTTTCAAAATACAAACATGTGGAAAAAATGCAACGATGGAACACTATTGTATTCTGTGTAAATTTCGTTGCGTATCAGATAAGATCAGATGATTGTACAAACATTTCTACTCAGCATATAGCAAGCTACGCTGTGAGTTTATTTAATAAAAATTAATATAATTTATTCTTTCATTTCAATTTTTGTATGATTTCCTTTAGTAAAATGATGATTTAAATTAATATTTCCAAACAGAAGTTCATACCAAAATCAGCTGATTTTAAAAATACAATATGTACTTTACTGAAGGTTCGTTCACAAAGTTGTAAGTATTGTAAATTTGTAAAAATTTATCACAAATGCACCACATCGTGAATATCCCTATTATTGCAAACAATATTTATTTCTTTTAACTATTTTTTAAAGTGGATTCAAAGCAACAAAGCAGAAAAAAGTTATTGATCAAAGTTGGGAATCTGAAGAAGATTTATCAAAATTTGTGCTTTCCTCGCACAGTTTAGCAATTTAGCAATGCTGAGGTTGAGAAAATTTTTAGTTATATGAATCTTATTAAAACGAAAATTCGAAATAGAATGCAGAAAAAAACTTTTAAATAATTTGTTGAATGTAAAAACGTGGCTACATGTTTAAAAAAAGTGTTGTAATACCTATAAAAATTTAGAAATGCGAACTTCTATGATAATAATACAAGCAACAATTTAAGTATTAATCTCGAAAATGTGCCTGAATTTTAATTTTGTATATTGTATATCGTTACTTAATATTCAAAAAACCCTAAAAACGTTCATAATTTCTTATAGGAGAAGCCAAAAACGTTTTAAAATAGCACATATAGTTGATTGTAAAGTGATAATTTCTTCATAATTTCGTTTATTAAGTAGTTATTTTTAGGTATTTGTCCAAAAAACGGCTTTTAAATCTAAAATATGTCCCATTCAAAAACGTTTTTGGCTTCTCCTACAAAAAATTAAAAATGTTGTTGGGGTTTTTATATTTTAGGTGACAATATGTAATACACCTATATGTTTCTGACTTAAAAATTAAGTTTTCTCTGTAAGAAAAGTATTTGACTATTTTTAAGAGAATATAATTCTTGAAAAGACTTTTGTAAATTACAAATCAACTGATATATGCTTTGTTTACGTGTTATTAATATAATTTATTTAATATTAACTTATGTTTTATAAATTTAAGTTTGATAGTAATCAAATAAATGTTTTTAAGCTTACTTCTGTTTTTCTTTTATATACATAATTAGTCTTATTTAGATATATATCTTTGAAATTGAAAGTGGAATATTTTTGTGGAATATAAAAATTGAAAGTGGAATATTTAGCATATATTTTTTTTTAAAAAGCATATTTTTTTAAAAATCTTCTGGTCACACTGGTCACAGGGTGCTAAATCTAGAGAATATGGTAGATGGGGTTCGTAGCACAATTTATGGATTTTTGCCATTCCGACTACAGACGTGTGCACCGGTGCGTTGTCATGGTGAAAGAGCGATTATTTTTGCTATTAATCAATGTCAATTTTTCATCCTAAATATGTACACTAAGAGCTATGCCTTTTTATTGTACAATATAGGGACATAAATAAACTTTAGACAGCAACAATAACAATTCATAGTGTTAAAACATAAAGTTATAACCAAAATTATAAATACAAAAGTAACTTAATCTAATTAAAGTATAGGGAAGAGTGGGGAGTTTTGAAGCATGGGGAGTTGCGAAGCACGGCTATAGATGTCGCTTAGCAGTGGTTTTGATCGCTCTTACCTACTGTCAACATTTTTTCTCCTAATATCTATGTTTTGTACTAGCACTCGTCCTGACAGCGCAAATTTTTCTTATCCCTCCAGACAGTGTGTTCAACATTTTTGTTCGAAAATTTTTTGAGCATTCCTGTTTGTGGCATTTTCATAAACATTTTCTAGCGAATCGAAAAGGTGAGTACACACAAAATAATCAGCAATGATTCGGCTTTCGATGCTCAAAAGGATTTATGCAAAAACATTCAATTTCTTACCGTCGCGGTGGGAATATTAAAATAGTAGCGAATGGTGAGAAATAAAGCAATCAAGTGGGCAGATGTGAAGCACGCCAAATATGACAGATGTCAACCTTAAATCGCATAAAAAAATCAAATGTTTAGTGCAATTCCAAGAAATTTTTACAATATATTTTGTTATTTTTCTATGCTTTTCCTTACGAAAAATATAGTTTTTAACTTGAGGAGTTGACAAATATTAAAAATGTAAGATTATTATGAAATCTATTCTGAAACATTGAAAACTATGAGAAAACTATGAGGAAACTTAAAAATTTAAATTTTTTTTTTATATTCTTAACTCTAATCTATATCTAAACTTTTATATAAAATTGAAGTGAACATTTAAAGTTACGACTTTACTCCAAAAGTACTGGACAGATTATTATGGAAACATTTTTAAAATATCATATTAATGCTACAGTTTTATTTAGGGGTATTTTTCTTTCGAAATTTTAATAATAAGTATATTTAATTAAGGTACTAAGTTATCCATTCCAAGGTATCCATTCGACCATCGTAATTGTTCATCGCCTAATTTTCTTCATTAAGAATAAACGTGTGCTCATGTGTTTAGAAGAAATTTGCTTAAATTGAGTAAAAATTTGATATTTGAGTTTATAATAACTAAGCAAATATTTGCTTGAATTTAGTAAAAATTTGCTATTCCAATTTATAATAACTAAGCAAATATTTACTTGAGTAAAGTAAAAATTTGCTATTCCAATTTATAATAACTAAGCAAATATTTGCTTGATCTAAGTTAAAATTTGCTTTTCAGTTTATTTCTTATCCCTCACTTAGCAAAATTTTGCTTGAATTTAATCAAAATTTTGCTTATTCCTAAATACACGAGGAGTGATTCCAATTTAGCAATTTTTTTCTAAAATCACATTGTGATTGCGCAAAGTTTTGCTGATTTGCTTTTAAGCAAAACATTTGCTTGATTCAAGCCAATTAATTTTCTCCGTGTAAGCGTGCCTAATCGTAAACAATTATATTTGTGACACTGCTAAAGTGACAAGTCAAAAAAGTTCTCGTGCGTGATCGTGAGTAAAATAATAAATTTAACAGTGAGTGTGCGTGTTTAAAATAAACACATACTGAGTGTGCGTGAACGTGATTAAAAATGATTTTAGTTGTGAGTGTGCGTGATTATAAGAAATACTTCGAGAGAGTGCGTGATCGTAAGTCAAAATCACTCACGCGCCCATCTATTTACAGTTTTTAGCCTTAATAAAAATTTTTTTTTTAAAGATATGTTTACTTGTTTAATGTCCTTGAAAAAAGAATTGTATGTATGTGGGTATGTGGCTATATCACAAATAGACTCCAAAACCGCTGAACTGATCTTTATGAAATTTTCAGGGAAACTGAAGCCACATCTTGAGAGTGTTCCCGTGAGGTTTGGTAACTATTGGACGAGGGGGCGTGGTACCTCCCATACAAGCCAAATTTACGCTATCGATCACAAACCAAAAAAAGGATATATATCAGACGGTTTCAATCGTAAAAACTAAGATTTGGTAATTTTGTTCAGATGGTTACAGTCGGTAACTGTACGAAAAATGGGCGTGGTCGTAATATAAATGCGCCCACTATTTCGAAATCATGGCAAATCCGGAGTTTTACACATTTTTACAGTGAAACTTGCTGTGTAGGTGATCTAAGAGGCGGTCACTATATGTAAATGTTTTCACGCCCACTTTTACCGCCCACAAATCAATATCTATATATATAAAAAGCAAAACGATGTGTGTCTGGCTGTGTGATGTCTGTAGACTCCAAAACTAAACCTGAAAAACAAACCTGAAATTTTGGCAATCGATTTGCTTCAGGTACGAGATGGTTTAGGAAAAAAATTGGCCCACCCCCTTTTTACCGCCCCCAAATCAATAAAAATGTTATATTTCAGTCGGTTTTGGTCGTATAAGGCTAAAACTTTGTAATTTAGTATGTAGGGTTACTGTCGACAACTGTACTAAAAATGGGTTTCCACGCCCCCTTTTACCGCCCACAAATAAATGAAAATGGTTTATTTCAGACGGTTTTGGTCGTATAAGACTTAAATTTGGTACTTTGGTTTGTGTAGTTACTGGCAGTAACTGTACAAAAAATTGGTTTCCACGCCCACTTTTTGCGCCCACATATCAGTGTAAATACTATATTTCAAGCAATTTTGGCCGTATGAGACTAACATGTGATACCTAAGTTTGTATGTTTACTTTCGTCAACTGTACTAAAAAGGGGCGTAATCGCTATATAGCCACACCCACTTTTTGAGAAATCCTTAAAATTTACTACTGGTCGATTGAGCTTAAATGTTGGCTTAGTTTTTACGGTTACTGTCAGCAAATGTACTAAAAATTAGTTTCCACGCCCCCTTTTACCGCCCACAAACCAATGAAAACATTTTATTTCAACGGTTTGGGTCGTATTAGACAAAAATTTTGTAATTTAGCTCATATGGTTACTCTCGGCAAGTGCACTAAAAATAGGCCTGTCCCACTTTAGTTAAACTGACTTTTCGGGGGGTCAGCGTAGAGTGAAGCAAAGTGCGCCAGGCTTTAGCTAAATTGAGATAAAATTTTGGCAGTCGATTTGTTTCGTGTACGAGATGGTTTAAGGGAAATAATTTTGCCGCACCCCTTTTTACCGCTTGCAAAACAACAAAAATTCTATATTTCAAACAGTTTTGATTATATTTGACTAAAATTTGGTAATTTACTTCATATGGTTACTTTTGGCAGTTATATTGAAAATGGTGAATATTTCTGGCATTTCTTGACATTTTCGTATATGGCATTAAGGCGGTCTGAGGCCGAACAACGTCTGCCGAGGAATACAAGTTTTAAGTAACCACTCTTGATGTAACCACTAACTGCAAAAGCGGGTCGACCGATTTAAACGGAAATTTTAGGGTACTATGCCTGGCATCATACAATGAAATCAATTAAAAATTGCACATCGGTGTACCTTTCATATGACATAGCATTTATTTGCAAAAATTCTTCCAGCTAAGCGCAAAAATTATTTTACTGGTTTTGTCATCAAAACAACAAGGGTACCCTTTCTGATTTTTTTCGCGAAATTTATTTGTTCCAAAATGTTGTTTTTATATTTTTTACAAAAAGTCAAAAATAATTTATGTGAAAATTACCCCAATATCTCTTTCCAATCAAATTTACAACATTTGCTGCCAAAGCCTATATCTCAAATAATCAAAATTTATGACTAAAAATCTATTTTTTCATACAATTGACAATCTATAGTAATAAAAATCATTTTCTGTTTGTTTGTTTGGCCTTTTTACAAATTTAAACGGCCCAACGGATTTTGCTCAAACTAGGTGCACATATTAAATTTATTCTAACTTAAAATGTTACATACTTATTTTTTGCCACGCCCCCTCGGAACTTTTTCAACTAACGGCAATTTTGTTATTATAATAATTTTTTATCGGAGTTTTTTTTAAATTTAAAAAATTTCTGTTATTTTGGCATCAAAAACACTCACATACACTCAAAATTGTAGAAATTTTCAGTACAACGACTTTTTCATAAAACATCGTTACCAAAGAATGAGAAAAAAACGCCATGAAAATCAAAGTTTGGTCTTTGGATGCAAATATCTCCTCTGTCCATTAATATATTTGATTCAAATTTTTTTTGTTCAAAAGCTCAATAAATATACTTTACAAAAATGGGTTGAACTGTACCTTTTTGTCAGTGAAACTATGTTTTATAATTATGTCAAGAAAGGTCCAAAATATTGACTTTTTACTCAAAAAATTACTCAAAAATTGTTTTTGTTGTAAAAATGAAATCAATTAAAATTGCACATCTGACTAACTTTCATATGACATAGCATTTATTTGCAAAAATTCTTCCAACTAAGCGCAAAAATTATTTTAATGTTTTTGTCATCAAAACAACAAACATTTTTTTGGCGAAATTTATTTTTTTCAAAATGTTGTTTTTATATCTTTTACAAAAAATTCAAGTCTTAAAAGTAGTTTATGTGAAAAAATTACCCCAATATCTCTTTACAATCAAAAGTAATGGCTTTTATGATTAAGTTACTTTATGATTTATCGAATAGCTTTGGAATTATAGGTAGCACAGATTTAGTATTTAACCACAATTTAAACATGCTATGTACAATGTTAACATTTGATGGGTGTTTGGAAACGGGGCGGGGCAGCAACGCGCCGGGTTTCAGCTAGTTTAAAATAAAGTATAGGCTGAATTAAAGCTAAAGATAATTTACTTTTTTAAAATAAAAATTTCTTCAAATTAAGCAAAATAATTTATTTATTTATTTATTTATTATTATTATCTAGCGACACAAAGTCTTATAGATTAATTAACAAGGTTAAAAAAAAAAATTCATGTAACAACATCAATAAAGAATAATAATAAAATACACAAAATATCACAACATTTTTTTAATTATAAATATGAATTACTTAAGAATAAACAATAGATTTGTCTTAAAGGTATCTCTATCTTGACTGAAATCAATTAAATCGCAAACAGAGTTAAATGCAACGCACGAACTATTGACCACATCATTGTCACCATAGTTAGTTCTATGATATGAAATGCAAAATAGGCCTCTCTGCCTTATATGCCTCTCAGGCGCATAGATTTTAAAAAGGCTCAATAATGGCGCACAATCAATATGGGCCATCATGACATCTCTAGCTAACATTATAAGATAATATTTTCTCCTTACTTGAAGTGTTTTCAATCCGAAAAGTGAGCACCGGTCGATATATGTCGGAGCAAAATTCCAATTTAGTTTATATGCACAAATCCTCGTAAACCTTTTTTGAACATTTTCAATCCTTTTAATATGCAAATTATAGTTGGGATCCCAAACTATGCTACAATATTCCAGACCAGACCGTACTAACGATATAAAAATTGACTTTAAAGTGTATGGATCTTTAAAATCTTGAGTATTACGCTTTAAAAACCCCAACATAGCATTCGATTTGGATATTATTCTATCATAATGATTACAAAACCTAAGCTTTTCGTCAAATAAGACACCGAGATCCAATTTAGTAGTTACTCTAGAGAGTGACTTGTTTAAAATGGAGTAATCAAACACAATTTTTCTGCGGAGCATATAAAAAGACATAACATTACATTTATCTATGTTGAGATTAAGCTTATTATCAGAACACCAACCCTGCAATCTATTAATATCCCGCTGCAAAAGTTGGCAATCATCTAAAGACTCGACTGATTTCAGAATTTTCACATCATCTGCATACATCAAACATTGGGAATGAATGACACAATTTGGCAAATCATTAATAAATAGAAGGAAAAGAATAGGTCCAAGATGACTACCTTGAGGAACCCCTGAATGGTTAAAGACGGTCCTTGAAATTCTACTCCCAATTTTTACATATTGTTGACGGCCAATCAAGTAATTAGATAACCATTTAAAAAATGACGAGTGAAATCCCATTGCTGCTAATTTATTTAGTAATACGGAATGCTGAACTCTGTCAAACGCTTTCGCAAAATCAGTAAAAATCACGTCAACCTGTTTACCCTCCTCCAGGCGGTTCCTTAGAAAGCTCGAAAAAAGTGTTAAATTAGTAGATGTGGACCTACCAGTCACGAAACCATGTTGATGTTCCGTAATCGAATTTTTTATAACGTAATACACGCGCTTTTTAACAATTGCTTCAAAGACTTTGGGAATAGTCGGAAGTTTAGCAATAGGTCGATAGTTGCAAACTTCCTGCCTTCTTCCAGCTTTATGGATTGGGATTATAAAGGATTCTTTCCACACATCTAAGAACTCTCCATTAAACAAAGAGAGATTGAAGATTCTTGTAAGAGGTTCAACAAGATTACCCGCACACATTTTAAGAAAAATTGGTGGAATGTTGTCAGGGCCACAGGATTTGTTTATATCCAGCTGTGCAAGCTCTAACAAAACCTCTTCCTTCGAAAGGACAAGGGAACCAATTCCAATTTGAGGAGCACAAAAGACGTGCGCACTAGCACTATATGACTCAGTTATAAAATTATTCTGAAAATATGAAGCAAACATGTCACAAATTTTTGTTTCGCAATTAGAAACATCACCATTATAAGTCATATTTTTCGAGAAACCATTAAACTATCATTTAGTATTAAGAAAGGACCAAAACGCTTTGGAATTAGATTTGATATTAGACTCAATTTTAAATAAATACTGTCTGTACAAAAATTTTTTCAGAAATTCATATTCTCTTCTAAACCGTATGTAATCATCACGAAAATTCGAATTTTTTAAACTTAATTTATGCTTCTTATTTAAAATATTCTTTAAATTTATTAAACGCCTTGTAAACCAAACTGGCTTATTGCTCTTCTTAATGCATTTAATCGGTACAAACTTCAAAAACACTTCATTAACCACATTTATAAAAGAAATATAATCGCTCATTAAATTATTACTGAATATATCATTCCAATTCACTTCAGCAAGATACTCATTAATAGCATAAAAATTAGCTTTTTGAAAATGAAACTCATAAGAATCCCTCACAAATTCATTTAAATTTACTGAATAAACATCAAAATCGATATTCAGTGCCTTATGATGGATAGAATTATTTAACAAGGGGCAGTCAGCTTCGGACAACACTGCATTTAACTCCGAATCTCCGTAAATACCAAATCCAAAGTTCTATTTATAGAATTTCTAACATTATTTAACTGAGTAAGTCCTAAGGACAATAAGGAGTCAATAAAATCAGCGTCTGACCTATTGAGAAAACCTGTTGGCAGTAAACATTTATCCAAAGTGGAAAAAGTCCAATTAACATTACCTATATTATAGTCACCTAGTAACAGAGGGTAATCATTATTGCTAAGCCTATTAACAACATTATGAATATTAATAAAATGTAAATTATATACTTCTTTACTAGAATTAGGAGGAATATAAGATAAAAATATATACAAATTAAGGCAGGTAGAAGAATATTCCAAACCTTGTAATTGCACGCGTACACAAATTTGCTCAATAATGGGAGCAGAATGTTCAAGCTGTACTTGCTGACTTTTGTATTTCGAGCTGATGGCAATTAAGACACCACCGCCTCGTGATAACCCAAGTGTGGAATAGCGACGATCTCTACGGTAAACATTATAATGCATAAGAAATAACTCCAAGGTTAAGATGTCATCATACAGTCACGTCTCAGTGATCGCAACTACATCAACTGTACAATCTACAGTGGCTAAAATAATAATTATATAATAATAATAATATATAATAATTGTAGTAACATGTTCTTAAAATAATTAAAAGGAATTTTTTTTTACTGATTTTAAGGAGAATGTGTTTTTACTTACTTTAAGCAAAACGTATCCTTTGTTTTAAAGAACTCTTGTCTTTAGTGCATATTTATTCCCCTTTATTCCTAAGATTAAGTTAATTTTCCTTATACTATGTTTCCATCTGCTCGAAATATTGAGATTTTGTGAGTTTTCGTAAAATCCATATTGAATTCAACAGAGTTCTCTACACAAGTTTAAGATTTTAAAATACTGTGATTTCAACAAAATCTAATACAAAATCTCATAATATGCAATGCAGTGTACCTGAAAAGTTATATCACTATCCAACACTTTTCAGCTTATGTCAAATTTTTCATATTGACAATTGGCAAAAAATAAATGAAAATAATTAAAAAGAGCAACAATAATAATAATAAAAAAAATGGAGCTTGTAGCTTCAGTGAGGAGCAATTGCTAGTAGTAAATTTGGAGAA
Source organism: Dichetophora obliterata (assembly GCA_963920525.1). Classification (NCBI taxonomy): domain Eukaryota; kingdom Metazoa; phylum Arthropoda; class Insecta; order Diptera; family Sciomyzidae; genus Dichetophora; species Dichetophora obliterata. The sequence continues at coordinate 227,540,403 of OY986436.1, read as the reverse complement.
AATAATTTGAGAGCTTCGGAAATGGCAACAAAAATGCAAAAACTCAATTGCTCCGTCACGATTTGCTCATTCTTTAATTTATCAAATGAAGTCTTCATTGTCAAATAAAATCTAGCTGTCATGACATGCCAGATGGAAACACTTTGAAATCACTTTTTCAAAATCGCAAGATTTCGAGCAGATGAAAACATAGTATTAGCTGAAGCACATTTTTTTTTTAGTGTACAGCTGTGATACTTAACCATAATAAAAGCAAGCAAAAAGAAAAGAAATCATAATCATAAGCTTGTAACAGGTTTACACATGCCATCGATAACATCGCTGATGATGATGATACTCCCTGACCTAGTCTACCGATTGAAGGGCATTAACTGACCAGCACAATATAAGCAATATATTTCTTCTGTCGCTGAGATTGGTCAATCGAACTCACTGAATGAAAAAATGCAGCTTAAAAAGGCGTTAAAAAAAGCATATTTTAAACGAGGCATATAAAAGGGAGATGGAAAAAAAATCGCATTAATTAGACCTGTTTACTAACAGCTGGCTCAAGCCAAATTTTTAAGAAGCTACAAGTTGTTGTTAAACTCGCTTTGATAGATAGCAACAAGTGGCAGAATTAGGGCAAAACATATATTATTCAATCATCATCATTATCAACTCTTGATTACATTCCAAGTCAAGAAGCTGAAGCTTAGCTTTGAATGGCATCTAATGGATTAACGCTAAAGTGCGTCATTAATAATTGCTGATAAGTGCTAGTGTTTTAAGTCGTATCGGTAACGGTCGTATCGCTTAGTCAATCCAAGTTAGTTTTTTTTTTGATGGCTCACACCCCTTCCTGGTGGTGGTCTCACAAAGGTTATCAACCGAGTGTCCAAAACTTATTGTTTTGTTTTGTTTTATTCTTGCGAATGGCAGCGAAATATTTCATAAACATCTACTATTTGCGTTGCTGATTAATTTTCCAGCTTTGCTTGCGGAACGCTAGACGCTTGCGAACATTCAATTAATTTTATTTCTTTCTGTGGCACTCAAGTCGACTTTCGTCTGTCGTCTGTCGACTAGCTGGCTAACAGAGTGACTGGGAAATCGTTTAAGCGATCAGTACACAATCGAACGTTGCCTTGTAAACATGTCGCATGATCTTCGTCGCTCCATCGTCAATACTCAGGTAGTGCCAGCATGCACCCTGTATTCAGTGATAATCGCTTTTTTGTTGCTTGCCGGCAAGCAACCAGTAAGTGCAGCGGGTATTGCACCTACCAGGTGGTCTTTTAGAATCGGCAATGTTGATCTATTTAATATTGCCAACGTTGATCTATTAAATACTCTTGGACGATCCCTGTTTGGCGCCACTACCGAGGGTTATTCGCCCATTTCTAATGCTGTGGAATCATTGCCGCCAGAAAAAGATATCGATCCGGATATTATTGAGGACTCTTTTATGAAAACGGTTTGTTTGGACTAAAATAGAGTTCGAAAGAGTTCGTTTATTCACTGCATTTTGCAGAATTTTGCCATTTTTTGAGTGATCATGTGTATTGTTGTTGTTGTTGTTATAGCCACAACTCTTGGAGAAGTATGGCTATCCGTCGGAAATTCATCATGTAACCACTGATGATGGCTATATCTTGGAAATGCATAGGATTGCTAAGAAAGATGCGATACCAGTACTTTTGGTTCACGGTCTGCTGGACTCATCAGCGACGTGGGTGATCATGGGACCTTATAAGGGACTTGGTAAGCATAATTCTTTTATCCTGAGTGCAAATAAAATCGGTGTTATGCGTAATTTCAAGAAAAATCTGTATTTTCTACATATTAAGTAAAAACTAATCAAGCCAGCTCGACTCGATTTGCCTTTTAACCCATTAATGGTCACCACAAAAACCCGTTGAGTTTAGTTAGTGAAATTTTCAGCATACATTTGTATTAATATTAGACGAAAAACTCTGAAGTTAAAAAAAAAATTCAAAGGATTTGGGTGTGGACAAATGTGTGATATATCACAAGGGGTCTGTAAGTAGAGAAACAAAATTAAAAACTTAGACATATTAAAAAAAATAAGAAATTGGAAAATTTTCATTTTGTAGCGTAGGCGTTCAACTTTTAGCCTTATATAATTTTTAATAATATTTTATTTTTTCTTAATTTTTATAAAACAAAATATCTCACCTGAGTGGCATTTTTCACTTTTCTTTGAAATACTGCACGAAGTGGCGCGAAAAATGTAGGCATAAAGACATTAAATTTCAAATTTAAATTTTTTTGAAAAAAAGCATACTTTTGGCTTTCTCACACTGTCGGAAGCAAAAGCTTTGCAGTGGCTGCGGACTTTTGAGGGATTTTTGAATAATGAGCTATAATGGGTTAAGCAGAGCTTACAAAATAGCGGCATGAAGTCGATACAATTTTTTGTTGTTGCACCATGATCACAGCAATGACACTACTTCGTCGTTACAAAAGTAGACTATTGAATCTGAAAAACTAAACTTTTAATTTTCAATGAAAATTTAATATAAAAATAAAAAAATAGATCTATTTGTAATGAATATAGATAGAAAATGTACTTGAAGTTGGTAGTTTACCTTTGGAAGGAAGATATGTCGATTGTCACTTGATATATAATGTTAATAAGACAACCAATTCTACAAAAAAATATATATATATATTTTATAAGATTATGTTTTAAGAACCAAAGTAAATTTTGACCTAAAGTCACGAAAAAACCCAATTATTTTAAATGTATCACAGTTTAATATTTCACCATAATACTGAACCTTATAACTTCCCGCTTGAAAATCAGTTTATTTTTTTACAACTATTACACCAGCCAATATTTGTAAAAAAATTCGATTTTTAGAAATTATTTCAAGCCATTTCAGCTATCGGATTGCTATCGCTAGAATCAAAATATTTATGGAATCATCATAGCTCGCACCCAAGGATTATTTTGAGGAACTGACACGAACAACTCTTTTTTTTTCTATGAAACATGAGGCACCTTAATGTGCAATATATTAAATATGTACTAGACTTGGCCGTACTTTTGGCCAAATGAACATCAACCGAATCAGGGGCAAACAGTGGCCGTATTTGGGTATAGTAGCGGAATTAGGGTCAAACAGTAGCTATTTAATGGTAATTTAACCCTAATCCGGTCACTGTTCGACCCTTGTTCGGATGTTGTTTTAATCTGGTTTAACTGAGATTACTTTAAAATGAAAGATGTTTACCCTTGTTTGCCTTTGTTCGACCTTTGTTCAGCGCCTTAGTTAAAAAATTTTATTTTTATTCGGATAATCGGATTCCAAGTTCACTTGATCTTTCATTTCTTCATATAAAAATCTTTACAACTGAAATGAAAAATGTTATATACCTGACCAATTATGCCGATTGTGAACTGGTTTTATGCCGATTCTGAACAGCTTGTGTTCATGTTCTTAATTATTTCAAAATGACATTAATTACTCTCTGAGATTTGGCATTGATTTGTTTGCAGAGAGATGACGACAATCAATTAATTTCTATAAAAAACGGTTCTGTATCAAATTTTGACCTGGAATCATATTGAATGATTCATAAAGGTAATATTTTTATTTTCCCCTCAGTTTTACTATATAGCATATAAAGTATCTTTACGAATGCTCCTAAATGTAGAATAATAATTCAATATAAAACACCACTTTTTTTCACCTCATGTTAATGCGTACATTTAAAGCGCTTTTATAATAATTTCTTTATCTATATATTCGTAAGTAAAAACGAAACCTTAGCCCTTTTTTTACCGACTTTTAGACAACACCTTCTAATAAAACTTATATAATTTGAAAGGACTAGTTCATAGCAAGTGCACAATATAATTTTTATTCAAATATTTTATTATTAAGATAGGTAAAAATTTGAAATGAAAAACCCCCATAAAAAAAAATCAACAAGAAACCAAGCCACATATTCTAATCACACATTCTCAGTGGGAATTTTAGCGAGTGCTCCGCAAAAGAAGGCATGCTAGGCACTTCTATTATTGGCGTCAATACACCTTCCATGATCACTGCATTGATGAGTACTTCTGTAAGGCCTATCTTTTGAAGGTTCTGATTCTTTTCATATTTACTTTATATGAAAAAATTAACAATAAAAATTCCAAAAAAAATTTTAGATACACAGAACAGTTTGTAAAAAAATGTAGATTAAACAAAAACAAAAAAAAAATGTTGTCCGAGTTGGGTCTCGAACCCGGGCTCCCGAAAACTAACACATTACATATTATATTATATGAAAATATTTATATGGAAAAACTTAAAGTCTTTTCTTATATATTTTTGTATGAAGAAAATTTATTAAAAAAGTTCAAAACAAATTTTATATACACTGAACAGTTTGTAAATAAAACAAGATTAAAAAAATAACAAAAAAAATTTGTTTTTGTCCGAGTTGGGTCTTGAACCCGGGCTCCCGAAAGCTTACTTCGAGTGGACGAAGACGAGTGGGTAAGATGTCGGACTGCCGCATGAGAGGACCATGGTTCAAATCTGAAATTGTTAGTATTTTTTATTTGAAGTTGATTTTTATATTGCTTTTCCTTCTAACGTGACTTCTCGAAAGAGCGCTTCTGGCAAGTCTCTTTTGAGCAAGGAGAGCGGAAGGCCTGACAAATTTTCCCATTTTATACAAGCAATACAACGGTGTTTGCAAGGAGTGTGGATGGCCTTTTAAAACCTAACGCAGGCCTGCTAGAAGGCCTTCGGACTCCTGCAATTGACCACTGGGTTCGCTCAATTGAGAAGTGTTGCTTTAGGAGAGTAGAATGCGAGAGTGAAAAAAACAGAGCTGTGTGGTGGTTGTAGCGTTTTCTTTCCTATCTTTTCAGACACATTCAATCAGCGTTGCTGAGGCAAAACAAAATAAAGGGTTTCTTAATAAAAGTGCACGATTTATTTAAAAAAGAAATCGCAGATTTATTGAGCCAAGGCTGATATTTTTATTTTATTGTTAAGTACCATGTTTCGATTATATAAATTAATAAAATTTCAAAGCTGTCAAATTTCAGGAAAAATTTTAAAAAATTTAAATCTTGCACTCCTATTGGGATAACCTAAATTTTCGTTCATACAAACGGTTTGCCTGCCCATATATTTGATGCTGTTTTTCTTTCACTTTATCCGAAATACTGTTTGGTTTCTCAGTACAAAAAACTTTTGACTTATGTAGGTCCATATAATAATTGTCCATATAATACGCCACACAATTAAGGGTGCAGAAGGGTTGGAAATTCATGACGAAATATGGTATTGGAAGGGGGCTCAACATTGATGACGAAACGTGATATAGATAATGGAGGGGGGAGGTCGATCGTGCCGACACAAAAAATATTTTTTGTTTCTATATATTATTCAATACGTTTTACGGTTTTTTATAAAATTTCCATCTGGTGATTTGAATATGGCGGTTGAAATGCTTTATCGTTTTACCATAACATCTGATATGACAAAAGCTATATCGTTTATCTTAAAACATCAACATCAAAAGTTGTCATACGCTTTTTTATTATTTATTTAAGAAGAAGGTTAATAAAACGTATGTCATTCGAAAGGTTCTGCACCATAGTAGTACAGAAACATGTTTGATTTTAAATCAATGACCTATGCTATGACCCAAAATATAGCGTTGAAAGTATGTATTTTTATTAGTAAGGGATCTCAAGATTAGTAAGAGGCAGAATTAGGTATCGGATGAAAGATTTGGATAAGGAGGCTTCCACAATATGATTGGATTTTAGAATGCTGACCTTGGACATAAAGCAGCGTAGAAAGAGCGTTTCTTAAATAAAATCTAAACTATACGAGATGGAAGAGCAGGGAACAGGAATATCAGAGAATTTTAGACATTGATAAGATATGCAAAAAATACTCCTGAGATTTTTCGCCATTTCTTACGGATATCCCTTGGGACCCTACAACAACCGGGTCCCAAAAGGCTGACTTAGGACGGTGGACATGCTTAGAAGAAATGTTGATAGGATTAATAATAGAACCAGTTCACACATTTAACTACTCTGAAGTCTAATTCGGGAGAGATATAAGTTTTGCTGGACAAATTTTTGCCAAGCGGTTCTTTCAGTGAAGTTATAGAATTACAAAGCAGGGACCAAAAATAACAGTTATTTTCGAAATTTCTATTCAAAAAGTCAAATGGAAAAAGTAAGTCTATTCGATATTTGAATACATCAATGTGATGCTTGATAGCTAAGGAATAATAATCTTAAATGATTTTAATTTATTAGATTTATTTTTAAAAATTCCATAAATAATCGTTATTTTTTGACCAATTTTATTTCGATCAAAAAAAAAGGTTAAAACTTGACTTTTATTTTTTTGATCATACATAAAAGTTGAAATTTCACTCGTATTTTTTTGGTCAAAAATAAATGTTAAAATTTGACTTTCTTGAACGCAAACACAAAACCTTTTCTATTATAGCATGAAAATTAACGAACTTTGTAGAAAGGACCGTAACGGTTATGATTTTTTTGAAAAAAGTCAACAAATAATCGTTAAAAGTTAAAAATTGATTTTTATTTTCTCGATCAAATTTATAAGTTAAAATTTGACTTTTATTTTTTCGATCAAAAGTAAAAGTCATATTTTAATTCCTAAATCATCTTCTTGCAGCCGCTGTTTCAGTCGTTTTCGAAATAAATGAAAACAGAATGTGCAATGATAAGCAACTAAGCGATGCAATGCAACGATATGAAGATCGATAGCAATGTGTTTATCTCTGTGCAAAAATGTTACGAATATAGGAGTAGAAGAATAAAAATGTGCGCTTATAATTGTTTTGAAAATTTAAACTATTATAATAGTTAATAAGAAATAGATCTGCCAAATTTTTAATCTCTATTTTTGATTGCAAAAAATAAAAGTCAAATTTTAACTTTTATTTTTGATAAAAAAAGCCAAAATATAACTTTTTTTTTGATCGAAAAATAAAAGTTTAATTTTAACTTTTATTTTTGATCAAAAAAAATAAAAGTAAAATTTTAATTATATTTTTGATCGAAAAATAGAAGTCATATTTTAACTTTTATTTTTGATAAAAAACATAAAAGTCAAATTTTTACTTATATTTTTGATCGAAAAACTAAACCTGAAGTTTTAACTTTTATTTTTGATCAAAATGAAATCAGTCAAAAAATAACGATTATTTGATTTCCCTGTTACAAAGTTTGTTAATTTTTGTGCTATAATAGAAAAGGGTTTGCGTTTGCGTTCAAGCAAACAAATTTAAACGCTTCAAAAATGGCATACGAGTTATCTCCGCTACACATTTTTATTTAATGCTCTGTTTTCTCAAATTTATGTTGAAATTTGCATAATATATATTTCATTCAATTTTGCTTGCATAACGCATTTAATCTTCTTTTATTTTTTGTAATTTGTACTTAATCTTAAGGTACACACAAGTAGTCAATAAGAGATACCCAGCAAACATTAAGACTCTTTAAATACTCTTTTTAAACTCTTATTTATGAGGCTTTATCGTCAATATGCGCTCAAAAAACACTTTTTTAAAGTCTTTTTTCCTAGATTGAGAGCACTCCAATTTAACTCCTTTAAGTGATTGTTTTATGGCGTAAAAATACTCATTTATGACTTTAATTAAATACTCTTTTAAGACTCATATTAAGGACTATTTTATGACCCTTAAAAACCCTTATTAAACCCCCACATTAAATAGTCTTTTATGACTCATATAAATGACTCTTTAAGGACTCACATTATGGACTCTTTTTAGACTATTGCTAAAGATTCTTTTAAGACTACTATTAAAAACTCTTTTAAGACTCTTATTTAAAACTTCATATGTTAGCGCCATTGCTTTCTAATATTTGTTGGTCCACTGCTCAATAAGGTCTAAATGGTTGCCGGAATTTTATTATCAGGAGTTCGATTATTAAAAACCTCCTCAATCGCTTCCTCATATTCTTCACTATTTTTTCCTATCTCCACCTCTAAACGAATTTTTTAATTTTTAAAAACTTAATTATTTGCAAAGACTCTTTCTTGCACTTTTTTTGTCATGATTATCGTGAAAAATTTATAAGAACTTACTTGACTATTTTCTATATTTAATATGTTAACATTTAAATGTAAAAATTAAAATGGAATCACTTTCACAAACTCCAACGTTTAAACTCACAATGAAAACTTCAATTCCGTTTATAATACGGTGGCGGCCGTATCCTAGTGGGTAGAGTGAGTGGCCCCTAAGCCGAAGAACCGTGGTAGCCCGAGTTCAATTCCAGCTCAGACAGAAAGTTTTTTCAATTGTTTTAATTTTTCTGGTCGGTCGTCACCTCTCTGCAGACAATGGCAAACCTCAGAGAGTAAAAATTGCCATGTAAAGCTTCTTGAGAACATAAGCCGTTCGGAGTCGGCATAAAACAATTAGGTCCAGTTCTCGGTCATTTGTGATGAAACATATAATAACACGCACAACACAATTGATCAATAGAAGCTAGGTCAAATTTCTTTCAAGGGCTGAAATGGCCAGTTTATTTTATTTATTTTATAATGCTTGCTGCGCACCAAAAACGCAACAATCTGATCGCAGCAAGAATGGAGTTCCCCGAATTATGGCGCCTGCATAGCAAGCGCCTGCTTTATATAGGAATAACATTCACAAGAATCACAGGAACGCATAAAAATTAATCCTTCATGAGCACTAATAAAACATGCATTAAATGTATTCTTTTATGAGTCCATTTTATAAAGACTCATGAAACACTCATAAAATATGTATAAAAAGGGTTCTTTTATGAGTTATTTTTATGAACACTCATAAAATATGTATAAAAGCATTCTTTTATAAGTTATTTTTATGAACACTCATAAAAAATGCATTAAAAGGATTCTTTTATGAGCCCTTTTTATTTCTCTTATTTTGTCCATTCTTTTATTTTTTTATAAAAACCACGAACTTAAACGTCAAGTTATCCTAATTTCTCCTACTAAAGTTGTTAGTTGAAGTTTGTGTCAATTGAAGACCACGAATGTTGTGGAAGTCAAGAAGTTTCAACATTTCCTTAGTATCAGGATCAACTTCAATGATATCTTGTTCCAAAGCAGACACAGCTGGCACGTAGTTATCACGACGTTCGCGTTCTTCTTCTTGCAATTTAATGGAAATTCCACGAACCTGTGAGTGGCGAAGACGGCCCATCAAATGGGTAACATACCCAGCAATCTTATTTCTCAATGGCTTGGTTGGGATGATTGCAACTTCTTCACAGATCCTCTTATTGGTGTGGAAGTCCAACGTTAGGCGAGTGTAGTACTTCTCAATGATGACCTTTGCGGCCTTCTTGACTGTCTTGGTTCTGACACGACCCATGGTGGATAATTTTACCGGAAAAAAAGGAAAAGGTTTTATGAGCACTCATAAAACACACATAGAAAGTATTCTTTTATAACTCCTTTTTATGAACACTCATTAAAAATGCGTAAAAAGGATACTTTTACGGGTAATTTTTATGAACACTCATAAAAAAGCATAAAAAGTTTTCTTATATGAGTCCTTTTTATGAACACTCATAAAAAATGCATAAAAAGGATTATTTTGTGAGTCATTTTTATGAACACTCATAAAAAGGATTCTTTTATGAGTCCTTTTTATGAGCACTCTTAAAACGTGCATTAAAAGTATTCTTTTATAAATCCTTTTTATGAACACTCATAAAACATGCATAGAAAGGATTCTTTTATGCGTAATTTTTATGAACACTCATAAAACACGCATAAAAAAGATTCTTTTATTACTCATTTTTATGAACACTCATAAAACACTCACATAAATGACGCATTTTAGAGTTACATTTTTTGAGGGCTCATAAAATGTTTGCTGGGAAGTGTCTCTGTTTGATGAAACAAATGAATAAATAAATCTACGCTACAGTGCCTTAATATACGATACGTGAGTGTTTATTTTAGTTCACTGTCTGTCAAATTTCTACCGCGGGCGATACTAGTTATAATGAAATCGTCAATATATTATGGCTTCACAGTGCAAAGAAATGTTAATATAAATGTATTCGCTGATCAATTATTCGCTGATCGTAAAATAAAAGAAAAAATAAATCCAAACCTCGACAAAATCTTCATCAATAAACTTTTTCATTAGAAAACTTTCGAGAAAAGAACTTAATTCATTTTCAAAAGTTAAAATGTAATTCGAAATTCCAAAATATGGAAACAGAAGAAATTCTCGAAAACCAGTAAAATACAGAATTTTTGGTTTGGAATGTGAAAACCTCTCAATTTATAAATCAACATTTTAAATTTAATCGTTGAGTGTTTGACAAATTGATATAATATTATAAAACTTATATCATCCTAGTGGAATAGTAGCACATTTCAAATTTAATATTTCTATCCATATTATATTGAAAATAAAAACTTTTTTTTGAAAGATGCCTAGCATTGAGATGTTGAGTTTTTGCACCTTGAATCGTCTCATATTTAATTTTTACTCATAATTACTGACTTTGGTAATACATTTCTTACTTATATAAGAAAAATGTAGTATTTAAGATAGTTCATCTTATACTCGTAGCAAGAAACTTACAATACAAACAGATAAAACTAAGAAAAAGATGCACCCTGAATAATTGGTATTTCATGCAAATTACAATAAAATCATATCTTTACTAAACCACTTTTGTTGTTGGTTATATCCAACATACCTCTTTGTTGATATTTTCACTGTCGTCAAATCATTAACACATTGCACTAGGAAGGTTTTGTTTTTCATGTGATAAATTTGTGTTTTAAAAGTTTTTGTTAGTGGTCCATTCTTTAGTTTTTATGATGTTGTTAGTGTATTACTAAATTGCATTTGCAACTCTTTGACAACCTTATTTTTCGTAAATGTGACACCACTGAGTAATTTTATAATAGATCTTTTTTTGCAACAAATGCATTTTTAAGCAACTTGTCATATATATTACAAAAATGTTTTATGTTGCAGCTTGATCTTTTTAATTTTCATTGCTTTGTGCTTGTAAAAATTGTATTGTTGACTGTAGTGTCAGTCACGAAAAAACGATGTTTTTGTACTAGCTTGCATATAAATTTGATTTATCGAAGACTTTTACATATGCATCCAAGGGCGTCCACAGGATTTGTTCCAGGAGGGAAAAGGCATAAAGCAGTCTATAATGCACAGAAAGAAAATGTAACCTTTATAATTTTATTTTCTGAGATTTTTGTCATGATACGCCGGTTGACACTCGCTTGTACACATAAGAAAATTATATCTATTTCAAAGATGGGGTAAAAATCTTTCTCATATCATGCCATAAATATTTCAATACATAATTTTTTTTTCAAGTAATTTCAAAAATTTTTTTCTCAACAAATTTTCTTAGTAATTGAGTAAATTAAATAATGTTATGTCTCCTTTATCCTTAAATAAAATCGCATTAATTACTATTTAGCCCCAAAGTTTTCCTCTTTTCAAATAAGAATACAAAAATTTCCCAATATTTTTTTTTTTAAAAAAGAATAAAACCAGCAAAATTTTCAAACCATTTTCACCAGTTTTGGAGGCCTATAAGTCATAAACGATTTGCGAGCGGCCAAATATATAAAGATGCCTGTTCAAAAACGTGAATTTGGAGAAGTATAAAATAAATGTTTCAAATCGAGTTTCCTTTTTAAATTTTTCATATATACCTTTGTCAAATTTGCCACATATTTGTCATATATACCTTGTCAAATAAACGTTTGACCATAAGATATTCTAAAATAAAAGCGTTTTCTTAAAAAGAATTTGCCATCAGATATTTTAAAATTAGTGCATGATTTAAAATTCGCCTACTTTATTCAGAATCTCCTAATTTCGCTTTTGAATTAGAAGCTTTGCCCTTGCCTAGATCGCTGCAATTTTTTTCAAATTTAAATGCTGCAAGATTGTTTGCAATTTTATTAAAATTACGAAATATTAAAAAATTATCCAAACTGGATCAACTTTATGACAGAAAAACGATTTTTTAAGCCGACTTTTGGGAAAAGATTAATATTTTTCAATTTATTTTACTTTGTATTCTTCTTGTGTTTAATTACTTTAAAAAAAAATTTGCGTATCGTCCAAGTTCATATGCGATATTGGCTTAAAAGCCTTTTACCATCTGCTGCTCCGAAGAATGATTTTAAACTAATAGGCATATCATTCCTTATCATTCCTCAATTTCTTGTAAGAATAACATCGTAATTTCTTCTACTGCATTCGTAGTATTTACTAATGGCTTCAGCTAAGATAGAATGCTTTTTTTGTTATTAGTAAATGTCAGAGCTATAAAATCGGCATTCATATTAAGAATTTTTAGTACAACTGAATAACTAAATAAGAATGTATTCAATGAATGCAAAATTGCTTTATAAATAAAATTTTTAATTTACATTCATTTTTACAAAAATGATTTATTATTCATTTCAATTATTCATTTTCGTTATTAAGAATAATGAATTAATTTTTTATTCATTTGAATGCTATTCACAAAGAATTTCAGAATTTTTTAATTATTATTTTTTATTCATTATTCATATTTTATTCGTTATTCAGTTTTTGTTAATTATTCTTTTGTTATTCATTATTAATTTTTTTATTCATTTTTTATTCATTATTTATTTGTTATTCCTTATTAATATTTTATTCATTTTAGTCCTAAGCCAGAAATAAAAAATGAATAAAAAATGAATAATGAATAATGAATAAAAAATGAATAATGAATAAGAAGTGAATAATGAATAAAAAATGAATAATAAATAAAAAGTGAATAATGAATAAAGAAAGAATAATTGAAAATTCTTAAATTATTTAATATAGCATTCTTTGTTAATATCATTCAAATGAATAAAAAAATTATTCATTATTCTGAATAACGAAAATTAATAATAAAAATGAATAATTAACAATTTTTTTTAAGATTGTTTATAAATCAATTTTGCATTCAATGAATGCATTCTTATTTCGTTATTCACTGATTCACTTTTGTATGGATAAAATTAAATTGATCAAATCTTTTACAGCTCTGGTAAATGTAACAAATGTATTCGTACAATATACATTTGTTTTTGTACGAAAACGATTAAAATATTTGTAATATGCACAAAACTACGTCCAATCTACGAACCCTATTCGTGACTGAAAACTACGAGTAAGATTCATAGAATGGATGCAGTTATTAGTAATATTTACACACAAAATTTTTTGAGTGTAAGAATACGTATTGAGTGCCTGTGAAACAAGAGTAAATGAAATGGTATCGTAACTTATTACTGCGACGGATACAACATTCTATTTAAAAATGCAAGCATGGCTTAGCTCTTTATAATTATTTATTATAAATATAGTTATTTATAAATATACTTAAAAAAAATTTTTTTTTGAGTTCTCTTCAAAATATATTAACATTTATAATGAAAATATCGTCATATAAAATTAAAAAAGCTGTAAATTACAATAAATTCAAAGTTGACATTGAATGATTTTTGATGCACCTTATCAAAATACATGTTCCTGCTAAATTGTACACTACTACAAATAAAAACTAAATTTTTAGTAAAAAATTTCTAAAATCCCTAAGTTTGAGCGCAACATACAAATAACAATTTGGAAAGTTTTTTGACTCTCCCATAAAATTTTTTAATTGTAGCTTACGGCTTTTTGATTTAATATAAAGATATTTTAAAAAATTCACTGCCTAGGGGAGGCGAGCGCCCCCTCCCCTGCCCCCTGTGGACGCCCATGTATGAATCTTTCTTCCTATTGAAATGACAATAAAGAAAAAAAAAGTCATTAACATGTTCTTATAACTGTCGAAGCTATTACACTTAGTGACGAGACCATTTCTTTCTTGCCTGTCCCGATTATATAGTAGATATTTGACTAATTTTTTTTCTGTGTGAGAAGAAGATTTCAGTATAAAACTTTAATGTGTTCTAATACTGTCATTTTATCTCAAGGTCTCTTTTGAAATGAAATCATTGTGGGAAAAACCTGATAGTGATAAGAATTGTGATCCAAAAAACCAATTCGTGGTGCAAGTCACTTGCCTTTAATGAAATGTTTATGTGCATATTGTATTTTTTATATAAAACCTATGAGATGTTTACAGTGCTGCCAGGTGTCTGCTTCGATCTCCTGTTCTACTCTTTTTTGAATTGTAATCAGCAGTAAGTGTCAGAAAAATTAGTTATAGATATAACCATTTGACTGTGGTGACGGTTTGTAGCTCAATCAAAATTTGTATGGCAGATTCAATTGTTTAATTGACATATAAATTACGCTATTATATCTACATTTTATATGTCTGTTCCCGTACTAACTTTAAGTAAGGTTAGAGTAAAGTTCAATCTGTGAGAGTAGTAACTCAATTATCTTTCAAAATGTGAGAATATGCAAAAAAGTACGGAAACGACTTCAAGCAAGTTTCGAGCAGAACAGTTGCTGTTAACAGCTGATTGACAATAAATTGAAACAATTGGAAGAAGAAGATTCGTGCTCGAAGAAATTTTTCAAGTAAGGTTCAAGTTAGTTTTGGGTAATTGTAATAGAATAGAGAGTGAGATTTAGCTTGTTCTTCTGCTCTCTCGAGCTTGAAAAATGTGTAAAGAAACGCTGTCAAGCAACTTCAAGTTACTCGAATCGAGTACGGGAACAGACCTTATTTACTAGTTAACACTAGCTTTACTCAACCGACTCACTGTGACGTCAACAGAAGAGATGAGGCAGTGGGAAGGTGAATGAAGTGAAACAAGAATATTAAAAATTTTAAAATTTTTGCGACTCATCTTTACTTGACATTCGGTGAGTCGGTTGAGTGAAGCTAGTGTAAACTGGCACTATATCTAGATTGTTTTGATTTAGATTTGAACGTGTTGGGGAAAATATGACCAATGACATTTTTTTTTGCCACAGGTTTTATAAAAGTATACAAGACTTTCCTGTCAAAATAATTTAATTGGATTTTCAGTGATACACTTTGTATTGAAAAGAATATACAAAATTAAGAAAGAAAAAACAGCTTATTAACTCCAATCTTCACTGTTTTCTTGTCATCACGTTAAAGTTAAAAAATTGCGAAAAACAGAGAAAATCTTACCACCTATGCAGCAAATCAATTTAAGGTTAAATTTTTCCAGTTCGTGATGACCTCACTTTTACCTCTGACTATTATATAGTTGGCATATTTATAAAATTTTTCTTCAGATACTATAAAATGATATAAAAAGTTATGATAATATTCGAAAAGAGCAAGTTTTATAAAAATTTGGGAAATACCGTGAGATAACAGAATACTTAAAGCATTCCGTATAAAAATATTAGCGGACGAATAGTGATTGAACATGGGCCGCACGGCCGTACAAGGGTTGAATATGGTTTCAAAATAATTCAAAAAGCCAATGGCCAAGAGTTAGGTCGTATAACGGCCGTACAAGGCCTAAATTAAATTGTACGACTGTTGAATCCCTTTGTATGCCATTATATTTTTCAAAGCTCTTTTTCAATAGCAAACGTATGCGCAACAAAAAAAGCAAGCCTCTCTCGGCGATGCTGATGTTGATAGTATCGCCACTTGTATGTGGCTATAATTTATAATATTTTATATTTAGTTTTAAACAAACATTTATTTAATTTATTTAAGCATGAAGATCCCATTTTCATTGAAAAGCTGCTCATGTCAATAATCACTGACAAAAATCAGTGTTCGGCCGATGTACGCCCGTTGTACAGCAGATATTATTCCAAAACAACATCTGTACAGCCGCTGTTCGAACCTTGTACTGCCGCTGTTCGGCCAAAAAGTCCTACACTTTTTTTTAAAATTAAATTTCAAAATTTGGCTTTTTATTGCAAATAATTAGACTTTTCTTTCGTTTTGAATCAAACAAAGATAGAAGCTTGTATTTTTATAAGGCAGAGTAGCTTAAGTTAAATTTTTTTTCATAAGAATCTTTATTTTTTTTCAAAGTGTAGACATCTAATGATGCGAATCAACTGACAATCGTGTCTAAAAAATACACGCAAGTGACAATTTGTGATACGAATATAACAAAGTTAACAGAGACAATAAGCTAATAATAGGTATACGTTCAAGTACCATGCCGTACCGCTCTATTACTCCTTCTAGAAATTAGTTGTGCTCATTACTTTCTACTACATTCCCTAATATCACAAAATTGTGGAGTTAATAACCTAATGAAACTTTTTTTATTTTAGCCTATCTGCTGCATGATCTTGGCTATGATGTCTGGATGCTGAATGCGCGTGGCAATACATATTCGAGAAACCACACGAGATACAATACTCGGCAGGCCAAGTTTTGGGAATTCAGTTTTCATGAAATGGGTAAATACGATCTGCCAGCTGCTATTGATCATGTTCTCAACACGACGAACAACACACAGCTGCACTACATAGGTCATTCCCAGGGCACTATGACATTCTGGATCATGTGTAGTGAACGTCCCGAGTACTCGGAGAAAATTATTCTGATGCAAGCTTTGGCGCCAGTTGCATTTATAAAAAACTGCAAGAGTCCTGTTGTAGATTTTCTGGCATTCTTTCAAGATCCTTTGAGTGTGCGCTGATTGTATTAAAAAGTCGCCTTTGTCTCTAAGCCTTATTGTTTATTACAGATGCTTCTGAAGCTGATTGGAGCACACGAATTCCTGCCAAGCAATGAGTTTCTTACAATGTTTAGTCAAATGATCTGTGATGATGATACGATCACCAAAGAGATTTGCACAAATGTGATATTTTTAATAACAGGCTTCGATAAGCATCAAATGAATGAGGTAAGCCATTTGGTTCATTAACTCTTGCGATGGCATCGGGAAAGCCTAATCAATTTAATTAATACTACTTTCCCTAGACCATGCTGCCTGTCATTCTGGGTCACGATCCCGCTGGTGCCTCAACCAAACAAATGCAACATTTTGGCCAATTAAAACGTTCTGGTCGCTTTCGCCAATACGATTATGGTTGGATACGCAATCATTTGCACTACAACTCCATCACACCGCCAAGTTATAAAATGGAAAAAGTACGCAACAAGGTGGCTCTGCACTATGCACAAAACGATTGGCTGGCAACGCCAGCCGATGTGGAGCATTTACATTTGCAGCTGCCCAATGTTGTTGGCAAATTCTTGGTCAACTACGAGCACTTTAATCATCTGGACTTTGTTTGGGGCGTTGATGCCAGGGAGCTGCTCTACAAGAAGGTCGTTAAGCTCATGCAACTCACAGAGCGGGGCGAGTTCTAGCAGTAGTTAAGCTAAGTTTTATACACCATTGTGGGTAGAAAGGCATTTTCAGGATTAAATATTATGTTTACATCATGTATTGTGCTTTATGTGTATATAGATTTTATATATTAATTTTACAATATGTTTAGAACTTATACTAACTCGATTTTTATTTATTTATAAAAATAATTTTTTATGTTTTTATAAAAGATTTTTTTATATAATAAAACGATTTGTCATCATTTATGTACATACATATGTTTATCATAAACAAAAATTAATTTAACAATTAGGTAAACAAATATTTTCTTTTGTATAAAAACCTTTTAAAAGTTAAGCAATTTGCTTTTACTCAAATTTATAATTAATTGTATTAAAAGCTTAAAATTGCAATGAAAAGACAATAAAACTAAATAATCATATCTACCTATATGTAGAAAACTTTAGTTATCAGATTTAAAAAATTTTTTACCACATTAGGGCTGTTCACAGTCCGGTGTAAATGGTCTTGCATCATAGTATTTGCAAAATGGTAGAGTATTTTTTTACTCTACACTTACAAAATATGTATACAGTAAGGCATTCAATCCCGAAGCATTATGTGAAATCCCGGGATTTTTCGGGATTAAGTTTTATAAACCTGAGCCTACTGCATATAAATATTACCTGTTGTAGAAAAACTACTCACGCTGCTCGGGGAAATAATCAATAGAAAGTCTTTTTGAAAATATTGCCCTATTTCACTTTCTCTTCTGTAATACGTATTTTCTGTAACATCATAACTACATTCGAGTAGTGTAGTTGCTAGTGTTTGGAACATTTTTACTTTTTTGACTTTTATGATTGAAACGTTTATAGGATTATCCTTGTTAAAGATTAAAGTACGAGTTTCTTCGCAATTAGAATGTGCAATGCGATTTAAAAAAAAAAATTTAAAAGCTCTGTGGTGAAAATAGAATTCGTTTGCTGATAGGTTTTAACACCTGAACCAAATTTTTTATAGTTTTGCAATTATAAGCATTTGCAAAATAATTATAATTGTAATGACCGGCAATTGGGAATCCTGGGAATCCCGGGACTAAAAGCCTTAGTATACAGTAAGCCGAATCGAAATGAGGATTTCGCTGGACACCGACTCAAAAGTTAGAGGAACTCTTTAACACTATTACGGCATAATTTTTTTTTTTTTGGATCAGAGAAACCAGCATGGGTCGGTTTTAGTTCTCCTGAACCCATTTTTTGGTCAAAAAATCATGTTTTTGCATGTGACACTTTTTTCTTTGAATCAGAATATGGTTTTTTAAGGTCTTAAGAGTACGTATACAAAATTTTAGAAAAAAATATCAAATAGAAAAAAAGTTATAACATATATTATATTCGTATGTCGCGTGATATTTAAGAACCTTTAAATCTATAATCGCGTTTTTCTCAAAACAAGGTTTTTCGAATAGGCTTCTAAGATATCTTTTTTTGAGTAGGTTGAGTGCTCAACTAAAATCCGTAACTCAAGAATGCACTTTGATTTTTTACTTTCAGACGCTTTGTAAATGCTGGAGACGAGAAGCCAATTGCAACAATTTTTTAAACACGCTAACTTCAATGCATTGTAGAAAATAAAGACAAAAATTAATTTTTTTATTTCCTCATGAATAAATCTTCATTATTTAAAAAATTTGAATTAATTAATTAAAATTAAAATTAATAATACTAGGTAAAAAATATTAATAAAATTTTTTTTATAGCTACACACTGTAATAGTACCTTAAACAGAAAAGTGCGTCACTGCGTTGCATGGAATTATTACTCCTGTGTGTACTACGGTTAATGTTATGTTCTGTTGTGTTATGTTGTGTTGTGTTATGTTATGTTATGTTATGTTATGTTATGTTATGTTATGTTATGTTATGTTATGTTATGTTATGTTATGTTATGTTATGTTATGTTATGTTACGTTATGTTATGTTATGTTATGTTATGTTATGTTATGTTATGTTATGTTATGTTATGTTATGTTATGTTATGTTATGTTATGTTATGTTATGTTATGTTATGTTATGTTATGTTATGTTATGTTATGTTATGTTATGTTATGTTATGTTATGTTATGTTATGTTATGTTATGTTATGTTATGTTATGTTATGTTATGTTATGTTATGTTATGTTATGTTATGTTATGTTATGTTATGTTATGTTATGTTATGTTATGTTTATTATGTTGTGTTATGTTATGTTGTTATGTTATGTTATGTTATGTTATGTTATGTTATGTTATGTTATGTTATGTTATGTTATGTTATGTTATGTTTCGTTATGTTATGTTATGTTATGTTGTTATGTTGTTATGTTGTTATGTTATGTTGTTATGTTATGTTATGTTATGTTATGTTATGTTATGTTATGTTATGTTATGTTATGTTATGTTATGTTATGTTATGTTATGTTATGTTATGTTATGTTATGTTATGTTATGTTATGTTATGTTATGTTATGTTATGTTATGTTATGTTATGTTATGTTATGTTATGTTATGTTATGTTATGTTATGTTATGTTATGTTATGTTATGTTATGTTATGTTATGTTATGTTATGTTATGTTATGTTATGTTATGTTATGTTATGTTATGTTATGTTATGTTATGTTATGTTATGTTATGTTATGTTATGTTATGTTATGTTATGTTATGTTATGTTATGTTATGTTATGTTATGTTATGTTATGTTATGTTATGTTATGTTATGTTATGTTATGTTATGTTATGTTATGTTATGTTATGTTATGTTATGTTATGTTATGTTATGTTATGTTATGTTATGTTATGTTATGTTATGTTATGTTATGTTATGTTATGTTATGTTATGTTATGTTATGTTATGTTATGTTATGTTATGTTATGTTATGTTATGTTATGTTATGTTATGTTATGTTATGTTATGTTATGTTATGTTATGTTATGTTATGTTATGTTATGTTATGTTATGTTATGTTATGTTATGTTATGTTATGTTATGTTATGTTATGTTATGTTATGTTATGTTATGTTATGTTATGTTATGTTATGTTATGTTATGTTATGTTATGTTATGTTATGTTATGTTATG